>CM048748.1:484890366-485490366 GCA_026315105.1 Locusta migratoria
TGCAAAACCATGCGAGACATCTTCCTGCACCTCCTCCGAAAGTATTGGACCGACTGCAACCAAACTCGGTACACATACTGCTTACTATCAGGCGAACAACCGCTGTCATGAATTAAACACCTACCAGTCACGCTACAGTAGACACGAAGTCAGAGACTACGATATTCTTAATTACTGCAAAACCATGCGAGCCATCTTCCTGCACCTCCTCCTAAAGTATTGGACCGACTGCAACCAAACTCGGTACACATACTGCTTACTATCAGGCGAACAACCGCTGTCATGAATTAAACACCTACCAATCACGCTACATGAGACACGAAGTCGTAAACTACGATATTCTTGAATTACTGCAAAACCATGCGAGCCATCTTCCTGCACCTCCTCTAAAAGTAGTGGACCGACTGCAACCAAACTCGGTACACAAACTCCATACTATCAGGCGAACAACCGCTGTCATGAATTAAACACCTACCACTAACACTACAGGAGACACGAAGTCGTAAACTACGATATTCTTGAATTACTGCAAAACTATGCGAGCAATCTTTCTGCACCTCCTCCTAAAGTATTGGAGCGACTGCAACCAAACTCGGTACACATACTGCTTACTATCAGGCGAACAACCGCTGACATGAATTAATTACCTACCACTCACGCTACAGGAGACACGAAGTCGTAAACTACGATATTCTCTAATTACTGCAAAACCATGCGAGACATCTTCCTGCACCTCCTCCTAAAGTATTGGACCGACTGCAACCAAACTCGGTACACATACTGCTTACTATCAGGCGAACAACCGCTGTCATGAATTAAACACCTACCACTCACGCTACAGGAGACACGAAGTCGTAAACTACGATATTCTTGAATTACTGCAAAACATGGCGAGCCATCTTCCTGCACCTCCTCTTAAAGTATTGGACCGACTGCAACCAAACTCGGTACACATACTGCTTACTATCAGGCGAACAACCGCTGTCATGAATTAAACACCTACCACTAACACTACAGGAGACACGAAGTCGTAAACTACGATATTCTTGAATTTTTGCAAAACCATGCGAGCCTTCTTCCTGCACCTCCTCCTAAAGTATTGGACCGACTGCAACCAACCTCGGCACATATACTGCTTACTATCAGGCGAACAACCGCTGTCATGAATAAAACACCTACCAGTCACGCTACAGGAGACTCGAAGTCGTAAACTACGATATTCTTGAATTACTGCAAAACCATGCGAGCCATCTTCCAGCACCCCCTCCTAAAGAATTGCACCGACTGCAACCAAACTCAGTACACATACTGCTTACTATCAGGCGAGGAACCGCTGTCATGAATTAAATACCTACCAGTCACACTACAGGAGACACGAAGTCGTAAACTACGATATTCTTGAATTACTGCAAAACCATGCGAGCCATCTTCCTGCACCTCCTCCTAAAGTATTGGACCAACTGCAACCAAACTCGGTACACATACTGCTTACTATCAGGCGAACAACCGCTGTCATGAATTAAACACCTACCGCTTACGCTACAGGAGACACGAAGTCGTAAACTACAATATTCTTGAATTACTGCAAAACCATGCGAGCCATCTTCCTGCACCTCCTCCTGAAGTATTGGACCGGCTGCAACCAAACTCGGTACACATACTGCTTACTATCAGGCGAACAACCGCTATCATGAATTAAACACCTACCACTCACGCTACAGGAGACACGAAGTCGTAAACTACGATATTCTTGAATTACTGCAAAACCATGCGAGCCATCTTCCTGCACCTCCTCCTAAAGTATTGGACCGACTGCATCCAAACTCGGTACACCTACTGCGTACTATCAGGCGAACAACCGCTGTCATGAATTAACCACCTACCACTCACGCTACAGGAGACACGAAGTCGTAAACTACGATATTCTTGAATTACTGCAAAACCATGCGAGCCACCTTCCGGCACCTCCTCCTAAAGTATTGGACCAACTGCAACCAAACTCGGTACACATACTGCTTACTATCAGGCGAACAACCGCTGTCATGAATTAAACACCTACCACTCACGCTACAGGAGACACGAAGTCGTAAACTACGATATTCTTGAATTACTGCAAAACCATGCGAGACATCTTCCTGCACCTCCTCCGAAAGTATTGGACCGAATGCAACCAAACTCGGTACACATACTGCTTACTATCAGGCGAACAACCGCTGTCATGAATTAAACACCTACCAGTCACGCTACAGGAGACACGGAGTCGTAAACTACGATATTCTTGAATTACTGCAAAACCATGCGAGACATCTTCCTGCACCTCCTCCGAAAGTATTGGACCGACTGCAACCAAACTCGGTACACATACTGCTTACTATCAGGCGAACAACCGCTGTCATGAATTAAACACCTACCAGTCACGCTACAGGAGACACGAAGTCGTAAACTACGATATTCTTGAATTACTGCAAAACCATGCGAGCCATCTTCCTGCACCTCCTCCTAAAGTATTGGACCGACTGCAACCAAACTCGGTACACATACTGCTTACTATCAGGCGAACAACCGCTGTCATGAATTAAACACCTACCAATCACGCTACAGGAGAGACGAAGTCGTAAACTACGATATTCTTGAATTACTGCAAAACCATGCGAGCCATCTTCCTGCACCTCCTCCTAAAGTATTGGACCGACTGCAACCAAACTCGGTACACATACTGCTTACTATCAGGCGAACAACCGCTGTAATGATATAAATACCTACCACCCACGCTAAAGGAGACACGAAGTCGTAGACTAAGATATTCTTGAATTACTGCAAAACCATGCGAGCCATCATCCTGCACCTTCTCCCAAAGTATTGGACCGACTGCAACCAAACTTGGTACACATACTGCTTACTATCAGGCGATCAACCGCTGTAATGAATTAAACACCTACCAGTCACGCTACAAGAGACACGAAGTCGTAAACTACGCTATTCTTCAATTACTGCAAAACCATGCGAGCCATCTTCCTGCACCTCCTCCTAAAGTATTGGACCGACTGCAACCAAACTCGGTACATATACTGCTTACTATCAGGCGAACAGCCACTGTCATGAATTAAACACCTACCAATCACGCTACAGGAGACACGAAGTCGTAAACTACGATATTCTTGAATTACTGCAAAACCATGCGAGCCATCTTCCTGCACCTCCTCTAAAAGTAGTGGACCGACTGCAACCAAACTCGGTACACATACTCCATACTATCAGGCGAACAACCGCGGTCATGAATTAAACATCTACCACTCACGCTACAGGAGACACGAAGTCGTAAACTACGATATTCTTGAATTACTGCAAAACCATGCGAGCAATCTTCCTGCATCTCCTCCTCCAGTAGTGGACCGACTGCAACCAAACTCGGTACATATACTGCTTACTATCAGGCGAACAACCGCTATCATGAATTAAACACCTACCACTCACGCTACAGGAGACACGAAGTCGTAAACTACGATATTCTTGAATTACTGCAAAACCATACGAGCCATCTTCCTGCACCTCCTCCTAAAGTATTGGACCGACTGCAACCAAACTCGGTACACATAGTGCTTACTATCAGGCGAACAGATGCTGTCATGAATTAAACACCTATCAGTCACGCTACAGGAGACACGAAGTCGTAAACTACGATATTCTTGAATTACTGCAAAACCATGCGAGCCTTCTTCCTGCACCTCCTCCTAAAGTATTTGACCGACTGCAACCAAACTCGGTACACATGCTGCTTACTATCAGGCGAACAACCGCTGTCATGAATTAAACACCTACCACTCACGCTACAGGAGACACGATGTCGAAAACTACGATATTCTTGAATTACTGCATAACTATGCGAGCAATCTTCCTGCACCGCCTCCTAAAGTATTGGAGCGACTGCAACCAAACTCGGTACACATACTGCTTACTATCAGGCGAACAACCGCTGTCATGAATTAATTACCTACCATTCACGCTACAGGAGACACGAAGTCGTAAACTACGATATTCTCTAATTACTGCAAAACCATGCGAGACATCTTCCTGCACCTCCTCCTAAAGTATTGGACCGACTGCAACCAAACTCGGTACACATACTGCTTACTATCAGGCGAACAACCGCTGTCATGAATTAAACACCTACCACTCACGCTACAGGAGACACGAAGTCGTAAACTACGATATTCTTGAATTACTGCAAAATATGGCGAGCCATCTTCCTGCACCTCCTCCTAAAGTATTCGACCGACTGCAACCAAACTCGGTACACATACTGCTTACTATCAGGCGAACAACCGCTGTCATGAATAAAACACCTACCAGTCACGCTACAGGAGACTCGAAGTCGTAAACTACGATATTCTTGAATTACTGCAAAACCATGCGAGCCATCTTCCAGCACCACCTCCTAAAGTATTGCACCGACTGCAACCAAACTCAGTACACATACTGCTTACTATCAGGCGAGGAACCGCTGTCATGAATTAAATACCTACCAGTCACACTACAGGAGACACGAAGTCGTAAACTACGATATTCTTGAATTACTGCAAAACCATGCGAGCCATCTTCCTGCACCTCCTCCTAAAGTATTGGACCAACTGCAACCAAACTCGGTACACATACTGCTTACTATCAGGCGAACAACCGCTGTCATGAATAAAACACCTACCAGTCACGCTACAGGAGACACGAAGTCGTAAACTGCAATATTCTTGAATTACGGCAATATCATGCGAGCCATCCTCCTGCACCTCTTCCAAAAGTAAAAGTCCGACTGCAACCAAACTCTGTACACATACTGCTTACTATCAGTCGAACAACCGCTGTCATGATTTGAACACCTACTACTCACGCTACAGGAGACACGAAGTCGTAAACTACGATATTCTTGAATTACTGCAAAACCATGCGAGCCATCTTCCTGCACCTCCTCTTAAAGTATTGGACCAACTGCAACCAAACTCGGTACACATACTGCTTACTATCAGGCGAACAACCGCTGTCATGAATTAAACACCTACCACTCACGCTACAGGAGACACGAAGTCGTAAACTACGATATTCTTGAATTACTGCAAAACCATGCGAGACATCTTCCTGCACCTCCTCCGAAAGTATTGGACCGACTGCAACCAAACTCGGTACACATACTGCTTACTATCAGGCGAACAACCGCTGTCATGAATTAAACACCTACCAGTCACGCTACAGTAGACACGAAGTCAGAGACTACGATATTCTTAATTACTGCAAAACCATGCGAGCCATCTTCCTGCACCTCCTCCTAAAGTATTGGACCGACTGCAACCAAACTCGGTACACATACTGCTTACTATCAGGCGAACAACCGCTGTCATGAATTAAACACCTACCAATCACGCTACATGAGACACGAAGTCGTAAACTACGATATTCTTGAATTACTGCAAAACCATGCGAGCCATCTTCCTGCACCTCCTCTAAAAGTAGTGGACCGACTGCAACCAAACTCGGTACACAAACTCCATACTATCAGGCGAACAACCGCTGTCATGAATTAAACACCTACCACTAACACTACAGGAGACACGAAGTCGTAAACTACGATATTCTTGAATTACTGCAAAACTATGCGAGCAATCTTTCTGCACCTCCTCCTAAAGTATTGGAGCGACTGCAACCAAACTCGGTACACATACTGCTTACTATCAGGCGAACAACCGCTGACATGAATTAATTACCTACCACTCACGCTACAGGAGACACGAAGTCGTAAACTACGATATTCTCTAATTACTGCAAAACCATGCGAGACATCTTCCTGCACCTCCTCCTAAAGTATTGGACCGACTGCAACCAAACTCGGTACACATACTGCTTACTATCAGGCGAACAACCGCTGTCATGAATTAAACACCTACCACTCACGCTACAGGAGACACGAAGTCGTAAACTACGATATTCTTGAATTACTGCAAAACATGGCGAGCCATCTTCCTGCACCTCCTCTTAAAGTATTGGACCGACTGCAACCAAACTCGGTACACATACTGCTTACTATCAGGCGAACAACCGCTGTCATGAATTAAACACCTACCACTAACACTACAGGAGACACGAAGTCGTAAACTACGATATTCTTGAATTTTTGCAAAACCATGCGAGCCTTCTTCCTGCACCTCCTCCTAAAGTATTGGACCGACTGCAACCAAACTCGGCACATATACTGCTTACTATCAGGCGAACAACCGCTGTCATGAATAAAACACCTACCAGTCACGCTACAGGAGACTCGAAGTCGTAAACTACGATATTCTTGAATTACTGCAAAACCATGCGAGCCATCTTCCAGCACCCCCTCCTAAAGAATTGCACCGACTGCAACCAAACTCAGTACACATACTGCTTACTATCAGGCGAGGAACCGCTGTCATGAATTAAATACCTACCAGTCACACTACAGGAGACACGAAGTCGTAAACTACGATATTCTTGAATTACTGCAAAACCATGCGAGCCATCTTCCTGCACCTCCTCCTAAAGTATTGGACCAACTGCAACCAAACTCGGTACACATACTGCTTACTATCAGGCGAACAACCGCTGTCATGAATTAAACACCTACCGCTTACGCTACAGGAGACACGAAGTCGTAAACTACAATATTCTTGAATTACTGCAAAACCATGCGAGCCATCTTCCTGCACCTCCTCCTGAAGTATTGGACCGGCTGCAACCAAACTCGGTACACATACTGCTTACTATCAGGCGAACAGCCGCTGTCATGAATTAAACACCTACCACTCACGCTACAGGAGACACGAAGTCGTAAACTACGATATTCTTGAATTACTGCAAAACCATGCGAGCCATCTTCCTGCACCTCCTCTAAAAGTAGTGGACCGACTGCAACCAAACTCGGTACACATACTGCTTACTATCAGGCGAACAACCGCTATCATGAATTAAACACCTACCACTCACGCTACAGGAGACAAGAAGTCGTAAACTACGATATTCTTGAATTACTGCAAAACCATGCGAGCCATCTTCCTGCACCTCCTCCTAAAGTATTGGACCGACTGCATTCAAACTCGGTACACCTACTGCGTACTATCAGGCGAACAACCGCTGTCATGAATTAAGCACCTACCACTCACGCTACAGGAGACACGAAGTCGTAAACTACGATATTCTTGAATTACTGCAAAACCATGCGAGCCATCTTCCTGCACCTCCTCCTAAAGTATTGGACCAACTGCAACCAAACTCGGTACACATACTGCTTACTATCAGGCGAACAACCGCTGTCATGAATTAAACACCTACCACTCACGCTACAGGAGACACGAAGTCGTAAACTACGATATTCTTGAATTACTGCAAAACCATGCGAGACATCTTCCTGCACCTCCTCCGAAAGTATTGGACCGACTGCAACCAAACTCGGTACACATACTGCTTACTATCAGGCGAACAACCGCTGTCATGAATTAAACACCTACCAGTCACGCTACAGGAGACACGGAGTCGTAAACTACGATATTCTTGAATTACTGCAAAACCATGCGAGACATCTTCCTGCACCTCCTCCGAAAGTATTGGACCGACTGCAACCAAACTCGGTACACGTACTGCTTACTAATAGGCGAACAACCGCTGTCATGAATTAAACACCTACCAGTCACGCTACAGGAGACACGAAGTCGTAAACTACGATATTCTTGAATTACTGCAAAACCATGCGAGCCATCTTCCTGCACCTCCTCCTAAAGTATTGGACCGACTGCAACCAAACTCGGTACACATACTGCTTACTATCAGGCGAACAACCGCTGTCATGAATTAAACACCTACCAATCACGCTACAGGAGACACGAAGTCGTAAACTACGATATTCTTGAATTACTGCAAAACCATGCGAGACATCTTCCTGCACCTCCTCCTAAAGTATTGGACCGACTGCAACCAAACTCGGTACACATACTGCTTACTATCAGGCGAACAACCGCTGTAATGATATAAATACCTACCACCCAAGCTGAAGGAGACACGAAGTCGTAGACTAAGATATTCTTGAATTACTGCAAAACCATGCGAGCCATCATCCTGCACCTTCTCCCAAAGTATTGGACCGACTGCAACCAAACTTGGTACACATACTGCTTACTATCAGGCGATCAACCGCTGTAATGAATTAAACACCTACCAGTCACGCTACAAGAGACACGAAGGCGTAAACTACGCTATTCTTCAATTACTGCAAAACAATGCGAGCCATCTTCCTGCACCTCCTCCTAAAGTATTGGACCGACTGCAACCAAACTCGGTACATATACTGCTTACTATCAGGCGAACAGCCACTGTCATGAATTAAACACCTACCAATCACGCTACAGGAGACACGAAGTCGTAAACTACGATATTCTTGAATTACTGCAAAACCATGCGAGCCATCTTCCTGCACCTCCTCTAAACGTAGTGGACCGACTGCAACCAAACTCGGTACACATACTCCATACTATCAGGCGAACAACCGCTGTCATGAATTAAACACCTACCACTCACGCTACAGGAGACACGAAGTCGTAAACTACGATATTCTTGAATTACTGCAAAACCATGCGAGCAATCTTCCTGCATCTCCTCCTCCAGTAGTGGACCGACTGAAACCAAACTCGGTACATATACTGCTTACTATCAGGCGAACAACCGCTATCATGAATTAAACACCTACCACTCACGCTACAGGAGACACGAAGTCGTAAACTACGATATTCTTGAATTACTGCAAAACCATACGAGCCATCTTCCTGCACCTCCTCCTAAAGTATTGGACCGACTGCAACCAAACTCGGTACACATAGTGCTTACTATCAGGCGAACAGATGCTGTCATGAATTAAACACCTATCAGTCACGCTACAGGAGACACGAAGTCGTAAACTACGATATTCTTGAATTACTGCAAAACCATGCGAGCCTTCTTCCTGCACCTCCTCCTAAAGTATTTGACCGACTGCAACCAAACTCGGTACACATGATGCTTACTATCAGGCGAACAACCGCTGTCATGAATTAAACACCTACCACTCACGCTACAGGAGACACGATGTCGAAAACTACGATATTCTTGAATTACTGCAAAACTATGCGAGCAATCTTCCTGCACCGCCTCCTAAGGTATTGGAGCGACTGCAACCAAACTCGGTACACATACTGCTTACTATCAGGCGAACAACCGCTGTCATGAATTAATTACCTACCATTCACGCTACAGGAGACACGAAGTCGTAAACTACGATATTCTCTAATTACTGCAAAACCATGCGAGACATCTTCCTGCACCTCCTCCTAAAGTATTGGACCGACTGCAACCAAACTCGGTACACATACTGCTTACTATCAGGCGAACAACCGCTGTCATGAATTAAACACCTACCACTCACGCTACAGGAGACACGAAGTCGTAAACTACGATATTCTTGAATTACTGCAAAATATGGCGAGCCATCTTCCTGCACCTCCTCCTAAAGTATTGGACCGACTGCAACCAAACTCGGTACACATACTGCTTACTATCAGGCGAACAACCGCTGTCATGAATAAAACACCTACCAGTCACGCTACAGGAGACTCGAAGTCGTAAACTATGATATTCTTGAATTACTGCAAAACCATGCGAGCCATCTTCCAGCACCACCTCCTAAAGTATTGCACCGACTGCAACCAAACTCAGTACACATACTGCTTACTATCAGGCGAGGAACCGCTGTCATGAATTAAATACCTACCAGTCACACTACAGGAGACACGAAGTCGTAAACTACGATATTCTTGAATTACTGCAAAACCATGCGAGCCATCTTCCTGCACCTCCTCCTAAAGTATTGGACCAACTGCAACCAAACTCGGTACACATACTGCTTACAATCAGGCGAACAACCGCTGTCATGAATTAAACACCTACCGCTTACGCTACAGGAGTCACGAAGTCGTAAACTACAATATTCTTGAATTACTGCAAAACCATGCGAGCCATCTTCCTGCACCTCCTCCTGAAGTATTGGACCGGCTGCAACCAAACTCGGTACACATACTGCTTACTATCAGGCGAACAGCCGCTGTCATGAATTAAACACCTACCACTCACGCTACAGGAGACACGAAGTCGTAAACTACGATATTCTTGAATTACTGCAAAACCATGCGAGCCATCTTCCTGCACCTCCTCTAAAAGTAGTGGACCGACTGCAACCAAACTCGGTACACATACTGCTTACTATCAGGCGAACAACCGCTATCATGAATTAAACACCTACCACTCACGCTACAGGAGACACGAAGTCGTAAACTACGATATTCTTGAATTACTGCAAAACCATGCGAGCCATCTTCCTGCACCTCCTCCTAAAGTATTGGACCGACTGCATCCAAACTCGGTACACATACTGCTTACTATCAGGCGAACAACCGCTGTCATGAATTAAGCACCTACCACTCACGCTACAGGAGACACGAAGTCGTAAACTACGATATTCTTGAGTTACTGCAAAACCATGCGAGCCATCTTCCTGCACCTCCTCCTAAAGTATTGGACCAATTGCAACCAAACTCGGTACACATACTGCTTACTATCAGGCGAACAACCGCTGTCATGAATTAAACACCTACCACTCACGCTACAGGAGACACGAATTCGTAAACTACGATATTCTTGAATTACTGCAAAACCATGCGAGCCATCTTCCAGCACCTCCTCCGAAAGTATTGGACCGACTGCAACCAAACTCGGTACATATACTGCTTACTATCAGGCGAACAACCGCTGTCATGAATTAAGCACCTACCAGTCACGCTACAGGAGACACGGAGTCGTAAACTACGATACTCTTGAATTACTGCAAAACCATGCGAGCCATCCTCCTGCACCTCCTCCAAAAGTAAAAGACCGACTGCAACCAAACTCGGTACACATACTGCTTACTATCAGTCGAACAACTGCTGTCATGAATTAAACACCTACCACTCACGCTACAGGAGACACGAAGTCGTAAACTACGATATTCTTGAATTACTGCAAAACCATGCGAGCCATCTTCCTGCACCTCCTCCTAAAGTATTGGACCAACTGCAACCAAACTCGGTACACATACTGCTTACTATCAGGCGAACAACCGCTGTCATGAATTAAACACCTACCACTCACGCTACAGGAGACACGAAGTCGTTAACTACGATATTCTTGAATTACTGCAAAACCATGCGAGACATCTTCCTGCACCTCCTCCGAAATTATTGGACCGACTGCAACCAAACTCGGTACACATACTGCTTACTATCAGGCGAACAACCGCTGTCATGAATTTAACACCTACCAGTCACGCTACAGGAGACACGAAGTCGTAAACTACGATATTCTTGAATTACTGCAAAACCATGCTAGCCATCTTCCTGCACCTCCTCCTAAAGTATTGGACCGACTGCAACCAAACTCGGTACACATACTGCTTACTATCAGGCGAACAACCGCTGTCATGAGTTAAACACCTACCAATCACGCTACAGGAGACACGAAGTCGTAAACTACGATATTCTTGAATTACTGCAAAACCATGCGAGCCATCTTCCTGCACCTCCTCCTACAGTATTGGACCGACTGCAACCAAACTCGGTACACATACTGCTTACTATCAGGCGAACAACCGCTGTCATGATATAAATACCTACCACCCACGCTAAAGGAGACACGAAGTCGTAGACTACGATATTCTTGAATTACTGCAAAACCATGCGAGCCATCATCCTGCACCTCCTCCCAAAGTATTGGACCGACTGCAACCAAACTTGGTACACATACTGCTTACTATCAGGCGATCAACCGCTGTAATGAATTAAACACCTACCAGTCACGCTACAAGAGACACGAAGTCGTAAACTACGATATTCTTGAATTACTGCAAAACCATGCGAGCCATCTTCCTGCACCTCCTCCTAAAGTATTGGACCGACTGCAACCAAACTCGGTACATATACTGCTTACGATCAGGCGAACAGCCGCTGTCATGAATGAAACACCTCCCAATCACGCTGCAGGAGACACGAAGTCGTAAACTACGATATTCTTGAATTACTGCAAAACCATGCGAGCCATCTTCCTGCACCTCCTCTAAAAGTAGTGGACCGACTGCAACCAAACTCGGTACACATACTGCTTACTATCAGGCGAACAACCGCTGTCATGAATTACACACCTACCAATCACGCTACAGGAGACACGAAGTCGTAAACTACGATATTCTTGAATTACTGCAAAACCATGCGAGCCATCTTCCTGCACCTCCTCCTAAAGTATTGGACCGACTGCAACCAAACTCGGTACACATACTGCTTACTATCAGGCGAACAACCGCTGTCATGATATAAATACCTACCACCCACGCTAAAGGAGACACGAAGTCGTAGACTACGATATTCTTGAATTACTGCAAAACCATGCGAGCCATCATCCCGCACCTCCTCCCAAAGTATTGGACCGACTGCAACCAAACTTGGTACACGTACTGCTTACTATCAGGCGATCAACCGCTGTAATAAATTAAACACCTACCAGTCACGCTACAATAGACACGAAGTCGTAAACTACGATATTCTTCAATTACTGCAAAACCATGCGAGCCTTCTTCCTGCACCTCCTCCTAAAGTATTGGACCGAATGCAACCAAACTCGGTACATATACTGCTTACTATCAGGCGAACAGCCGCTGTCATGAATTAAACACCTACCAATCACGCTACAGGAGACACGAAATCATAAACTACGATATTCTTGAATACTGCAAAACCATGCGAGCCATCTTCCTGCACCTCCTCTAAAAGTAGTGGACCGACTGCAACCAAACTCGGTACACATACTGCTTACTATCAGGCGAAAACCGCTGTCATGAATTAATTACCTACCACTCACGCTACAGGAGACACGAAGTCGTAAACTACGATATTCTCTAATTACTGCAAAACCATGCGAGATATCTTCCTGCACCTCCTCCTAAAGTATTGGACCGACTGCAACCAAACTCGGTACACATACTGCTTACTATAAGGCGAACAACCGCTGTCATGAATTAAACACCTACCAGTCACGCTACAGGAGACACGAAGTCGCAAACTACGATATTCTTGAATTACTGCAAAACCATGCGAGCCATCTTCCTGCACCTCCTCCTATAGTATTGGACCGACTGCAACCAAACTCGGTACACATACTGCTTACTATCAGGCGAACAACCGCTGTCATGAAATTAACACCTACCACTCACGCTACAGGAGAGACGAAGTCGTAAACTACGATATTCTTGAATTACTGCAAAACCATACGAGCCATCTTCCTGCACCACCTCCTAAAGTATTGGACCGACTGCAACCAAACTCGGTACACGTACTGCTTACTATCAGGCGAACAACCGCTGTCATGAATTAAACACCTACCAGTCACGCTACAGGAGACACGAAGTCGCAAACTACGATATTCTTGAATTACTGCAAAACCATGCGAGCCATCTTCCTGCACCTCCTCCTAAAGTATTGCACCGACTGCAACCAAACTCGGTACATATACTGCTTACTATCAGGCGAACAACCGCTGTCATGATATAAATACCTACCACCCACGCTAAAGGAGACACGAAGTCGTAGACTACGATATTCTTAAATTACTGCAAAACCATGCGAGCCATCATCCTGCACCTCCTCCCAATGTATTGGACCGACTGCAACCAAACTTGGTACACATACTGCTTACTATCAGGCGATCAACCGCTGTCATGAATTAAGCACCTACCAGTCACGCTACAGGAGACCCGAAGTCGTAAACTACGATATTCTTGAATTACTGCAAAACCATGCGAGCCATCTTCATGCACCTCATCCTAAAGTATAGGACCGACTGTAACCAAACTCGGTACACGTACTGCTTACTAATAGGCGAACAACCGCTGTCATGAATTAAACACATACCACTCACGCTACAGGAGACACGATGTCGAAAACTACGATATTCTTGAATTACTGCAAAACCATGCGAGCCTTCTTCCTGCACCTCCTCCTAAAGTATTGGACCGACTGCAACCAAACTCGGTACACATACTGCTTACTATCAGGCGAACAACCGCTGTCATGATATAAATACCTACCACCCACGCGAAAGGAGACACGAAGTCGTAGACTACGATATTCTTGAATTACTGCAAAACCATGCGAGCCATCATCCTGCACCTCCTCCCAAAGTATTGGACCGACTGCAACCAAACTTGGTACACATACTGCTTACTATCAGGCGATCAACCGCTGTAATGAATTAAACACCTACCAGTCACGCTACAAGAGACACGAAGTCGTAAACTACGATATTCTTCAATTACTGCAAATCCATGCGAGCAATTTTCCTGCACCTCCTCCTAAAGTATTGGACCGAATGCAACCAAACTCGGTACATATACTGCTTACTATCAGGCGAACAGCCGCTGTCATGAATTAAACACCTACCAATCACGCTACAGGAGACACGAAGTCGTAAACTACGATATTCTTGAATTACTGCAAAACCATGCGAGCCATCTTCCTGCACCTCCTCTAAAAGTAGTGGCCCGACTGCAACCAAACTCGGTACACATACTGCTTACAATCAGGCGAACAACCGCTGTCATGAATTAAACACCTACCACTTACGCTACAGGAGACATGAAGTCGTAAACTACAATATTCTTGAATTACTGCAAAACCATGCGAGCAATCTTCCAGCACCTCCTCCTGAAGTATTGGACCGACTGCAACCAAACTAGGTACACATACTGCTTACTATCAGGCGAACAGCCGCTGTCATGAATTAAACACCTACCACTCACGCTACAGGAGACACGAAGTCGTAAACTACGATATTCTTGAATTACTGCAAAACCATGCGAGCCTTCTTCCTGCACCTCCTCCTAAAGTATTGGACCGACTGCAACCAAACTCGGTACACGTACTGCTTACTAATAGGCGAACAACCGCTGTCATGAATTAAACACATACCACTCACGCTACAGAAGACACGATGTCGAAAACTACGATATTCTTGAATTACTGCAAAACCATGCGAGCCTTCTTCCTGCACCTCCTCCTAAAGTATTGGACCGACTGCAACCAAACTCCGTACACATACTGCTTACTATCAGGCGAACAACCGCTGTCATGATATAAATACCTACTACCCACGCGAAAGGAGACACGAAGTCGTAGACTACGATATTCTTGAATTACTGCAAAACCATGCGAGCCATCATCCTGCACCTCCTCCCAAAGTATTGGACCGACTGCAACCAAACTTGGTACACATACTGCTTACTATCAGGCGATCAACCGCTGTAATGAATTAAACACCTACCAGTCACGCTACAAGAGACACGAAGTCGTAAACTACGATATTCTTCAATTACTGCAAAACCATGCGAGCAATCTTCCTGCACCTCCTCCTAAAGTATTGGACCGAATGCAACCAAACTCGGTACATATACTGCTTACTATCAGGCGAACAGCCGCTGTCATGAATTAAAC
Organism: Locusta migratoria; assembly: GCA_026315105.1. Classification (NCBI taxonomy): domain Eukaryota; kingdom Metazoa; phylum Arthropoda; class Insecta; order Orthoptera; family Acrididae; genus Locusta; species Locusta migratoria. Next base: position 484,905,969 of record CM048748.1, read on the forward strand.
ACCTACCAATCACGCTACAGGAGACACGAAGTCGTAAACTACGATATTCTTGAATTACTGCAAAACCATGCGAGCCATCTTCCTGCACCTCCTCTAAAAGTAGTGGCCCGACTGCAACCAAACTCGGTACACATACTGCTTACTATCAGGCGAACAACCGCTGTCATGAATTAAACACCTACCACTCACGCTACAGGAGACACGAAGTCGTAAACTACGATATTCTTGAATTACTGCAAAACCATGAGAGCAATCTTCCTGCATCTCCTCCTCCAGTAGTGGACCGACTGCAACCAAACTCGGTACATATACTGCTTATTATCAGGCGAACAACCGCTATCATGAATTAAACACCTACCACTCACGCTACAGGAGACACGAAGTCGTAAACTACGATATTCTTGAATTACTGCAAAACCATACGAGCCATCTTCCTGCACCTCCTCCTAAAGTATTGGACCGACTGCAACTAAACTCGGTACACATAGTGCTTACTATCAGGCGAACAAATGCTGTCATGAATTAAACACCTATCAGTCACGCTACAGGAGACACGAAGTCGTAAACTACGATATTCTTGAATTACTGCAAAACCATGCGAGCCTTCTTCCTGCACCTCCTCCTAAAGTATTGGACCGACAGCAACCAAACTCGGTACACATACTGCTTACTATCAGGTGAACAACCGCTGTCATGAATTAAACACCTACCACTCACGCTACAGGAGACACGATGTCGAAAACTACGATATTCTTGAATTACTGCAAAACTATGCGAGCAATCTTCCTGCACCTCCTCCTAAAGTATTTAACCGACTGCAACCAAACTCGGTACACATACTGCTTACTATCAGGCGAACAACCGCTGTCATGAATTAATTACCTACCACTCACGCTACAGGAGACACGAAGTCGTAAACTACGATATTCTCTAATTACTGCAAAAACATGCGAGACATCTTCCTGCACCTCCTTCTAAAGTATTGGACCGACTGCAACCAAACTCGGTACACATACTGCTTACTATCAGGCGAACAACCGCTGTCATGAATTAAACACCTACCAGTCACACTACAGGAGACACGAAGTCGTAAACTACGATATTCTTGAATTACTGCAAAACCATGCGAGCCATCTTCCAGCGCCTCCTCCTGAAGTATTGGACCGACTGCAACCAAACTCGGTACACATGCTGCTTCCTATCAGGCGAACAGCCGCAGTCATGAATTAAACACCTACCACTCACGCTACAGGAGACACGAAGTCGTAAACTACGATATTCTTGAATTACTGCAAAACCATACGAGCCATCTTCCTGCACCACCTCCTAAAGTATTGCACTGACTGCAACCAAACTCGGTACACATACTGCTTACTATCAGGCGAACAACCGCAGTCATGAATTAAACACCTACCAGTCACGCTACAGGAGACACGAAGTCGTAAACTACGATATTCTTGAATTACTGCAAAACCATGCGAGCCTTCTTCCTGCACCTCCTCCTAAAGTATTGGACCGACTGCAACCAAACTCGGTACACATACTGCTTACTATCAGGCGAACAACCGCTGTCATGAATTTAACACCTACCAGTCACGCTACAGGAGACACGAAGTCGTAAACTACGATATTCTTGAATTACTGCAAAACCATGCTAGCCATCTTCCTGCACCTCCTCCTAAAGTATTGGACCGACTGCAACCAAACTCGGTACACATACTGCTTACTATCAGGCGAACAACCGCTGTCATGAGTTAAACACCTACCAATCACGCTACAGGAGACACGAAGTCGTAAACTACGATATTTTTGAATTACTGCAAAACCATGCGAGCCATCTTCCTGCACCTCCTCCTACAGTATTGGACCGACTGCAACCAAACTCGGTACACATACTGCTTACTATCAGGCGAACAACCGCTGTCATGATATAAATACCTACCACCCACGCTAAAGGAGACACGAAGTCGTAGACTACGATATTCTTGAATTACTGCAAAACCATGCGAGCCATCATCCTGCACCTCCTCCCAAAGTATTGGACCGACTGCAACCAAACTTGGTACACATACTGCTTACTATCAGGCGATCAACCGCTGTAATGAATTAAACACCTACCAGTCACGCTACAAGAGACACGAAGTCGTAAACTACGATATTCTTGAATTACTGCAAAACCATGCGAGCCATCTTCCTGCACCTCCTCCTAAAGTATTGGACCGACTGCAACCAAACTCGGTACATATACTGCTTACGATCAGGCGAACAGCCGCTGTCATGAATGAAACACCTCCCAATCACGCTGCAGGAGACACGAAGTCGTAAACTACGATATTCTTGAATTACTGCAAAACCATGCGAGCCATCTTCCTGCACCTCCTCTAAAAGTAGTGGACCGACTGCAACCAAACTCGGTACACATACTGCTTACTATCAGGCGAACAACCGCTGTCATGAATTACACACCTACCAATCACGCTACAGGAGACACGAAGTCGTAAACTACGATATTCTTGAATTACTGCAAAACCATGCGAGCCATCTTCCTGCACCTCCTCCTAAAGTATTGGACCGACTGCAACCAAACTCGGTACACATACTGCTTACTATCAGGCGAACAACCGCTGTCATCATATAAATACCTACCACCCACGCTAAAGGAGACACGAAGTCGTAGACTACGATATTCTAGAATTACTGCAAAACCATGCGAGCCATCATCCCGCACCTCCTCCCAAAGTATTGGACCGACTGAAACCAAACTTGGTACACGTACTGCGTACTATCAGGCGATCAACCGCTGTAATAAATTAAACACCTACCAGTCACGCTACAATAGACACGAAGTCGTAAACTACGATATTCTTCAATTACTGCAAAACCATGCGAGCCATCTTCCTGCACCTCCTCCTAAAGTATTGGACCGAATGCAACCAAACTCGGTACATATACTGCTTACTATCAGGCGAACAGCCGCTGTCATGAATTAAACACCTACCAATCACGCTACAGGAGACACGAAATCATAAACTACGATATTCTTGAATACTGCAAAACCATGCGAGCCATCTTCCTGCACCTCCTCTAAAAGTAGTGGACCGACTGCAACCAAACTCGGTACACATACTGCTTACTATCAGGCGAACAACCGCTGTCATGAATTAATTACCTACCACTCACGCTACAGGAGACACGAAGTCGTAAACTACGATACTCTCTAATTACTGCAAAACCATGCGAGATATCTTCCTGCACCTCCTCCTAAAGTATTGGACCGACTGCAACCAAACTCGGTACACATACTGCTTACTATAAGGCGAACAACCGCTGTCATGAATTAAACACCTACCAGTCACGCTACAGGAGACACGAAGTCGCAAACTACGATATTCTTGAATTACTGCAAAACCATGCGAGCCATCTTCCTGCACCTCCTCCTATAGTATTGGACCGACTGCAACCAAACTCGGTACACATACTGCTTACTATCAGGCGAACAACCGCTGTCATGAAATTAACACCTACCACTCACGCTACAGGAGAGACGAAGTCGTAAACTACGATATTCTTGAATTACTGCAAAACCATACGAGCCATCTTCCTGCACCACCTCCTAAAGTATTGGACCGACTGCAACCAAACTCGGTACACGTACTGCTTACTATCAGGCGAACAACCGCCGTCATGAATTAAACACCTACCAGTCACGCTACAGGAGACACGAAGTCGTAAACTACGATATTCTTGAATTACTGCAAAACCATGCGAGCCTTCTTCCTGCACCTCCTCCTAAAGTATTGGACCGACTGCAACCAAACTCGGTACACGTACTGCTTACTAATAGGCGAACAACCGCTGTCATGAATTAAACACATACCACTCACGCTACAGGAGACACGATGTCGAAAACTACGATATTCTTGAATTACTGCAAAACCATGCGAGCCTTCTTCCTGCACCTCCTCCTAAAGTATTGGACCGACTGCAACCAAACTCGGTACACATACTGCTTACTATCAGGCGAACAACCGCTGTCATGATATAAATACCTACCACCCACGCGAAAGGAGACACGAAGTCGTAGACTACGATATTCTTGAATTACTGCAAAACCATGCGAGCCATCATCCTGCACCTCCTCCCAAAGTATTGGACCGACTGCAACCAAACTTGGTACACATACTGCTTACTATCAGGCGATCAACCGCTGTAATGAATTAAACACCTACCAGTCACGCTACAAGAGACACGAAGTCGTAAACTACGATATTCTTCAATTACTGCAAAACCATGCGAGCAATTTTCCTGCACCTCCTCCTAAAGTATTGGACCGAATGCAACCAAACTCGGTACATATACTGCTTACTATCAGGCGAACAGCCGCTGTCATGAATTAAACACCTACCAATCACGCTACAGGAGACACGAAGTCGTAAACTACGATATTCTTGAATTACTGCAAAACCATGCGAGCCATCTTCCTGCACCTCCTCTAAAAGTAGTGGCCCGACTGCAACCAAACTCGGTACACATACTGCTTACAATCAGGCGAACAACCGCTGTCATGAATTAAACACCTACCACTTACGCTACAGGAGACATGAAGTCGTAAACTACAATATTCTTGAATTACTGCAAAACCATGCGAGCCATCTTCCAGCACCTCCTCCTGAAGTATTGGACCGACTGCAACCAAACTAGGTACACATACTGCTTACTATCAGGCGAACAGCCGCTGTCATGAATTAAACACCTACCACTCACGCTACAGGAGACACGAAGTCGTAAACTACGATATTCTTGAATTACTGCAAAACCATACGAGCCATCTTCCTGCACCACCTCCTAAAGTATTGGACCGACTGCAACCAAACTCGGTACACGTACTGCTTACTATCAGGCGAACAACCGCTGTCATGAATTAAACACCTACCAGTCACGCTACAGGAGACACGAAGTCGTAAACTACGATATTCTTGAATTACTGCAAAACCATGCGAGCCTTCTTCCTGCACCTCCTCCTAAAGTATTGGACCGACTGCAACCAAACTCGGTACACGTACTGCTTACTAATAGGCGAACAACCGCTGTCATGAATTAAACACATACCACTCACGCTACAGGAGACACGATGTCGAAAACTACGATATTCTTGAATTACTGCAAAACCATGCGAGCCTTCTTCCTGCACCTCCTCCTAAAGTATTGGACCGACTGCAACCAAACTCGGTACATATACTGCTTATTATCAGGCGAACAACCGCTATCATGAATTAAACACCTACCACTCACGCTACAGGAGACACGAAGTCGTAAACTACGATATTCTTGAATTACTGCAAAACCATACGAGCCATCTTCCTGCACCTCCTCCTAAAGTATTGGACCGACTGCATCTAAACTCGGTACACATAGTGCTTACTATCAGGCGAACAAATGCTGTCATGAATTAAACACCTATCAGTCACGCTACAGGAGACACGAAGTCGTAAACTACGATATTCTTGAATTACTGCAAAACCATACGAGCCTTCTTCCTGCACCTCCTCCTAAAGTATTGGACCGACTGCAACCAAACTCGGTACACATACTGCTTACTATCAGGTGAACAACCGCTGTCATGAATTAAACACCTACCACTCACGCTACAGGAGACACGATGTCGAAAACTACGATAATCTTGAATTACTGCAAAACTATGCGAGCAATCTTCCTGCACCTCCTCCTAAAGTATTTAACCGACTGCAACCAAACTCGGTACACATACTGCTTACTATCAGGCGAACAACCGCTGTCATGAATTAATTACCTACCACTCACGCTACAGGAGACACGAAGTCGTAAACTACGATATTCTCTAATTACTGCAAAAACATGCGAGACATCTTCCTGCACCTCCTCCTAAAGTATTGGACCGACTGCAACCAAACTCGGTACACATACTGCTTACTATCAGGCGAACAACCGCTGTCATGAATTAAACACCTACCAGTCACACTACAGGAGACACGAAGTCGTAAACTACGATATTCTTGAATTACTGCAAAACCATGCGAGCCATCTTCCTGCACCTCCTCCTAAAGTATTGGACCAACTGCAACCAAACTCGGTACACATACTGCTTACAATCAGGCGAACAACCGCTGTCATGAATTAAACACCTACCACTCACGCTACAGGAGACACGAAGTCGTAAACTACAATATTCTTGAATTACTGCAAAACCATGCGAGCCATCTTCCAGCGCCTCCTCCTGAAGTATTGGACCGACTGCAACCAAACTCGGTACACATGCTGCTTCCTATCAGGCGAACAGCCGCAGTCATGAATTAAACACCTACCACTCACGCTACAGGAGACACGAAGTCGTAAACTACGATATTCTTGAATTACTGCAAAACCATGCGAGCAATCTTCCTGCATCCCCTCCTCCAGTAGTGGACCGACTGCAACCAAACTCGGTACATATACTGCTTATTATCAGGCGAACAACCGCTATCATGAATTAAACACCTACCACTCACGCTACAGGAGACACGAAGTCGTAAACTACGATATTCTCTAATTACTGCAAAAACATGCGAGACATCTTCCTGCACCTCCTCCTAAAGTATTGGACCGACTGCAACCAAACTCGGTACACATACTGCTTACTATCAGGCGAACAACCGCTGTCATGAATTAAACACCTACCAGTCACACTACAGGAGACACGAAGTCGTAAACTACGATATTCTTGAATTACTGCAAAACCATGCGAGCCATCTTCCTGCACCTCCTCCTAAAGTATTGGACCAACTGCAACCAAACTCGGTACACATACTGCTTACAATCAGGCGAACAACCGCTGTCATGAATTAAACACCTACCACTCACGCTACAGGAGACACGAAGTCGTAAACTACAATATTCTTGAATTACTGCAAAACCATGCGAGCCATCTTCCAGCGCCTCCTCCTGAAGTATTGGACCGACTGCAACCAAACTCGGTACACATGCTGCTTCCTATCAGGCGAACAGCCGCAGTCATGAATTAAACACCTACCACTCACGCTACAGGAGACACGAAGTCGTAAACTACGATATTCTTGAATTACTGCAAAACCATACGAGCCATCTTCCTGCACCACCTCCTAAAGTATTGCACTGACTGCAACCAAACTCGGTACACATACTGCTTACTATCAGGCGAACAACCGCTGTCATGAATTAAACACCTACCAGTCACGCTACAGGAGACACGAAGTCGTAAACTACGATATTCTTGAATTACTGCAAAAACCATGCGAGCCTTCTTCCTGCACCTCCTCCTAAAGTATTGGACCGACTGCAACCAAACTCGGTACACGTACTGCTTACTATCAGGCGAACAACCGCTGTCATGAATTAAACACATACCACTCACGCTACAGGAGACACGATGTCGAAAACTACGATATTCTTAAATTACAGCAAAACTATGCGAGCAATCTTCCTGCACCTCCTCCTAAAGTATTTGACCGACTGCAACCAAACACGGTACACATACTGCTTACTATCAGGCGAACAACCGCTGTCATGAATTAATTACCTACCACTCACGCTACAGGAGACACGAAGTCGTAAACTACGATATTCTCTAATTACTGCAAAACCATGCGAGACACCTTCCTGCACCTCCTCCTAAAGTATTAGATCGACTGCAACCAAACTCGGTACACATTCTGCTTACTATCAGGCGAACAACCGCTGTCATGAATTCAACACCTACCAGACACGCTACAGGAGACACGAAGTCGTAAACTACGATTTTCTTGAATTACTGCAAAACCATGCGAGCAATCTTCCTGCACCTCCTCCTAAAGTATTGGACCGACTGCAACCAAACTCGGTACATATACTGCTTACTATCAGGCGAACAAACGCTGTCATGAATTAAACACCTAACAGTCACGCTACAGGAGACACGATGTCGTAAACTACGATATTCTTCCCCTCAGGGGCTCAGCATTAATTTGCTGAGTACGGGCTTGGCGAACCCGGGGTCCTGAGCTGAGGACTGGTAAGCGCCGCTAGTCCTCTAGACACCGTAACCTCTAGGCACGCTTCAGCGACCACCGCGTGGCGCGGCGGTGGAACGTTGTGTGTACTGGGGAATGGGGATCTTGGCTTTACCGCCCGGGTCGCGAGGATGGTACAAACCTCTATAAAAAACCCTTCAATCCCAAGGTGTGCTACGTGCTGATGGGATGCATGGCTGTTGAAGAGGAACAGTCGCTAGCGAGCAACCTCTGGGGATACTGCCGCACCTCAGTTGTATAAGGCTTACCTAGGCACGCGGGGCTCTGTCTAGGTGGACATGTACTTCCCTAGCTGCTCGTGGGACCGACATGAGCACTTCCAATTTGTCCCTAGAACCTTCCAGTGGGATGGGTGTACCACTGGGGGGTACCAACACCCAATCCAAAAAGAGGGCTAGGATATCCAGTCCTCCTGATTCGGGGAGTAAGAAAAAGTATTTTGGGAATAGTAACAGAACACAGGCTGTTGTACAGAATGTGTTTATTGTTGTGAAACGAAAGGACGGCTCGTTTGAGGGAGTGTCTCCCTTCTATATTCAAAAAGGCCTTGAGGGAATTGCTGGCAGTTTAAAATCTGTGAAACGTTTGCGGAATGGGACATTACTGATCGAAACATCGAGTTCCCAGCAGGCAACCAACCTGCAGCAGGCGAAATTCCTGGGTGAATATGCCATAGAGGCGGAGTTGCATAACACCTTGAACTACAGTAAAGGCGTAGTGACCTGTAGGGATATAGTAAACATCCCTTTGGAAGAATTGAAATCTGAGTGGGCACAGGAGGGTATTTTGGATGTGCAAAATATTATGAAAAGGGTGGATGGTGAGTTGGTGAAATCGGACTCATTCATCCTTACCTTCAATAATCCCCAACTTCCAGATACTGTCAAAGCAGGTTTTCTTCGTTTGAAAGTTCGACCTTACGTCCCCAACCCAATGCGCTGCTTCAAATGCCAGCGCTTTGGGCATACCACCCTGGGGTGCAAAGGTGAGGCCACCTGTGGCAAATGTGGCAAGGTGGCACATGACGGAGCAGAGTGTACACCACCTGCCACGTGTGTCAACTGCTCTGGGGATCACCCTGTCTGGAGTCGTAATTGTAAAGTCTTCCTTGAGGAAAAAAAGGTGCAGGAAATAAAGACCACGAAGCGCATCTCGTACGCTGAGGCCAAGAAAATCTTCCAGGCCATGCAACCACCAGCTTTTGCCGCTTCTTTCGCTTCTGTTGTCCAGAAGCCGATTGTCAAGTGTGATGCTGTTACGCAAACTGAGTCTGTCTGTGTTGGTACTAGCACCTGCACTTGCCAGTGCACCTGCCAGGCGGCTGCTGCAGTCGTAGACGATTCCAGTCAGGTTGGTCCCCAAACATCAGAAAAAGGAACTGATCCGCCTCCTGTGGAGATGATGGCCCCCCCAGTAGTAGAGGTTGTGCAGAAATCCACCACAACCACTACCTCTGCAACAGGCTCCCATCCGAAACCACCTAAGGCTAAAAAAGCAGTTGAAAAGTATCTGTCACAGGATAAAGTAGAAGTTACTTTGTTTGAGCCTGTCCATGTACGTGTAACAGATGCTCCATCTGACTCTCTGTCCGAGCCAATGGACCTTGCTGTGCGTTTGGGGCAGCCAAACCGCCCCAAGTCTGACCCTCTACCCCATAGCGTCTCGCCGCCTCGGCGGAGAGAGAAAGTGAGGGTGAAACCTCCGTAAGCGATGGCTCCCATACTACAATGGAATATGCAGGGCTTTAGGACCCATGTGGAGGAACTTCGTCTCTTATCTCAGGGTCGACCTCTGTGTATGTGTCTCCAGGAGACAAATTTTAAGCCTTCAGACTCCCCTGAGATACGTGGTTACACGCTATGTAGGAAGGATGACGTAAGTGGGGCGAGAGCTAGGGGTGGAGTGGCTATTTTTGTTTGTACAGCCTACCACTCCGAGCCCCTCTCCCTCACCACAAGCCTCCAAGCAGTCGCAGTATCTGTATATGTGCGTCATCGACTGACTGTTTGCTCCCTCTATCTGCCCCCTCATGATATGCTTAATGAAGAGGACCTCCAGGACCTTCTTACTCAACTTCCCCAGCCTTTTCTTCTGTGTGGAGACTTTAATGCACATAATGTGCTTTGGGGCTCTGTCACTACTTGCCCCAGGGGTAGGGCCATTGAGCGGCTCCTCTTGTCGTCGAACGCACATTTACTTAACACCGGTCAACCAACACACCTTTGTACTGCGACAGGGTCATTATCTGCCATAGACCTCACTCTTTGCTCTCCGTCCCTTGCCTACACTATACAATGGGACGTGGTCGATGATCTCCATGGCAGCGATCACTTTCCAATCTCCATTTCCCAACCGTATGGAATCGAACCTGAAGGACACCCGCCAAGATGGATACTCAGTAGAGCGGATTGGGCACTTTACAGCCAACTTGCCCGCTTTGAACATCGTGACAATGTCACAGAATGGGTGCACCATATTACTGCCGTGATGCACTCCGCCGCTGATGCATCCATTCCACAGTCTTCGGGACGTCGAAAACGGCAGCCAGTCCCTTGGTGGAATGACGAATGCCGATCTGCCCTCAGGACCAGGCGGGCGGCTCTGCGTCGGTTCAAGTGTCGTCCGACTTCAGAGAACCTCGCTGCTTTCCGGGTTGCAAGGGCCAAGTGTCGTCAGGTTATTAGAGAGAGCAAACGGAGGTCATGGCAGCAGTTCCTGAGTTCCATTAACCGTTCTACAACCAGCACTAAAGTATGGGAGACCATCAGGAGGATTTCTGGAAGAGGAGGAAGGTGCCCCATAGCTGCTGTGATGTGTAACGGAACTTTACAAACACGACCAGCAGACATTGCCCAAGCCATGGCTACTTATTTCGCTTCCGTTACTGCCACTGCTAGTCAGGATCCAGAATTCCGGCGCCGCAGAGCGGCTGCTGAGAGGGGCCCCATGGACTTCAGGTCCGCGATTACGGAGGAGTACAACCGCCCCTTCTCCCTGTGGGAATTAGATTCTGCATTGTGTGTAGCCCGGGACACTTCACCTGGTCACGATGGGATCCACTATGCTATGTTACGGCACCTTACAGATCGCAACAAAGTTATCCTCCTTAACCTTTTTAATGCCGTTTGGATGTCAGGACACTTTCCCGACTTGTGGAGAGAGGCTATTTTAATTCCCCTTTTAAAACCCGGTAAAGATTCCACATGCCCCAGCAGTTACCGTAGTGTTGCCCTCACTAGCTGCATTGGAAAGACCCTGGAGCGGATGGTCAACCGCCGCCTTGTCTGGATGTTGGAATCCAGGCAGCTGCTTAGTCGCTTCCAGTGTGGGTTCAGGCGATATCGTTCCACCTTCGATAACCTGGCCTCTCTGGAGGCGGCAATACAACAGGCTTTCCTGCGCCGTCATCACCTTCTGGGTGTATTTTTTGATATAGAGAAGGCCTACGACACTACTTGGAGGCATCTTATACTTAGGCAGCTTCACGAATGGGGATTTCGCGGTTGCCTTCCCATTTTTATCCGGTCATTCCTTTCTCCACGTTTTTTTAGATACCGAGTCGGTGGCGTGCTCTCTGACCGCTTTGAGCAGGAAAACGGTGTCCCTCAGGGTAGTGTTTTAAGTGTGACGTTGTTTGCTATAGCCATTAACAGTATTACGTGTGTTGTGAAAAGTCCTGTCCAGTGTTCACTATTTGTTGATGACTTCTCTGTCTTCTGTTCTTCTTCCAGTCTTGCAACGACAACTCGTCAGTTGCAGCTCACTCTCCGGCGGCTCGACGAATGGGCACAGAAGACCGGTTTCAAATTTTCAACAGAGAAGTCGGTGTGTGTTTGTTTTAACCGTTCTCGTTCTATTTTTAACTTACCTGAACTGCGGATGAGGGACACCGTTCTGAATTTTAAAGACACTGTGCGTTTTCTGGGTGTGACATTTGACTCTAAGCTTACCTGGTTGCCACATCTTAAAGATTTGAAGAGACGGTGCCTGAAGGCACTAAGTATTTTAAAGTGTCTTAGCCACACTTCATGGGGAGCCGACAGAACTTGTCTGCTACGATTTTATAGAGCATTTGTGCGTTCTCGCCTAGACTACGGGTGCACCGTGTATGGGTCAGCAAGACCCTCTTATTTAAAGATGCTGGACGTGGTGCATCATGAGGGGATTCGGCTCGCAACTGGGGCATTCCGCACGAGTCCCATACCAAGTATCTGCGCCGAGGCTGGTGAGCCACCACTTCACATGCGGCGGCAGTTTCTCGTGGCACGCCAGGCATATACGACTTTGTCCTCGCCAAATACACCAGCCCATCCGGTCGTTGCCCACCCTCCTGCGGAACGGCTGTTTCGTAACAGGCTACGGGCAACGAGGCCTTTTGGGATACGTTCTCAAGATTGTCTTTTAGATATGGATGTGTCTGGTTTTAATGTTTTACAGCGAGGTTGGAGTAAACGTCCACCGTGGCTCCTCCAGCGGCCGAGACTACTTTTAGAGTTGACACATTTTCAGAAGCATTCTACTTCCGATTTTATATTTCAATCTCTGTTCTCTCAAATTTTAGATCAGCATCGTGATTTTACCGTGGTGTACACGGATGGGTCCAAACAGGGGGACTCGATAGGCTGTTCCATAGTGTTCCCCAACACCACTATCAGGATTCGCCTCCCTCCTGCATACTCAGTTTTCTCAGCAGAACTCCATGCGATCCTGCGGGCGCTGGAACAAATGCAGCGGGTTCGTGGCACGAAGTTTCTCCTGTGCTCTGATTCTCTCAGTGCGCTGCAATCAATACGAAATTTGTATCCAGCTGAGAAGATAGTGCAGCTCATTCATGACAGAATGTCCACTCTCCAGCAGCGGGGGAAGCAAGTGACATTCTGTTGGGTGCCAGGACATGTCGGTATTAGTGGTAACGAAATGGCTGATCGGGCTGCCAAGGAGGCTTGCGACAGTTCTGGTATTACTCATTGTGCCATTCCCCTGCCGGACATCCTCTCTGTGGTGCGCCGGAAGTCCCTTCGTTTGTGGGAGGAGACGTGGCAGGCAGTGACGAACAATAAACTGCGGTTGATTAAGCCCACTGTCCGACCGTGGCGAACATCCTGTCATTCATTGAGGCAGCATGAGGTGGCCTTGACACGTCTCCGAATCGGACATTGTCCTTTGACACATGGCTATTTACTCCGTCAGGAGGACCCTCCGATTTGCGATGCTTGTGGTGTGCAAGTCACTGTACGCCACATTTTACTGGAATGTATTTCCTACCGTGCTGCTAGGGCAGCGGTGGCTCTTTGTGGTCCCCTGCCCTCTGTTTTAGCTGATGACGAGGCGAGTGTGACGAAAGTATTCAATTTCTGTGAACTTTCCAGACTCTGGCCTAAGCTTTTAGGCTGGAGGTTTTAGGACGTTAACGAATGGTTCGCCCACCACTCCTCTGGCATGGCATTTTGAGTACGTCTGTAAACCTTAGACGCTCACCAACTGTTCCTACCTTGCCATGTTTGGTTGGGTCTTTGTTTCGTTCCCCTTATCGTTTGGCTACTTTGGCTACTTTCTCTTCTGTTCCCTATTTGTCTTCATTTCATTTTAATCAGGTCACACGTGTCGCCTAATTATCTTGTACGGGCGCTAAAGACATAGTTGTCGTGCGCCCATAACATCCTATCCATCCATCCCTACGATATTCTTGAATTACTGCAAAACCATGCGAGCAATCTTCCTGCACCTCCTCCTAAATTATTGGACCGACTGCAACCAAACTCGGTACACATACTGCTTACTATCAGGCGAACAACCGCTGTCATGAATTAAACACCTACCACTCACACTACAGGAGACACGAAGTCGTAAAATACGATATTCTTGAATTACTGCAAAACCATGCGAGCCATCTTCCTGCACCTCCTCCTAAAGTATTGGACCGACTGCAACCAAACTCGGTACACATACTGCTTACTATCAGGCGAACAACCGCTGTCATGAATTAAACACCTACCACTCACGCTACAGGAGACACGAAGTCGTAAACTACGATATTCTTGAATTACTGCAGAACCATGTGAGCCATCTTCCTGCACCTCCTCCTAAAGTATTGGACCGACTGCAACCAAACTCGGTACATATACTGCTTACTATCAGGCGAACAAACGCTGTCATGAATTAAACACCTAACAGTCACGCTACAGGAGACACGAAGTCGTAAACTACGATATTCTTGAATTACTGCAAAACCATGTGAGCCACCTTCCTGCACCTCCTCCTAAAGTATTGCACCGACCGCAACCAAACTCGGTACACATACTGCTTACTATCAGGCGAACAACCGCTGTCATGAATTAAACACCTACCAGTCACGCTACAGGAGACACGAAGTCGTAAACTACGATATTCTTGAATTACTGCAAAACCATGCGAGCAATCTTCCTGCACCTCCTCCTAAATTATTGGACCGACTGCAACCAAACTCGGTACACATACTGCTTACTATCAGGCGAACAACCGCTGTCATGAATTAAACACCTACCACTCACGGTACAGGAGAAACGAAGTCGTAAACTACAATATTCTTGAATTACTGCAATAACATGCGAGCCATCTTCCTGCACCTCCTCCTAAAGTATTGGACCGACTGCAACCAAACTCGGTACATAAACTGCGTACTATCAGGCGAACAACCGCTGTCATGAATTAAACACCTACCACTCACGCTACAGGAGACACGAAGTCGTAAACTACGATATTCTTGAATTACTGCAAAACCATGCGAGCCATCTTCCTGCACCTCCTCCTAAAGTATTGGACCGACTGCAACCAAACTCGGTACACATACTGCTTACTATCAGGCGAACAACGGCTGTCATGAAGTAAACACCTACCACTGACGCTACAGGAGACACGAAGTCGTAAACTACGATATTCTTGAATTACTGCAAAACCATGCGAGCCATCTTCCTGCACCTCCTCCTAAAGTATTGGACCGACTGCAACCAAACTCGGTACATATACTGCTTACTATCAGGCGAACAAACGCTGTCATGAATTAAACACCTACCAGTCACGCTACAGGAGACACGAAGTCGTAAACTACGATATTCTTGAATTACTGCAAAACCATGCGAGCGATCCTCCTGCACCTCCTCCTAAAGTATTGCACCGACTGCAACCAAACTCGGTACACATACTGCTTACTATCAGGCGAACAACCGCTGTCATGAATTAAACACCTACCACTCACGCTACAGGAGACACGAAGTCGTAAACTACGATATTCTTGAACAACTGAAAAACCATGCGAGCAATCTTCCTGCACCTCCTCCTAAAGTATTGGACCGACTGCAACCAAACTCGGTACACATACTGCTTACTATAAGGCGAACAACCGCTGTTATGAATTTAACACCTACCACTCAGGCTACAGGAGACACGAAGTCGTAAACTACGATATTCTTGAATTACTGCAAAACCATGCCAGCCATCTTCCTGCACCTCCTCCTATAGTATTGGACCGACTGCAACTAAACTCGGTACACATACTGCTTACTATCAGGCGAACAACAGCTGTCATGAATTAAACACCTACCACTCACGCTACAGGAGACACGAAGTCGTAAACTACGATATTCTTGAATTACTGCAAAACCATGCGAGACATCTTCCTGCACCTCCTCCTAAAGTATTGGACCGACTGCAACCAAACTCGGTGCACATACTGCTTACTATCAGACGAACAACCGCTATCATGAATTAAACACCTACCACTCACGCTACAGGAGACACGAAGTCGTAAACTACGATATTCTTGAATTACTGCAAAACCATGCGAGCCATCTTCCTGCACCATCTCCTAAAGTATTGGACCGACTGCAACCAAACTCGGTACATATACTGCTTACTATGAGGCGAACAAACGCTGTCATGAATTAAACACCTACCAGTCACGCTACAGGAGACACGAAGTCGTAAACTACGATATTCTTGAATTACTGCAAAACCATGCGAGCCATCTTCCTGCACCTCCTCCTAAAGTATTGCACCGACTGCAACCAAACTCGGTACACATACTGCTTACTATCAGGCGAACAACCGCTGTCATGAATTCAACACCTACCACTCACCCTACAGGAGACACGAAGTCGTAAACTACGATATTCTTGAATTACAGCAAAACCATGCGAGCAATCTTCCTGCACCTCCTCCTAAAGTATTGGACCGACTGCAACCAAACTCGGTACACATACTGCTTACTATCAGGCGAACAACCGCTGTCATGAATTAAACACCTACCACTCACGCTACAGGAGACACGAAGTCGTAAACTACGATATTCTTGAATTACTGCAAAACCATGCGAGCCATCTTCCTGCACCTACTCCTAAAGTATTGGACCGACTGCAACCAAACTCGGTACACATACTGCTTACTATCAGGCGAACAACCGCTGTCGTGAATTAAACACCTACCACTCACGCTACAGGAGACACGAAGTCGTAAACTACGATATTCTTGAATTACTGCAAAACCATGCGAGCCATCATCCTGCACCTCCTCCTAAAGTATTGGACCGACTGCAACCAAACTCGGTACATATACTGCTTACTATCAGGCGAACAAACGCTGTCATGAATTAAACACCTAACAGTCACGCTACTAGAGACACGAAGTCGTAAACTACGATATTCTTGAATTACTGCAAAACCATGTGAGCCATCTTCCTGCACCTCCTCCTAAAGTATTGCACCGACTGCAACCAAACTCGGTACACATACTGCTTACTATCAGGCGAACAACCGCTGTCATGAATTTAACACCTACCACTCACGCTACAGGAGACACGAAGTCGTAAACTACGATATTCTTGAATTACTGCAGAACCATGTGAGCCATCTTCCTGCACCTCCTCCTAAAGTATTGGACCGACTGCAACCAAACTCGGTACATATACTGCTTACTATCAGGCGAACAAACGCTGTCATGAATTAAACACCTAACAGTCACGCTACAGGAGACACGAAGTCGTAAACTACGATATTCTTGAATTACTGCAAAACCATGTGAGCCACCTTCCTGCACCTCCTCCTAAAGTATTGCACCGACCGCAACCAAACTCGGTACACATACTGCTTACTATCAGGCGAACAACCGCTGTCATGAATTAAACACCTACCAGTCACGCTACAGGAGACACGAAGTCGTAAACTACGATATTCTTGAATTACTGCAAAACCATGCGAGCAATCTTCCTGCACCTCCTCCTAAATTATTGGACCGACTGCAACCAAACTCGGTACACATACTGCTTACTATCAGGCGAACAACCGCTGTCATGAATTAAACACCTACCACTCACGGTACAGGAGAAACGAAGTCGTAAACTACAATATTCTTGAATTACTGCAATAACATGCGAGCCATCTTCCTGCACCTCCTCCTAAAGTATTGGACCGACTGCAACCAAACTCGGTACATAAACTGCGTACTATCAGGCGAACAACCGCTGTCATGAATTAAACACCTACCACTCACGCTACAGGAGACACGAAGTCGTAAACTACGATATTCTTGAATTACTGCAAAACCATGCGAGCCATCTTCCTGCACCTCCTCCTAAAGTATTGGACCGACTGCAACCAAACTCGGTACACATACTGCTTACTATCAGGCGAACAACGGCTGTCATGAAGTAAACACCTACCACTGACGCTACAGGAGACACGAAGTCGTAAACTACGATATTCTTGAATTACTGCAAAACCATGCGAGCCATCTTCCTGCACCTCCTCCTAAAGTATTGGACCGACTGCAACCAAACTCGGTACATATACTGCTTACTATCAGGCGAACAAACGCTGTCATGAATTAAACACCTACCAGTCACGCTACAGGAGACACGAAGTCGTAAACTACGATATTCTTGAATTACTGCAAAACCATGCGAGCGATCCTCCTGCACCTCCTCCTAAAGTATTGCACCGACTGCAACCAAACTCGGTACACATACTGCTTACTATCAGGCGAACAACCGCTGTCATGAATTAAACACCTACCACTCACGCTACAGGAGACACGAAGTCGTAAACTACGATATTCTTGAACAACTGAAAAACCATGCGAGCAATCTTCCTGCACCTCCTCCTAAAGTATTGGACCGACTGCAACCAAACTCGGTACACATACTGCTTACTATAAGGCGAACAACCGCTGTTATGAATTTAACACCTACCACTCAGGCTACAGGAGACACGAAGTCGTAAACTACGATATTCTTGAATTACTGCAAAACCATGCCAGCCATCTTCCTGCACCTCCTCCTATAGTATTGGACCGACTGCAACTAAACTCGGTACACATACTGCTTACTATCAGGCGAACAACAGCTGTCATGAATTAAACACCTACCACTCACGCTACAGGAGACACGAAGTCGTAAACTACGATATTCTTGAATTACTGCAAAACCATGCGAGACATCTTCCTGCACCTCCTCCTAAAGTATTGGACCGACTGCAACCAAACTCGGTGCACATACTGCTTACTATCAGACGAACAACCGCTATCATGAATTAAACACCTACCACTCACGCTACAGGAGACACGAAGTCGTAAACTACGATATTCTTGAATTACTGCAAAACCATGCGAGCCATCTTCCTGCACCTTCTCCTAAAGTATTGGACCGACTGCAACCAAACTCGGTACATATACTGCTTACTATGAGGCGAACAAACGCTGTCATGAATTAAACACCTACCAGTCACGCTACAGGAGACACGAAGTCGTAAACTACGATATTCTTGAATTACTGCAAAACCATGCGAGCCATCTTCCTGCACCTCCTCCTAAAGTATTGCACCGACTGCAACCAAACTCGGTACACATACTGCTTACTATCAGGCGAACAACCGCTGTCATGAATTCAACACCTACCACTCACCCTACAGGAGACACGAAGTCGTAAACTACGATATTCTTGAATTACAGCAAAACCATGCGAGCAATCTTCCTGCACCTCCTCCTAAAGTATTGGACCGACTGCAACCAAACTCGGTACACATACTGCTTACTATCAGGCGAACAACCGCTGTCATGAATTAAACACCTACCACTCACGCTACAGGAGACACGAAGTCGTAAACTACGATATTCTTGAATTACTGCAAAACCATGCGAGCCATCTTCCTGCACCTACTCCTAAAGTATTGGACCGACTGCAACCAAACTCGGTACACATACTGCTTACTATCAGGCGAACAACCGCTGTCGTGAATTAAACACCTACCACTCACGCTACAGGAGACACGAAGTCGTAAACTACGATATTCTTGAATTACTGCAAAACCATGCGAGCCATCATCCTGCACCTCCTCCTAAAGTATTGGACCGACTGCAACCAAACTCGGTACATATACTGCTTACTATCAGGCGAACAAACGCTGTCATGAATTAAACACCTAACAGTCACGCTACTAGAGACACGAAGTCGTAAACTACGATATTCTTGAATTACTGCAAAACCATGTGAGCCATCTTCCTGCACCTCCTCCTAAAGTATTGCACCGACTGCAACCAAACTCGGTACACATACTGCTTACTATCAGGCGAACAACCGCTGTCATGAATTTAACACCTACCACTCACGCTACAGGAGACACGAAGTCGTAAACTACGATATTCTTGAATTACTGCAAAACCATGCGAGCCATCTTCCTGCACCTCCTCCTAAAGTATTGCACCGACTGCAACCAAACTCGGTACATATACTGCTTACTATCAGGCGAACAAACGCTGTCATGAATTAAACACCTATCAGTCACGCTACAGGAGACACGAAGTCGTAAACTACGATATTCTTGAATTACTGCAAAA
This sequence comes from Locusta migratoria, assembly GCA_026315105.1. NCBI lineage: Eukaryota > Metazoa > Arthropoda > Insecta > Orthoptera > Acrididae > Locusta > Locusta migratoria. Next base: position 484,925,891 of record CM048748.1, read on the forward strand.
CCATGCGAGCCATCTTCCTGCACCTCCTCCTAAAGTATTGCACCGACTGCAACCAAACTCGGTACACATACTGCTTACTATCAGGCGAACAACCGCTGTCATTAATTAAACACCTACCAGTCACGCTACAGGAGACACGAAGTCGTAAACTACGATATTCTTGAATTACTGCAAAAGCATGCGAGCCATCTTCCTGCACCTCCTCCTAACGTATTGGACCGACTGCAACCAAACTCGGTACACATACTGCTTACTATCAGGCGAACAACCGCTGTCATGAATTAAACACCTACCACTCACGCTACAGGAGACACGAAGTCGTAAACTACGATATTCTTGAATTACTGCAAAACCATGCGAGCAATCTTCCTGCACCTCCTCCTAAAGTATTGGTCCGACTGCAACCAAACTCGTTACACATACTGCTTACTATCACGCGAACAACCGCTGTCATGAATTAAACACCTACCAGTCACGCTACAGGAGACACGAAGTCGTAAACTACGATATTCTTGAATTACTGCAAAACCATGCGAGCAATCTTCCTGCACCTCCTCCTAAAGTATTGGACCGACTGCAACCAAACTCGGTACACATACTGCTTACTATCAGGCGAACAACGGCTGTCATGAAGTAAACACCTACCACTGACGCTACAGGAGACACGAAGTCGTAAACTACGATATTCTTGAATTACTGCAAAACCATGCGAGCCATCTTCCTGCACCTCCTCCTAAAGTATTGGACCGACTGCAACCAAACTCGGTACATATACTGCTTACTATCAGGCGAACAAACGCTGTCATGAATTAAACACCTACCAGTCACGCTACAGGAGACACGAAGTCGTAAACTACGATATTCTTGAATTACTGCAAAACCATGCGAGCGATCTTCCTGCACCTCCTCCTAAAGTATTGCACCGACTGCAACCAAACTCGGTACACATACAGCTTACTATCAGGCGAACAACCGCTGTCATGAATTAAACACCTACCACTCACGCTACAGGAGACACGAAGTCGTAAACTACGATATTCTTGAATAACTGAAAATCCATGCGAGCAATCTTCCTGCACCTCCTCCTAAAGTATTGGACCGACTGCAACCAAACTCGGTACACATACTGCTTACTATAAGGCGAACAACCGCTGTCATGAATTAAACACCTACCACTCAGGCTACAGGAGACACGAAGTCGTAAACTACGATATTCTTGAATTACTGCAAAACCATGCCAGCCATCTTCCTGTACCTCTTCCTATAGTATTGGACCGACTGCAACTTAACTCGGCACACATACTGCTTACTATCAGGCGAACAACCGCTGTCATGAATTAAACACCTACCACTCACGCTACAGGAGACACAAAGTCGTAAACTACGATATTCTTGAATTACTGCAAAACCATGTGAGACATCTTCCTGCACCTCCTCCTAAAGTATTGGACAGACTGCAACCAAACTAGGTACACATACTGCTTACTATCAGGCGAACAACCGCTGTCATGAATTAAACACCTACCACTCACGCTACAGGAGACACGAAGTCGTAAACTACGATATTCTTGAATTACTGCAAAACCATGCGAGCCATCTTCCTGCACCTTCTCCTAAAGTATTGGACCGACTGCAACCAAACTCGGTACATATACTGCTTACTATGAGGCGAACAAACGCTGTCATGAATTAAACACCTACCAGTCACGCTACAGGAGACACGAAGTCGTAAACTACGATATTCTTGAATTACTGCAAAACCATGCGAGCCATCTTCCTGCACCTCCTCCTAAAGAATTGCACCGACTGCAATCAAACTCGGTACACATACTGCTTACTATCAGGCGAACAACCGCTGTCATGAATTAAACACCTACCACTCACGCTACAGGAGACACGAAGTCGTAAACTACGATATTCTTGAATTACTGCAAAACCATGCGAGACATCTTCCTGCACCTCCTCCTAAAGTATTGGACCGACTGCAACCAAACTAGGTACACATACTGCTTACTATCAGGCGAACAACCGCTGTCATGAATTAAACACCTACCACTCACGCTACAGGAGACAAGAAGTCGTAAACTACGATATTCTTGAATTACTGCAAAACCATGCGAGCCATCTTCCTGCACCTTCTCCTAAAGTATTGGACCGACTGCAACCAAACTCGGTACATATACTGCTTACTATGAGGCGAACAAACGCTGTCATGAATTAAACACCTACCAGTCACGCTACAGGAGACACGAAGTCGTAAACTACGATATTCTTGAATTACTGCAAAACCATGCGAGCCATCTTCCTGCACCTCCTCCTAAAGTATTGCACCGACTGCAACCAAACTCGGTACACATACTGCTTACTATCAGGCGAACAACCGCTGTCATGAATTCAACACCTACCAGTCACGCTACAGGAGACACGAAGTCGTAAACTACGACATTCTTGAATTACTGCAAAACCATGCGAGCAATCTTCCTGCACCTCCTCCTAAAGTATTGGACCGACTGCAACCAAACTCGGTACACATACTGCTTACTATCAGGCGAACAACCGCTGTCATGAATTAAACACCTACCACTCACGCTACAGGAGACACGAAGTCGTAAACTACGATATTCTTGAATTACTGCAAAACCATGCGAGCCATCTTCCTGCACCTCCTCCTAAAGTATTGGACCGACTGCAACCAAACTCGGTACACATACTGCTTACTATCAGGAGAACAACCGCTGTCATCAATTAAACACCTACCACTCACACTACAGGATACACGAAGTCGTAAACTACGATATTCTTGAATTACTGCAAAACCATGCGAGCCATCTTCCTGCACCTCCTCCTAAAGTATTGGACCGACTGCAACCAAACTCGGTACACATACTGCTTACTATCAGGCGAACAACCGCTGTCGTGAATTAAACCCCTACCACTCACGCTACAGGAGACACGAAGTCGTAAACTACGATATTCTTGAATTACTGCAAAACCATGCGAGCAATCTTCCTGCACCTCCTCCTAAAGTATTGGACCGACTGCAACCAAACTCGGTACATATACTGCTTACTATCAGGCGAACAAACGCTGTCATGAATTAAACACCTAACAGTCACGCTACAGGAGACACGAAGTCGTAAACTACGATATTCTTGAATTACTGCAAAACCATGTGAGCCATCTTCCTGCACCTCCTCCTAAAGTATTGCACCGACTGCAACCAAACTCGGTACACATACTGCTTACTATCAGGCGAACAACCGCTGTCATGAATTAAACACCTACCACTCACGCTACAGGAGACACGAAGTCGTAAACTACGATATTCTTGAATTACTGCAAAACCATGCGAGCCATCTTCCTGCACCTCCTCCTAAAGTATTGCACCGACTGCAACCAAACTCGGTACATATACTGCTTACTATCAGGCGAACAAACGCTGTCATGAATTAAACACCTATCAGTCACGCTACAGGAGACACGAAGTCGTAAACTACGATATTCTTGAATTACTGCAAAACCATGCGAGCCATCTTCCTGCACCTCCTCCTAAAGTATTGCACCGACTGCAACCAAACTCGGTACACATACTGCTTACTATCAGGCGAACAACCGCTGTCATTAATTAAACACCTACCAGTCACGCTACAGGAGACACGAAGTCGTAAACTACGATATTCTTGAATTACTGCAAAAGCATGCGAGCCATCATCCTGCACCTCCTCCTAACGTATTGGACCGACTGCAACCAAACTCGGTACACATACTGCTTACTATCAGGCGAACAACCGCTGTCAAGAATTAAACACCTACCACTCACGCTACAGGAGACACGAAGTCGTAAACTACGATATTCTTGAATTACTGCAAAACCATGCGAGCAATCTTCCTGCACCTCCTCCTAAAGTATTGGTCCGACTGCAACCAAACTCGGTACACATACTGCTTACTATCACGCGAACAACCGCTGTCATGAATTAAACACCTATCAGTCACGCTACAGGAGACACGAAGTCGTAAACTATGATATTCTTGAATTACTGCAAAACCATGCGAGCCATCTTCCTGCACCTCCTCCTAAAATATTGGACCAACTGCAACCAAACTCGGTACACATACTGCTTACTATCAGGCGAACAACCGCTGTCATGTATTAAACACCTACCACTTACGCTACAGGAGACACGAAGTCGTAAACTACGATATTCTTGAATTAGTGCTAAACCATGCGAGCCATCTTTCTGCACCTCCTCCAAAAGTAGTGGACCGACTGATACCAAACTCAGTACACATACTGCTTACTATCAGGCGAACAACCGCTGTCATGAATTAAACACCTACCAGTCACGCTACAGGAGACACGAAGTCGTAAACTACGATATTCTTGAATTACTACAAAACCATACGAGCAATCTTCCTGCACCTCCTCCTAAAGTATTGGACCGACTGCAACCAAACTCGGTCCACATACTGCTTACTATCAGGCGAACAACCGCTGTCAAGAATTAAACACCTACCACTCACGCTACAGGAGACACGAAGTCGTAAACTACGATATTCTTGAATTACTGCAAAACCATGCCAGCCATCTTCCTGCACCTCCTCCTAAAGTATTGGACCGACTGCAACTTAACTCGGTACACATACTGCTTACTATCAGGCGAACAACCGCTGTCATGAATTAATTACCTACCACTCACGCTACAGGAGACACGAAGTCGTAAACTACGATATTCTTGAATTACTGCAAAACCATGCCAGCCATCTTCCTGCACCTCCTCCTAAAGGATTGGACCGACTGCAACTTAACTCGGTACACATACTGCTTACTATCAGGCGAACAACCGCTGTCATGAATTAATTACCTACCACTCACGCTACAGGAGACACGAAGTCGTAAAGTACGATATTCTTGAATTACAGCAAAACCATGCGAGACATCTTCCTGCACCTCCTCCTAAAGTATTGGACCGACTGCAACCAAACTCGGTACACATACTGCTTACTATCAGGCGAACAACCGCTGTCATGTATTAAACACCTACCACTTACGCTACAGGAGACACGAAGTCGTAAACTACGATATTCTTGAATTACTGCTAAACCATGCGAGCCATCTTTCTGCACCTCCTCCAAAAGTAGTGGACCGACTGATACCAAACTCAGTACACATACTGCTTACTATCAGGCGAACAACCGCTGTCATGAATTAAACACCAACCACTCACGCTACAGGAGACACGAAGTCGTAAACTACGATATTCTTGAATTACTGCAAAACCATGCGAGCCATCTTAGTGCACCTCCTCCTAAAGTATTGGGCCGACTGCAACCAAACTCGGTACACATACTGCTTACAATCAGGCGAACAACTGCTGTCATGAATTATTTACCTACCACTCACGCTACAGGAGACACGAAGTCGTAAACTACGATATTCTTGAATTACTGCAAAACCATGCGAGACATCTTCCTGCATCTCCTCTTAAAATATTGGACCGACTGCAACCAAACTCGGTACACATACTGCTTACTATCAGGCGAACAACCGCTGTCATGAATTAAACACCTACCAATCACGCTACAGGAGACATGAAGTCGTAAACTACGATATTCTTGAATTACTACAAATCCATGCGAGGCATCTTCCTGCACCTCCTCTAAAAGTAGTGGACCGACTGCAACCAAACTCGGTACACATACTGCTTACTATCAGGCGAACAACCACTGTCATGAATTAAACAACTAACACTCACGCTACAGGAGACACAAAGTCGTAAACTAGGATATTCTAGAAATACTGCAAAACCATGCGAGCAATCTTCCTGCATCTCCTCCTCCAGTAGTGGACCGACTGCAACCAAACTCGGTACACATACTGCTTACTATCAGGCGAACAACCGCTATCATGAATTAAACACCTACCACTCACGCTACAGGAGACACGAAGTCGTAAACTACGATATTCTTGAATTACTGCAAAACCATGCGAGCCAACTTTCTGCACCTCCTCCAAAAGTAGTGGACCGACTGATACTAAACTCAGTACACATACTGCTTACTATAAGGCGAACAACCGCTGTCATGAATTAAACATCTACCAGTCACGCTACGGGAGACACTTAGTCGTAAACTACGATATTCTTGAATTACTGCAAAACCATGCGAGCCATCTTCCTGCACCTCCTCCTAAAGTATTGGACCGACTGCAACCAAACTCGGTACACATAGTGCTTACTATCAGGCGAACAACCGCTGTCATGAATTAAACACCTACCAGTCACGCTACAGGAGACACGAAGTCGTAAACTACGATATTCTTGAATTACTGCAAATCCATGCGAGACATCTTTCTGCACCTCCTCCAAAAGTAGTGGACCGACTGATACCAAACTCAGTACACATACTGCTTACTATCAGGCGAACAATCGCTGTCATGAATTAAACACCTACCAGTCACGCTACAGGAGACACGAAGTCGTAAACTACGATATTCTTGAATTACTGCAAAACCATGCCAGCATTCTTCCTGCACCTCCTCCTAAAGTATTGGACCGACTGCAAATAAACTCGGTAGACATACTGCGTACTATCAGGCGAACAACCGCTGACATGAATTAATTACCTACCACTCACGCTACAGGAGACACGAAGTCGTAAACTACGATATTCTTGAATTACTGCAAAACCATGCGAGCCATCTTCCAGCACCTCCTCCTAAAGTATTGGACCGACTGCAACCAAACTCGGTACACATACTGCTTACTATCAGGCGAACAACCGCTGTCATGAATTAAGCACCTACCACTCACGCTACAGGAGACACGAAGTCGTAAACTACGGTATTCTTGAATTACTGCAAAACAATGCGAGCCATCTTCCAGCACCTCCTTCTAAAGTATTGGACCGACTGCAACCAAACTCGGTACACATACTGCTTACTATCAGGCGAACAACCGCTGTCATGAATTAAACACCTACAACTCACGCTACAGGAGACACGAAGTCGTAAACTACGATATTCTTGAATTACTGCAAAAGCATGCGAGCCATCATCCTGCACCTCCTCCTAACGTATTGGACCGACTGCAACCAAACTCGGTACACATACTGCTTACTATCAGGCGAACAACCGCTGTCAAGAATTAAACACCTACCACTCACGCTACAGGAGACACGAAGTCGTAAACTACGATATTCTTGAATTACTGCAAAACCATGCGAGCAATCTTCCTGCACCTCCTCCTAAAGTATTGGTCCGACTGCAACCAAACTCGGTACACATACTGCTTACTATCACGCGAACAACCGCTGTCATGAATTAAACACCTATCAGTCACGCTACAGGAGACACGAAGTCGTAAACTATGATATTCTTGAATTACTGCAAAACCATGCGAGCCATCTTCCTGCACCTCCTCCTAAAATATTGGACCAACTGCAACCAAACTCGGTACACATACTGCTTACTATCAGGCGAACAACCGCTGTCATGTATTAAACACCTACCACTTACGCTACAGGAGACACGAAGTCGTAAACTACGATATTCTTGAATTAGTGCTAAACCATGCGAGCCATCTTTCTGCACCTCCTCCAAAAGTAGTGGACCGACTGATACCAAACTCAGTACACATACTGCTTACTATCAGGCGAACAACCGCTGTCATGAATTAAACACCTACCAGTCACGCTACAGGAGACACGAAGTCGTAAACTACGATATTCTTGAATTACTACAAAACCATACGAGCAATCTTCCTGCACCTCCTCCTAAAGTATTGGACCGACTGCAACCAAACTCGGTCCACATACTGCTTACTATCAGGCGAACAACCGCTGTCAAGAATTAAACACCTACCACTCACGCTACAGGAGACACGAAGTCGTAAACTACGATATTCTTGAATTACTGCAAAACCATGCCAGCCATCTTCCTGCACCTCCTCCTAAAGTATTGGACCGACTGCAACTTTACTCGGTACACATACTGCTTACTATCAGGCGAACAACCGCTGTCATGAATTAATTACCTACCACTCACGCTACAGGAGACACGAAGTCGTAAACTACGATATTCTTGAATTACTGCAAAACCATGCCAGCCATCTTCCTGCACCTCCTCCTAAAGGATTGGACCGACTGCAACTTAACTCAGTACACATACTGCTTACTATCAGGCGAACAACCGCTGTCATGAATTAATTACCTACCACTCACGCTACAGGAGACACGAAGTCGTAAACTACGATATTCTTGAATTACAGCAAAACCATGCGAGACATCTTCCTGCACCTCCTCCTAAAGTATTGGACCGACTGCAACCAAACTCGGTACTCATACTGCTTACTATCAGGCGAACAACCGCTGTCATGTATTAAACACCTACCACTTACGCTACAGGAGACACGAAGTCGTAAACTACGATATTCTTGAATTACTGCTAAACCATGCGAGCCATCTTTCTGCACCTCCTCCAAAAGTAGTGGACCGACTGATACCAAACTCAGTACACATACTGCTTACTATCAGGCGAACAACCGCTGTCATGAATTAAACACCAACCACTCACGCTACAGGAGACACGATGTCGTAAACTACGATATTCTTAAATTACTGCAAAACCATGCGAGCCATCTTAGTGCACCTCCTCCTAAAGTATTGGGCCGACTGCAACCAAACTCGGTACACATACTGCTTACAATCAGGCGAACAACTGCTGTCATGAATTATTTACCTACCACTCACGCTACAGGAGACACGAAGTCGTAAACTACGATATTCTTGAATTACTGCAAAACCATGCGAGACATCTTCCTGCATCTCCTCTTAAAGTATTGGACCGACTGCAACCAAACTCGGTACACATACTGCTTACTATCAGGCGAACAACCGCTGTCATGAATTAAACACCTACCAATCACGCTACAGGAGACATGAAGTCGTAAACTACGATATTCTTGAATTACTACAAATCCATGCGAGGCATCTTCCTGCACCTCCTCTAAAAGTAGTGGACCGACTGCAACCAAACTCGGTACACATACTGCTTACTATCAGGCGAACAACCACTGTCATGAATTAAACAACTAACACTCACGCTACAGGAGACACAAAGTCGTAAACTAGGATATTCTAGAAATACTGCAAAACCATGCGAGCAATCTTCCTGCATCTCCTCCTCCAGTAGTGGACCGACTGCAACCAAACTCGGTACACATACTGCTTACTATCAGGCGAACAACCGCTATCATGAATTAAACACCTACCACTCACGCTACAGGAGACACGAAGTCGTAAACTACGATATTCTTGAATTACTGCAAAACCATGCGAGCTAACTTTCTGCACCTCCTCCAAAAGTAGTGGACCGACTGATACTAAACTCAGTACACATACTGCTTACTATAAGGCGAACAACCGCTGTCATGAATTAAACATCTACCAGTCACGCTACGGGAGACACTTAGTCGTAAACTACGATATTCTTGAATTACTGCAAAACCATGCGAGCCATCTTCCTGCACCTCCTCCTAAAGTATTGGACCGACTGCAACCAAACTCGGTACACATAGTGCTTACTATCAGGCGAACAACCGCTGTCATGAATTAAACACCTACCAGTCACGCTACAGGAGACACGAAGTCGTAAACTACGATATTCTTGAATTACTGCAAATCCATGCGAGACATCTTTCTGCACCTCCTCCAAAAGTAGTGGACCGACTGATACCAAACTCAGTACACATACTGCTTACTATCAGGCGAACAATCGCTGTCATGAATTAAACACCTACCAGTCACGCTACAGGAGACACGAAGTCGTAAACTACGATATTCTTGAATTACTGCAAAACCATGCCAGCATTCTTCCTGCACCTCCTCCTAAAGTATTGGACCGACTGCAAATAAACTCGGTAGACATACTGCGTACTATCAGGCGAACAACCGCTGACATGAATTAATTACCTACCACTCACGCTACAGGAGACACGAAGTCGTAAACTACGATATTCTTGAATTACTGCAAAACCATGCGAGCCATCTTCCAGCACCTCCTCCTAAAGTATTGGACCGACTGCAACCAAACTCGGTACACATACTGCTTACTATCAGGCGAACAACCGCTGTCATGAATTAAGCACCTACCACTCACGCTACAGGAGACACGAAGTCGTAAACTACGGTATTCTTGAATTACTGCAAAACAATGCGAGCCATCTTCCAGCACCTCCTTCTAAAGTATTGGACCGACTGCAACCAAACTCGGTACACATACTGCTTACTATCAGGCGAACAACCGCTGTCATGAATTAAACACCTACAACTCACGCTACAGGAGACACGAAGTCGTAAACTACGATATTCTTGAATTACTGCAAAACCATGCGAGCCATCTTCCTGCACCTCCTCCTAAAGTATTTTACCGACTGCAACCAAACTCGGTACACATACTGCTTACTATCAGGCGAACAACCGCTGTCATGAATTAAACACCTACCACTCACGCTACAGGAGACACGAAGTCGTAAACTACGATATTCTTGAATTACTGCAAAACCATGCGAGCCATCTTCCTGCACCTCCTCCTAAAGTATTGGACCGACTGCAACCAAACTCGGTACATATACTGCTTACTATCAGGCGAACAACCTCTGTCATGAATTAAACACCTACCAGTCACGCTACAGGAGACACGAAGTCGTAAACTACGATATTCTTGAATTACTGCAAAATCATGCGAGCCATCTTCCTGCACCTCCTCCTAAAGTATTGGACCGACTGCAACCAAACTCGGTACACATACTGCTTACTATCAGGCGAACAACCGCTGTCATGAATTAAATACCTACCACTCACGCTATAGGAGACACGAAATCGTAAACTACGATATTCTTGAATTACTGCAAAACCATGCGAGCCATCTTCCTGCACCTCCTCCTAAAGTATTGCACCGACTGCAACCAAACTCGGTACATATACTGCTTACTATCAGGCGAACAACAGCTGTCAAGAATTAAACACCTACCAGTCACGCTACAGGAGACACAATGTCGTAAACTACGATATTCTTGAATTACTGCAAAACCATGCGAGCCATCTTCCTGCACCTCCTCCTAAAGTATTTGACCGACTGCAACCAAACACGGTACACATACTGCTTACTATCAGGCGAACAACCGCTGTCATGAATTAAACACCTACCACTCACGGTACAGGAGACACGAAGTCGTAAACTACAATATTCTTGAATTACTGCAATACCATGCGAGCCATCTTCCTGCACCTCCTCCTAAAATATTGGACCGACTGCAACCAAACTCGGTGCACATACTGCTTCCTATCAGGCGAACAACCGCTGTCATGAATTAAACACCTACCACTCACGCTACAGGAGACACGAAGTCGTAAACTACTATAATCTTGAATGACTGCAAAACCATGCGAGATATCTTCCTGCACCTCCTCCGAAAGTATTGGACCGACTGCAACCAAACTCGGTACACATACTGCTTACTATCAGGCGAACAACCGCTGTCATGAATTAAACACCTACCACTCACGCTACAGGAGACACGAATTCGTAAACTACGATATTCTTGAATTACTGCAAAACCATGCGAGCCATCTTCCAGCACCTCCTCCTAAAGTATTGGACCGACTGCAACCAAACTCGGTACATATACTGCTTACTATCAGGCGAACAACCGCTGTCATGAATTAAACACCTACCAGTCACGCTACAGGAGACACGAAGTCGTAAACTACGATATTCTTGAATTACTGCAAAACCATGCGAGCCATCTTCCTGCACCTCCTCCTAAAGTATTTGACCGACTGCAACCAAACACGGTACACATACTGCTTACTATCAGGCGAACAACCGCTGTCATGAATTAAACACCTACCACTCACGGTACAGGAGAAACGAAGTCGTAAACTACAATATTCTTGAATTACTGCAATAACATGCGAGCCATCTTCCTGCATTTCCTCCTAAAGTATTGGACCGACTGCAACCAAACTCGATGCACATACTGCTTCCTATCAGGCGAACAACCGCTGTCATGAATTAAACACCTACCACTCACGCTACAGGAGACAGGAAGTCGTAAACTACTATATTCTTGAATTACTGCAATACCATGCGAGCCATCTTCCTGCACCTCCTCCTAAAGTATTGGACCGACTGCAACCAAACTCGGTACACATACTGCTTACTATCAGGCGAACAACCGCTGTCATGAATTAAACACCTACCACTCACGCTACAGGAGACACGAAGTCGTAAACTACGATATTCTTGAATTACTGCAAAACCATGCGAGCGATCTTCCTGCACCTCCTCCTAAAGTATTGGACCGACTGCAACCAAACTCGGTACATATACTGCTTACTATCAGGCGAATCACTGCTGCCTTGAATTAAACACCTAGCAGTCACGCTACAGGAGACACGAAGTCGTAAACTACGATATTCTTTAATTACTGCAAAATCATGCGAGCCATCTTCCTGCACCTCCTCCTAAAGTATTGGACGGACTGCAACCAAACTCGGTACACATACTGCTTACTATCAGGCGAACAACCGCTGTCATGAATTAAACACCTACCACTCACGCTACAGGAGACACGAAATCGTAAACTACGATATTCTTGAATTACTGCAAAACCATGCGAGCCATCTTCCTGCACCTCCTCCTAAAGTATTGCACCGACTGCAACCAAACTCGGTACATATACTGCTTACTATCAGGCGAACAACCGCTGTCATGAATTAAATACCTACCAGTCACGCTACAGGAGACAGGATGTCGTAAACTACGATTTTCTTGAATTACTGCAAAACCATGCGAGCCATCTTCCTGCACCTCCTCCTAAAGTATTTGACCGACTGCAACCAAACACGGTACACATACTTCTTACTATCAGGCGAACAACCGCTGTCATGAATTAAACACCTACCAGTCACGCTACAGGAGACACGAAGTCGTAAACTACGATATTCTTGAATTACTGCAAAGCCATGCGAGCCATCTTCCTGCACCTCCTCCCAAAGTATTGGACCGACTGCAACCAAACTCGGTGCACATACTGCGTACTATCAGGCGAACAACCCCTGTCATGAATTAAACACCTACCACTCACGCTACTGGAGACACGATGTCGTAAACTACTATATTCTTGAATTACTGCAAAACCATGCGAGATATCTTCCTGCACCTCCTCCGAAAGTATTGGACCGACTGCAACCAAACTCGGTACACATACTGCTTACTATCAGCCGAACAACCGCTGTCATGAATTAAACACCTACCAGTCACGCTACAGGAGACACGATGTCGTATACTACGATATTCTTGAATTACTGCAAAACCATGCGAGCCATCTTCCTGCACCTCCTCCTAAAGTATTTGACCCACTGCAACCAAACACGGTACACATACTGCTTACTATCAGGCGAACAACCGCTGTCATGAATTAAACACCTACCACTCACGGTACAGGAGACACGAAGTCGTAAACTACAATATTCTTGAATTACTGCAATACCATGCGAGCCATCTTCCTGCACCTCCTCCTAAAATATTGGACCGACTGCAACCAAACTCAGTGCACATACTGCTTCCTATCAGGCGAACAACCGCTGTCATGAATTAAACACCTACCACTCACGCTACAGGAGACACGAAGTCGTAAACTACGATATTCTTTAATTACTGCAAAACCATGCGAGATATCTTCCTGCACCTCCTCCGAAAGTATTGGACCGACTGCAACCAAACTCGGTACACATACTGCTTACTATCAGGCGAACAACCGCTGTCATGAATTAAACACCTACCACTCACGGTACAGGAGACACGAAGTCGTAAACTACAATATTCTTGAATTACTGCAATACCGTGCGAGCCATCTTCCTGCACCTCCTCCTAAAATATTGGACCGACTGCAACCAAACTCGGTGCACATACTGCTTCCTATCAGGCGAACAACCGCTGTCATGAATTAAACACCTACCACTCACGCTACAGGAGACACGAAGTCGTAAACTACGATATTCTTGAATTACTGCAAAACCATGCGAGCCATCTTCCTGCACCTCCTCCTAAAGTATTGTACCGACTGCAACCAAACTCGGTACATATACTGCTTACTATCAGGCGAACAACCGCTGTCATGAATTAAACACCTACCAGTCACGCTACAGGAGACACGAAGTCGTAAACTACGATATTCTTGAATTACTGCAAAACCATGCGAGCCATCTTCCTGCACTTCCTCCTAAAGTATTGCACCGACTGCAACCAAACTCGGTACATATACTGCTTACTATCAGTCGAACAACCGCTGTCATGAATTAAACACCTACCAGTCACGCTACAGGAGACACGATAACGTAAACTACGATATTCTTGAATTACTGCAAAACCATGCGAGCCATCTTCCTGCACCTCCTCCTAAAGTATTTGACCGACTGCAACCAAACACGGTACACATACTGCTTACTATCAGGCGAACAACCGCTGTCATGAATTAAACACCTACCACTCACGGTACAGGAGATACGAAGTCGTAAACTACAATATTCTTGAATTACTGCAATAACATGCGAGCCATCTTCCTGCACCTCCTCCTAAAGTATTGGACCGACTGCAACCAAACTCGGTGCACATACTGCTTCCTATCAGGCGAACAACCGCTGTCATGAATTAAACACCTACCACTCACGCTACAGGAGACACGAAGTCGTAAACTACAATATTCTTGAATTACTGCAATACCATGCGAGCCATCTTCCTGCACCTCCTCCTAAAGTATTGGACCGACTGCAACCAAACTCGGTACACATACTGCTTACTATCAGGCGAACAACCGCTGTCATGAATTAAACACCTACCACTCACGCTACAGGAGACACGAAATCGTAAACTACGATATTCTTGAATTACTGCAAAACCATGCGAGCCATCTTCCTGCACCTCCTCCTAAAGTATTGCACCGACTGCAACCAAACTCGGTACATATACTGCTTACTATCAGGCGAACAACCGCTGTCATGAATTAAACACCTACCAGTCACGCTACAGGAGACACGATGTCGTAAACTACGATATTCTTGAATTACTGCAATACCATGCGAGCAATCTTCCTGCATCTCCTCCTAAAGTATTTGACCGACTGCAACCAAACACGGAACACATACTGCTTACTATCAGGCGAACAACCGCTGTCATGAATTAAACACCTACCACTCACGGTACAGGAGACACGTAGTCGTAAACTACAATATTCTTGAATTACTGCAATACCATGCGAGCCATCTTCCTGCACCTCCTCCTGAAGTATTGGACCGACTGCAACCAAACTCGGTGCACATACTACTTCCTATCAGGCGAACAACCGCTGTCATGAATTAAACACCTACCACTCACGCTACTGGAGACACGAAGTCGTAAACTACTATATTCTTGAATTACTGCAAAACCAAGCGAGATATCTTCCTGCACCTCCTCCGAAAGTTTTGGACCGACTGCAACCAAACTCAGTACACATACTGCTTACTATCAGGCGAACAACCGCTGTCATGAATTAAACTCCTACCATTCACGCTACAGGAGACACGAAGTCGTAAACTACGATATTCTTGAATTACTGCAAAACCATGCGAGCCATTTTCCTGCACCTCCTCCAAAAGTACTAGACCGACTGCAACCAAACTCGGTACACATATTGCTTACTATCAGTCTAACAACCGCTGTCATGAATTAAACACCTACCACTCACGCTACAAGAGACACGAAGTCGTAAACTACGACATTCTTGAATTACTGCAAAACCATGCGAGCAATCG
Organism: Locusta migratoria; assembly: GCA_026315105.1. NCBI lineage: Eukaryota > Metazoa > Arthropoda > Insecta > Orthoptera > Acrididae > Locusta > Locusta migratoria. Next base: position 484,941,746 of record CM048748.1, read on the forward strand.
TCCTGCATCTCCTCCTGAAGTATTGGACCGACTGCAACCAAACTCGGTACACATACTGCTTACTATCAGGCGAACAACCGCTGTCATAAATTAAACACCTACCACTCACGCTATAGGAGACACGAAGTTGTAAACTACGATATTCTTGAATTACTGCAAAACCATGCGAGCAATCTTCCTGCACCTCCTCCTAAAGTATTGGACCGACTGCAACCAAACTCGGTACACATACTGCTTACTATCAGGCGAACAACCGGTGTCATGAATTAAACACCTACCACTCACGCTACAGGAGACACGAAGTCGTAAACTACGGTATTCTTGAATTACTGCAAAACCATACGAGAAATCTTCCTGCACCTCCTCCTAAATTATTGGACCGACAGCAACCAAACTCGGTACACAAACTGCTTACTATCAGGCGAACAACCGCTGTCATGAATTAAACACCTACCACTCACGCTACAGGAGACACGAAGTCGTATACTACGATATTCTCGAATTACTGCAAAACGATGCGAGCCATCTTCCTGCACCTCCTCCTAAAGTATTGGACCGACTGCAACCAATCTCGGTACACAAACTGCTTACTATCAGGCGAAGAACCGCTGTCATGAATTAAACACCTACCACTCACGCTACAGGAGACACGAAGTCATAAACTACGATATTCTTGAATTACTGCATAACCATGCGAGCCATCTTCCTGCACCTCCTCCTAAAGTATTGGACCGACTGCAACCAAACTCGGTACAGATACTGCTTACTATCAGGCGAACAACAGCTGTCATGAATTAAATACCTACCACTCACGCTACAGGAGACACGAAGTCGTAAACTACAATATTCTTGAATTACTGCAAAACCATGCGAGCCATCTTCCTGCACCTCCTCCTAAAGTATTGGACCGACTGCAACCAAACTCGGTACAGATACTGCTTACTATCAGGCGAACAACCGCTGTCATGAATTAAACACCTACCACTCACGCTACAGGAGACACCAAGTCGTAAACTACGATTTTCTTGAATTACTGCAAAACCATGCGAGCCATCTTCCTGCACCTCCTCCTAAAGTATTGGACCGACTGCAACCAAACTCGGTACAGATACTGCTTACTATCAGGCGAACAAACCGCTGTCATGAATTAAACACCTACCACTCACGCTACAGGAGACACGAAGTCGTAAACTACGATATTCTTGAATTACTGCAAAACCATGCGAGCCATCTTTCTGCACCTCCTCCAAAAGTAATGCACCAACTGATACCAAACTCAGTACACATACTGCTTACGATCAGGCGAACAACCGCTGTCATGAATTAAACACCTACCAGTCACGCTACAGGAGACACGAAGTCGTAAACTACGGTATTCTTGAATTACTGCAAAACCATACGAGCAATCTTCCTGCACCTCCTCCTAAAGTATTGGACCGACAGCAACCAAACTCGGTACACATACTGCTTACTATCAGGCGAACAACCGCTGTCATGAATTAAACACCTACCACTCACGGTACAGGAGACACGAAGTCGTAAATTACAATATTCTTGAATTACTGCAATACCATGCGAGCCATCTTCCTGCACCTCCTCCTAAAGTATTGGACCGACTGCAACCAAACTCGGTGCACATACTGCTTCCTATCAGGCGAACAACCGCTGTCATGAATTAAACACCTACCACTCACGCTACAGGAGACACGAAGTCGTAAACTTTTATATTCTTGAATTACTGCAAAACCATGCGAGATATCTCCCGGCACCTCCTCCTAAAGTATTGGACCGACTGCAACCAAACTCGGTACACATACTGCTTCCAATCAGGCGAACAACTGCTGTCATGAATTAAACACCTACCACTCCTACCACTCACGCTACAGGAGACACGAAGTCGTAAACTACTATATTCTTGAATTACTGCAAAACCATGCGAGCAATCGTCCTGCATCTCCTCCTGAAGTATTGGACCGACTGCAACCAAACTCGGTACACATACTGCTTACTATCAGTCGAACAACCGCTGTCATGAATTAAACACTTACCACTCACGCTACAGGAGACACGAGGTCGTAAACTACGATATTCTTGAATTACTGCAAAACCATGCGAGCCATTTTCCTGCACCTCCTCCAAAAGTACTAGACCGACTGCAACCAAACTCGGTACACATACTGCTTACTATCAGTCGAACAACCGCTGTCATGAATTAAACACCTAGCACTCACGCTACAGGAGACACGAAGTCGTAAACTACGACATTCTTGAATTACTGCAAAACCATGCGAGCAATCGTCCTGCATCTCCTCCTGACGTATTGGACCGACTGCAACCAAACTCGGAACACGTACTGCTTACTATCAGGCGAACAACCGCTGTCATGAATTAAACACCTATCACTCACGCTACAGGAGACACGAAGTCGTAAACTACGATATTCTTGAATTACTGCAAAACCATGCGAGACATCATCCTGCGCTCCTCCTAAAGTATTAGACCGACTGCAACCAAACTCGGTACACATACTGCTTACTGTCAGTCGAACAACCGCTGTCATGAATTAAACACCTACCACTCACGCTACAGGAGACACGAAGTCGTAAACTACGATATACTTGAATTACTGCAAAACCATGCGAGCCATCTTCCTGCACCTCCTCCTAAAGTATTGGACCGACTGCAACCAAACTCGGTGCACATACTGCTTCCTATCAGGCGAACAACCGCTGTCATGAATTAAACACCTACCACTCACGCTACAGGAGCCACGAAGTCGTAAACTACTATATTCTTGAATTACTGCAAAACCATGCGAGATATCTTCCTGCACCTCCTCCGAAAGTATTGGACCGACTGCAACCAAACTCGGAACACATACTGCTTACTATCAGGCGAACAACCGCTGTCATGAATTAAACACGTACCAGTCACGCTACAGGAGACACGAAGTCGTAAACTACGATATTCTTGAATTACTGCAAAACCATGCGAGCAATCTTTCTGCACCTCCTCCAAAAGTAGTGGACCGACTGATACCAAACTCAGTACACATACTGCTTACGATCAGGCGAACAACCGCTGTCATGAATTAAAACACCTACCAGTCACGCTACAGGAGACACGAAGTCGTAAACTACGATATTCTTGAATTACTGAAAAACCATACGAGCAATCTTCCTGCACCTCCTCCTAAAGTATTGGACCGACTGCAACCAAACTCGGTACACATACTGCTTACTATCAGGCGAACAACCGCTGTCATGAATTAAACACCTACCAGTCACGCTACAGGAGACTCGAAGTCGTAAACTACGATATTCTTGAATTACTGCAAAACAATGCGAGCCATCTTCCTGCACCTCCTCCTAAAGTATTGGACCGACTGCAACCAAACTCGGTACACATACTGCTTACTATCAGGCGATCAACCGCTGTCATGAATTAAACACCTACCACTCAGGCTACAGGAGACACGAAGTCGTAAACTACGATATTCTTGAATTACTGCAAAACCATGCCAGCCATCTTCCTACACCTCCTCCTAAAGTATTGGACCGACTGCAACAAAACTCGGTACACATACTGCTTACTATCAGGCGAACAACCGCTGTCATGAATTAATTACCTACCACTCACGCTACAGGAGACTCGAAGTCGAAAACTACGATATTCTTGAATTACTGCAAAACCATGCGAGACATCTTCCTGCACCTCCTCCTAAAGTATTGGACCGACTGCAACCAAACTCGGTACACATACTGCTTACTATCAGGCGATCAACCGCTGTCATGAATTAAACACCTACCACTCAGGCTACAGGAGACACGAAGTCGTAAACTACGATATTCTTGAATTACTGCAAAACCATGCCAGCCATCTTCCTACACCTCCTCCTAAAGTATTGGACCGACTGCAACAAAACTCGGTACACATACTGCTTACTATCAGGCGAACAACCGCTGTCATGAATTAAATACCTACCACTCACGCTAAAGGAGATACGAAGTCGTAAACTACGATATTCTTGAATTACTACAAAACCATGCAAGCCATCTTCCTGCACCTTCTCTAAAAGTAGTGGACCGACTGCAACCAAACTCGGTACACATACTGCTTACTATCAGGCGATCAACCGCTGTCATGAATTAAACACATACCACTCACGCTACAGGAGACACGAAGTCGTAAACTACGATATTCTTGAATTACTGCAAAACATGCGAGCAATCTTCCTGCATCTCCTCCTCCAGTAGTGGACCGACTGCAACCAAACTCGGTAAACATACTGCTTACTATCAGGCGAACAACCGCTGTCATGAATTAAACACCTACCACTCACGCTACAGGAGACACGAAATCGTAAACTACGATATTCTTGAATTACTGCAAAACCATGCGAGCCATCTTCCTGCACCTCCTCCTAAAGCATTGGACCGACTGCAACCAAACTCGGTACACATACTGCTTACTATCAGGCGAACAACCGCTGTCATGAATTAAACACCTACCAATCACGCTACAGGAGACACGATGTCGTAAACTACGATATTCTTGAATTACTGCAAAACCATGCCAGCCATCTTCCTGCACCTCCTCCTAAAGTATTGGACCGACTGCAACCAAACTCGGTACACATACAGCTTACTATCAGGCGACCAACCGCTGTCATGAATTAAACACCTACCAGTCACGGTACAGGAGACACGAAGTCGTAAACTACGATATTCTTGAATTACTGCAAAACCATGCGAGCCATCTTCCTGCACCTCCTCCTAAAGTATTGGACCGACTGCAACCAAACTCGGTACACATACTGCTTACTATCAGGCGAACAACCGCTGTCATGAAATAAACACCTACCACTCACGCTACAGGAGACACGAAGTCGTAAACTACGATATTCTTGAATTACTGAAAAACCATGCGAGCCATCTTCCTGCACCTCCTCCTAAACTATTGGACCGACTGCAACCAAACTCGGTACACATACTGCTTACTATCAGGCGATCAACCGCTGTCATGAATTAAACACCTACCACTCAGGCTACAGGAGACACGAAGTCGTAAACTACGATATTCTTGAATTACTGCAAAACCATACGAGCCATCTTCCTGCACCTCCTCCTAAAGTATTGGACCGACTGCAACCAAACTCGGTACACATACTGCTTACTATCAGGCGAACAACCGCTGTCATGAATTAAACACCTACCAGTCACGCTAAAGGAGAGACGAAGTCGTAAACTACGATATTCTTGAATTACTGCAAAACAATGCGAGCCATCTTCTTGCACCTCCTCCTAAAGTATTGGACCAACTGCAACCAAACTCGGTACACATACTGCTTACCATAAGGCGAACAACCGCAGTCATGAATTAAACACCTACCACTCACGCTACAGGAGACACGAAGTCGTAAAATACGATATTCTTGAATTACTGCAAAACCATACGAGCAATCTTCCTGCACCTCCTCCTAAAGTATTGGACCGACTGCAACCAAACTCGGTACACATACTGCTTACTATCAGGCGAACAACCGCTGTCATGAATTAAACACCTACCAGTCACGCTACAGGAGACTCGAAGTCGTAAACTACGATAATCTTGAATTACTGCAAAACCATGCGAGCCATCTTCCTGCACCTCCTCCTAAAGTATTGGACCGACTGCAACCAAACTCGGTACACATACTGCTTACTATCAGGCGAACAACCGCTGTCATGAATTAAACACCTACCACTCAGGCTACAGGAGACACGAAGTCGTAAACTACGATATTCTTGAATTACCGCAAAACCATGCCAGCCATCTTCCTACACCTCCTACTAAAGTATTGGACCGACTGCAACTAAACTCGGTACACATACTGCTTACTATCAAGCGAACAACCGCTGTCATGAATTAATTACCTACCACTCACGCTACAAAAGACACGAAGTCGTAAACTACGATATTCTTGAATTACTGCAAAACCATGCGAGACATCTTCCTGCACCTTCTCCTAAAGTATTGGACCGACTGCAACTAAACTCGGTACACATACTACTTACTATCAGGCGAACAACCGCTGTCATGAATTAAACACCTACCACTCACGCTACAGGGACACGATGTCGTAAACTACGATATTCTTGAATTACAGCAAAACCATGCGAGCCATCTTCCTGCACCTCCTCCTAAAGTATTCGGCCGACTGCAACCAAACTCGGTACACATACTGCTTACTATCAGGCGAACAACCGCTGTCATGAATTAAATACCTACCACTCACGTTAAAGGAGATACGAAGTCGTAAACTACGATATTCTTGAATTACTACAAAACCATGCAAGCCATCTTCCTGCACCTTCTCTAAAAGTAGTGGACCGACTATAACCAAACTCGGAACACATACAGCTTACTATCAGGCGATCAACCGCTGTCATGAATTAAAAACATACCACTCACGCTACACGAGACACGAAGTCGTAAACTACGATATTCTTGAATTACTGCAAAACATGCGAGCAATCTTCCTGCATCTCCTCCTCCAGTAGTGGACCGACTGCAACCAAACTCGGTACACTTACTGCTTACTATCAGGCGATCAACCGCTGTCATGAATTAAACACATACCACTCACGCTACAGGAGACACGAAGTCGTAAACTACGATATTCTTGAATTACTGCAAAACATGCGAGCAATCTTCCTGCATCTCCTCCTCCAGTAGTGGACCGACTGCAACCAAACTCGGTACACATACTGCTTACTATCAGGCGAACAACCGCTGTCATGAATTAAACACCTACCACTCACGCTACAGGAGACACGAAATCGTAAACTACGATATTCTTGAATTACTGCAAAACCATGCGAGCCATCTTCCTGCACCTCCTCCTAAAGTATTGGACCGACTGCAACCAAACTCGGTACACATACTGCTTACTATCAGGCAAACAACCGCTGTCATGAATTAAACACCTACCAATCACGCTACAGGAGACACGATGTCGTAAACTACGATATTCTTGAATTACTGCAAAACCATGCCAGCCATCTTCCTGCACCTCCTCCTAAAGTATTGGACCGACTGCAACCAAACTCGGTACACATACAGCTTACTATCAGGCGACCAACCGCTGTCATGAATTAAACACCTACCAGTCACGGTACAGGAGACACGAAGTCGTAAACTACGATATTCTTGAATTACTGCAAAACCATGCGAGCCATCTTCCTGCACCTCCGCGTATAGTATTGGACCGACTGCAACCAAACTCGGTACACATACTGCTTACTATCAGGCGAACAACCGCTGTCATGAAATAAACACCTACCACTCACGCTACAGGAGACACGAAGTCGTAAACTACGATATTCTTGAATTACTGAAAAACCATGCGAGCCATCTTCCTGCACCTCCTCCTAAAGTATTGGACCGACTGCAACCAAACTCGGTACACATACTGCTTACTATCAGGCGATCAACCGCTGTCATGAATTAAACACCTACCACTCAGGCTACAGGAGACACGAAGTCGTAAACTACGATATTCTTGAATTACTGCAAAACCATGCGAGCCATCTTCCTGCACCTCCTCCTAAAGTATTGGACCGACTGCAACCAAACTCGGTACACATACTGCTAACTATCAGGCGAACAACCGCTGTCATGTATTAAACACCTACCAGTCACGCTACAGGAGACACGAAGTCGTAAACTACGATATTCTTGAATTACTGCAAAACAATGCGAGCCATCTTCTTGCACCTCCTCCTAAAGTATTGGACCAACTGCAACCAAACTCGGTACACATACTGCTTACCATAAGGCGAACAACCGCTGTCATGAATTAAACACCTACCACTCACGCTACAGGAGACACGAAGTCGTAAAATACGATATTCTTGAATTACTGCAAAACCATACGAGCAATCTTCCTGCACCTCCTCCTAAAGTATTGGACCGACTGCAACCAAACTCGGTACACATACTGCTTACTATCAGGCGAACAACCGCTGTCATGAATTAAACACCTACCAGTCACGCTACAGGAGACTCGAAGTCGTAAACTACGATAATCTTGAATTACTGCAAAACCATGCGAGCCATCTTCCTGCACCTCCTCCTAAAGTATTGGACCGACTGCAACCAAACTCGGTACACATACTGCTTACTATCAGGCGAACAACCGCTGTCATGAATTAAACACCTACCACTCAGGCTACAGGAGACACGAAGTCGTAAACTACGATATTCTTGAATTACTGCAAAACCATGCCAGCCATCTTCCTACACCTCCTCCTAAAGTATCGGACCGACTGCAACTAAACTCGGTACACATACTGCTTACTATCAGGCGAACAACCGCTGTCATGAATTAATTACCTACCACTCACGCTACAGGAGACACGAAGTCGTAAACTACGATATTCTTGAATTACTGCAAAACCATGCGAGGCATCTTCCTGCACCTCCTCCTAAAGTATTGGACCGACTGCAACTAAACTCGGTACACATACTGCATACTATCAGGCGAAAAACCGCTGTCATGAATTAAACACCTACCACTCACGCTACAGGAGACACGAAGTCGTAAACTACGATATTCTTGAATTACAGCAAAACCATGCGAGCCATCTTCCTGCACCTCCTCCTAAAGTATTCGGCCGACTGCAACCAAACTCGGTACACATACTGCTTACTATCAGGCGAACAACCGCTGTCATGAATTAAATACCTACCACTCACGCTAAAGGAGATACGAAGTCGTATACTACGATATTCTTGAATTACTACAAAACCATGCAAGCCATCTTCCTGCACCTTCTCTAAAAGTAGTGGACCGACTGCAACCAAACTCGGAACACATACAGCTTACTATCAGGCGATGAACCGCTGTCATGAATTAAACACATACCACTCACGCTACAGGAGACACGAAGTCGTAAACTACGATATTCTTGAATTACTGCAAAACATGCGAGCAATCTTCCTGCATCTCCTCCTCCAGTAGTGGACCGACTGCAACCAAACTCGGTACACTTACTGCTTACTATCAGGCGAACAACCGCTGTCATGAATTAAACACCTACCACTCACGCTACAGGAGACACGAAATCGTAAACTACGATATTCTTGAATTACTGCAAAACCATGCGAGCCACCTTCCTGCACCTCCTCCTAAAGTATTGGACCGACTGCAACCAAACTCGGTACACATACTGCTTACTATCAGGCGAACAACCGCTGTCATAAATTAAACACCTACCAATCACGCTACAGGAGACACGATGTCGTAAACTACGATATTCTTGAATTACTGCAAAACCATGCCAGCCATCTTCCTGCACCTCCTCCTAAAGTATTGGACCGACGGCAACCAAACTCGGTACACATACTGCTTACTATCAGGCGACCAACCGCTGTCATGAATTAAACACCTACCAGTCACGGTACAGGAGACACGAAGTCGTAAACTACGATATTCTTGAATTACTGCAAAACCATGCGAGCCATCTTCCTGCACCTCCGCGTAAAGTATTGGACCGACTGCAACCAAACTCGGTACACATACTGCTTACTATCAGGCGAACAACCGCTGTCATGAATTAAACACCTACTACTCACGCTGCAGGAGACACGAAGTCGTAAACTACGATATTCTTGAATTACTGCAAAACCTTGCGAGCCATCTTCCTAAACCTACTCCTAAAGTATTGGACCGACTGCAACCAAACTCGGTACACATACTGCTTACTATCAGGCGAACAACCGCTGTCATGAATTAAACACCTACCAGTCACGACACAGGAGACACGAAGTCGTAAACTACGATATTCTTGAATTACTGCAAAACCATGCGAGCCATCTTCTTGCACCTCCTCCTAAAATATTGGACCAACTGCTACCAAACTCGGTACACATACTGCTTACCATAAGGCGAACAACCGCTGTCATGAATTAAATACCTACCACTCACGCTACAGGAGACACGAAGAAGTAAACTACGATATTCTTGAATTACTGCAAAACCATGCGAGCAACCTTCCTGCATCTCCTCATCCAGTAGTGGACCGACTGCAACCAAACTCGGTACACATACTGCTTACTATCAGGCGAACAACCGCTATCATGAATTAAACACCTACCACTCACGCTACAGGAGAAACGAAGTCGTAAACTACGATTATCTTGAATTACTGCAAAACCATGCGAGCCATCTTTCTGCACCTCCTCCAAATGTAGTGGACCGACTGATACCAAACTCAGTATAAATACTGCTTACTATCAGGCGAACAACCGCTGTCATGAATTAAACACCTACCAGTCACGCTACAGGAGACACGAAGTCGTAAACTACGATATTCTTGAATTACTGCAAAACCATGCCAGCCATCTTCCAGCACCTCCTCCTAAAGTATTGGACCGACTGCAAATAAACTCGATACACATACTGCTTACTATCAGGCGAACAACCGGTCATATGAATTAATTACCTACCACTCACGCTACAGGAGACACGAAGTCGTAAACTACGATATTCTTGAATTACTGCAAAACCATACGAGCCATCTTCCTGCACCTCCTCCTAAAGTATTGGACCGACTGCAACCAAACTCGGTACACATACTGCTTACTATCAGGCGAACAACCGCTGTCATGAATTAAACACCTACCAGTCACGCTAAAGGAGAGACGAAGTCGTAAACTACGATATTCTTGAATTACTGCAAAACAATGCGAGCCATCTTCTTGCACCTCCTCCTAAAGTATTGGACCAACTGCAACCAAACTCGGTACACATACTGCTTACCATAAGGCGAACAACCGCAGTCATGAATTAAACACCTACCACTCACGCTACAGGAGACACGAAGTCGTAAAATACGATATTCTTGAATTACTGCAAAACCATACGAGCAATCTTCCTGCACCTCCTCCTAAAGTATTGGACCGACTGCAACCAAACTCGGTACACATACTGCTTACTATCAGGCGAACAACCGCTGTCATGAATTAAACACCTACCAGTCACGCTACAGGAGACTCGAAGTCGTAAACTACGATAATCTTGAATTACTGCAAAACCATGCGAGCCATCTTCCTGCACCTCCTCCTAAAGTATTGGACCGACTGCAACCAAACTCGGTACACATACTGCTTACTATCAGGCGAACAACCGCTGTCATGAATTAAACACCTACCACTCAGGCTACAGGAGACACGAAGTCGTAAACTACGATATTCTTGAATTACCGCAAAACCATGCCAGCCATCTTCCTACACCTCCTACTAAAGTATTGGACCGACTTCAACTAAACTCGGTACACATACTGCTTACTATCAAGCGAACAACCGCTGTCATGAATTAATTACCTACCACTCACGCTACAAAAGACACGAAGTCGTAAACTACGATATTCTTGAATTACTGCAAAACCATGCGAGACATCTTCCTGCACCTCCTCCTTAAGTATTGGACCGACTGCAACTAAACTCGGTACACATACTACTTACTATCAGGCGAACAACCGCTGTCATGAATTAAACACCTACCACTCACGCTACAGGGACACGATGTCGTAAACTACGATATTCTTGAATTACAGCAAAACCATGCGAGCCATCTTCCTGCACCTCCTCCTAAAGTATTCGGCCGACTGCAACCAAACTCGGTACACATACTGCTTACTATCAGGCGAACAACCGCTGTCATGAATTAAATACCTACCACTCACGCTAAAGGAGATACGAAGTCGTAAACTACGATATTCTTGAATTACTACAAAACCATGCAAGCCATCTTCCTGCACCTTCTCTAAAAGTAGTGGACCGACTATAACCAAACTCGGAACACATACAGCTTACTATCAGGCGATCAACCGCTGTCATGAATTAAAAACATACCACTCACGCTACACGAGACACGAAGTCGTAAACTACGATATTCTTGAATTACTGCAAAACATGCGAGCAATCTTCCTGCATCTCCTCCTCCAGTAGTGGACCGACTGCAACCAAACTCGGTACACTTACTGCTTACTATCAGGCGATCAACCGCTGTCATGAATTAAACACATACCACTCACGCTACAGGAGACACGAAGTCGTAAACTACGATATTCTTGAATTACTGCAAAACATGCGAGCAATCTTCCTGCATCTCCTCCTCCAGTAGTGGACCGACTGCAACCAAACTCGGTACACATACTGCTTACTATCAGGCGAACAACCGCTGTCATGAATTAAACACCTACCACTCACGCTACAGGAGACACGAAATCGTAAACTACGATATTCTTGAATTACTGCAAAACCATGCGAGCCATCTTCCTGCACCTCCTCCTAAAGTATTGGACCGACTGCAACCAAACTCGGTACACATACTGCTTACTATCAGGCAAACAACCGCTGTCATGAATTAAACACCTACCAATCACGCTACAGGAGACACGATGTCGTAAACTACGATATTCTTGAATTACTGCAAAACCATGCCAGCCATCTTCCTGCACCTCCTCCTAAAGTATTGGACCGACTGCAACCAAACTCGGTACACATACAGCTTACTATCAGGCGACCAACCGCTGTCATGAATTAAACACCTACCAGTCACGGTACAGGAGACACGAAGTCGTAAACTACGATATTCTTGAATTACTGCAAAACCATGCGAGCCATCTTCCTGCACCTCCGCGTATAGTATTGGACCGACTGCAACCAAACTCGGTACACATACTGCTTACTATCAGGCGAACAACCGCTGTCATGAAATAAACACCTACCACTCACGCTACAGGAGACACGAAGTCGTAAACTACGATATTCTTGAATTACTGAAAAACCATGCGAGCCATCTTCCTGCACCTCCTCCTAAAGTATTGGACCGACTGCAACCAAACTCGGTACACATACTGCTTACTATCAGGCGATCAACCGCTGTCATGAATTAAACACCTACCACTCAGGCTACAGGAGACACGAAGTCGTAAACTACGATATTCTTGAATTACTGCAAAACCATGCGAGCCATCTTCCTGCACCTCCTCCTAAAGTATTGGACCGACTGCAACCAAACTCGGTACACATACTGCTAACTATCAGGCGAACAACCGCTGTCATGTATTAAACACCTACCAGTCACGCTACAGGAGACACGAAGTCGTAAACTACGATATTCTTGAATTACTGCAAAACAATGCGAGCCATCTTCTTGCACCTCCTCCTAAAGTATTGGACCAACTGCAACCAAACTCGGTACACATACTGCTTACCATAAGGCGAACAACCGCTGTCATGAATTAAACACCTACCACTCACGCTACAGGAGACACGAAGTCGTAAAATACGATATTCTTGAATTACTGCAAAACCATACGAGCAATCTTCCTGCACCTCCTCCTAAAGTATTGGACCGACTGCAACCAAACTCGGTACACATACTGCTTACTATCAGGCGAACAACCGCTGTCATGAATTAAACACCTACCAGTCACGCTACAGGAGACTCGAAGTCGTAAACTACGATAATCTTGAATTACTGCAAAACCATGCGAGCCATCTTCCTGCACCTCCTCCTAAAGTATTGGACCGACTGCAACCAAACTCGGTACACATACTGCTTACTATCAGGCGAACAACCGCTGTCATGAATTAAACACCTACCACTCAGGCTACAGGAGACACGAAGTCGTAAACTACGATATTCTTGAATTACTGCAAAACCATGCCAGCCATCTTCCTACACCTCCTCCTAAAGTATCGGACCGACTGCAACTAAACTCGGTACACATACTGCTTACTATCAGGCGAACAACCGCTGTCATGAATTAATTACCTACCACTCACGCTACAGGAGACACGAAGTCGTAAACTACGATATTCTTGAATTACTGCAAAACCATGCGAGGCATCTTCCTGCACCTCCTCCTAAAGTATTGGACCGACTGCAACTAAACTCGGTACACATACTGCATACTATCAGGCGAAAAACCGCTGTCATGAATTAAACACCTACCACTCACGCTACAGGAGACACGAAGTCGTAAACTACGATATTCTTGAATTACAGCAAAACCATGCGAGCCATCTTCCTGCACCTCCTCCTAAAGTATTCGGCCGACTGCAACCAAACTCGGTACACATACTGCTTACTATCAGGCGAACAACCGCTGTCATGAATTAAATACCTACCACTCACGCTAAAGGAGATACGAAGTCGTATACTACGATATTCTTGAATTACTACAAAACCATGCAAGCCATCTTCCTGCACCTTCTCTAAAAGTAGTCGACCGACTGCAACCAAACTCGGAACACATACAGCTTACTATCAGGCGATGAACCGCTGTCATGAATTAAACACATACCACTCACGCTACAGGAGACACGAAGTCGTAAACTACGATATTCTTGAATTACTGCAAAACATGCGAGCAATCTTCCTGCATCTCCTCCTCCAGTAGTGGACCGACTGCAACCAAACTCGGTACTCTTACTGCTTACTATAAGGCGAACAACCGCTGTCATGAATTAAACACCTACCACTCACGCTACAGGAGACACGAAATCGTAAACTACGATATTCTTGAATTACTGCAAAACCATGCGAGCCACCTTCCTGCACCTCCTCCTAAAGTATTGGACCGACTGCAACCAAACTCGGTACACATACTGCTTACTATCAGGCGAACAACCGCTGTCATAAATTAAACACCTACCAATCACGCTACAGGAGACACGATGTCGTAAACTACGATATTCTTGAATTACTGCAAAACCATGCCAGCCATCTTCCTGCACCTCCTCCTAAAGTATTGGACCGACGGCAACCAAACTCGGTACACATACTGCTTACTATCAGGCGACCAACCGCTGTCATGAATTAAACACCTACCAGTCACGGTACAGGAGACACGAAGTCGTAAACTACGATATTCTTGAATTACTGCAAAACCATGCGAGCCATCTTCCTGCACCTCCGCGTAAAGTATTGGACCGACTGCAACCAAACTCGGTACACATACTGCTTACTATCAGGCGAACAACCGCTGTCATGAATTAAACACCTACTACTCACGCTGCAGGAGACACGAAGTCGTAAACTACGATATTCTTGAATTACTGCAAAACCTTGCGAGCCATCTTCCTGGACCTACTCCTAAAGTATTGGACCGACTGCAACCAAACTCGGTACACATACTGCTTACTATCAGGCGAACAACCGCTGTCATGAATTAAACACCTACCAGTCACGACACAGGAGACACGAAGTCGTAAACTACGATATTCTTGAATTACTGCAAAACCATGCGAGCCATCTTCTTGCACCTCCTCCTAAAATATTGGACCAACTGCTACCAAACTCGGTACACATACTGCTTACCATAAGGCGAACAACCGCTGTCATGAATTAAATACCTACCACTCACGCTACAGGAGACACGAAGTCGTAAACTACGATATTCTTGAATTACTGCAAAACCATGCGAGCAACCTTCCTGCATCTCCTCATCCAGTAGTGGACCGACTGCAACCAAACTCGGTACACATACTGCTTACTATCAGGCGAACAACCGCTATCATGAATTAAACACCTACCACTCACGCTACAGGAGAAACGAAGTCGTAAACTACGATTATCTTGAATTACTGCAAAACCATGCGAGCCATCTTTCTGCACCTCCTCCAAAAGTAGTGGACCGACTGATACCAAACTCAGTACAAATACTGCTTACTATCAGGCGAACAACCGCTGTCATGAATTAAACACCTACCAGTCACGCTACAGGAGACACGAAGTCGTAAACTACGATATTCTTGAATTACTGCAAAACCATGCCAGCCATCTTCCAGCACCTCCTCCTAAAGTATTGGACCGACTGCAAATAAACTCGATACACATACTGCTTACTATCAGGCGAACAACCGGTCATATGAATTAATTACCTACCACTCACGCTACAGGAGACACGAAGTCGTAAACTACGATATTCTTGAATTACTGCAAAACCATGCGAGACATCTTCCTGCACCTTCTCCTGAAGTATTGGACGGACTGCAACCAAACTCGGTACACATACTGCTTACTATCAGGCGAACAACCGCTGTCATGAATTAAACACCTACCACTCACGCTACAGGAGACACGAAGTCGTAAACAACGATATTCTTGAATTACTTCAAAACCATGCGAGCCATCTTCCAGCACCTCCTCCTAAAGTATTGGACCGACTGCAACCAAACTCGGTACACATACTGCTTACTGTCAGGTGAACAACCGCTGTCATGAATTAAGCACCTACCACTCACACAACAGGAGACACGAAGTCGTAAACTACGGTATTCTTGAATTACTGCAAAACCATGCGAGCCATCTTCATGCACCTCCTCCTAAAGTATTGGACCGACTGCAACCAAACTCGGTACTAATACTGCTTACTATCAGGCGAACAAAAGCTGTCATGAATTAAGCACCTACCACTCACGATACAGGAGACACGAAGTCGTAAACTACGATATTCTTGAATTACTGCAAAATCATGCGAGCCATCTTTCTGCACCTCCTCCAAAAGTAGTGGACCGACAGTTACCAAACTCAGTACATATACTGCTTACTATCAGGCGAACAACCGCTGTCATGAATTAAACACCTACCCGTCACGCTACAGGAGACCCGAAGTCGTAAACTACGATATTCTTGAATAACTGCAAAACCATACGAGCAATCTTCCTGCACCTCCTCCTAAGGTATTGGACCGACTGCAACCAAACTCGGTACACATACTGCTTACGATCAGGCGAACAACCGCTGTCATGAATTAAACACCTACCAGTCACGCTACAGGAGACTCGAAGTCGTAAACTACGATATTCTTGAATTACTGCAAAACCATGCGAGCCATCTTCCTGCTCCTCCTCCTAAAGTATTGGAACGACTGCAACCAAACTCGGTACACATACTGCTTACTATCAGGCGAACAACCGCTGTCATGAATTAAACACCTACCACTCAGGCTACAGGAGACACGAAGTCGTAAACTACGATATTCTTGAATTACTGCAAAACCATGCCAGCCATCTTCCTACACCTCCTCATAAAGTATTGGACCGACTGCAACTAAACTCGGTACACATACTGCTTACTATCAGGCGAACAACCGCTGTCATGAATTAATTACCTACCACTCACGCTACAGGAGACACGAAGTCGTAAACTACGATATTCTTGAATTACTGCAAAACCATGCGAGACATCTTCCTGCACCTCCTCCTAAAGTATTGGACCGACTGCAACCAAACTCGGTACACATACTGCTTACTATCAGGCGACCAACCGCTGTCATGAAGTAAACACCTACCAGTCACGGTACAGGAGACACGAAGTCGTAAACTACGATATTCTTGAATTACTGCAAAACCATGCGAGCCATCTTCCTGCACCTCCGCGTAAAGTATTGGACCGACTGCAACCAAACTCGGTACACATACTGCTTACTATCAGGCGAACAACCGCTGTCATGAATTAAACACCTACCACTCACGCTACAGGAGACACGAAGTCGTAAACTACGATATTCTTGAATTACTGCAAAACAATGCGAGCCATCTTCCTGCACCTCCTCCTAAAGCATTGGACCGACTGCAACCAAACTCGGTACACTTACTGCTTACTATCAGGCGAACAACCGCTGTCATGAAGTAAACACCTACCAGTCACGACACAGGAGACACGAAGTCGTAAACTACGATATTCTTGAATTATTGCAAAACCATGCGAGACATCTTCCTGCACCTCCTCCTAAAGTATTGGACCGACTGCAACCAAACTCGGTACACATACTGCTTACTATCAGGCGAACAACCGCTGTCATGAATTAAACACCTACCAGTCACGCTACAGGAGACACGAAGTCGTAAACTACGATATTCTTGAATTACTGCAAAACCATGCGAGCCATCTTCTTTCACCTCCTCCTAAAGTATTGGACCAACTGCAACCAAACTCGGTACACATACTGCTTACTATCAGGACACAACCGCTGTCATGAATTAAACACCTACCAATCACGCTACAGGAGACACGAAGTCGTAAACTAAGATATTCTTGAATTACTACAAAACCATGCGAGCCCTCTTCCTGCACCTCCTCTAAAAGTAGTGGACCGACTGCAACCAAACTCGGTTACTATAAGGCGAACAACCGCTGTCATGAATTAAACACCTACCACTCACGCTACAGGAGACACGAAGTCGTAAACAACGATATTCTTGAATTACTGCAAAACCATGCGAGCAATCTTCCTGCATCTCCTCCTCCAGTAGTGGACCGACTGCAACCAAACTCGGTACACATACTGCTTACTATCAGGCGAACAACCGCTATCATGAATTAAACACCTACCACTCACGCTACAGGAGACACGAAGTCGTAAACTACGATTTTCTTGAATTACTGCAAAACCATGCGAGACATCTTTCTGCACCTCCTCCAAAAGTAGTGGACCGACTGATACCAAACTCAGTACAAATACTGCTTACTATCAGGCGAACAACCGCTGTCATGAATTAAACACCTACCAGTCACGCTACAGGAGACACGAAGTCGTAAACTACGATATTCTTGAATTACTGCAAAACTATGCCAGCCATCTTCCTGCACCTCCTCCTAAAGTATTGGACCGACTGCAAATAAACTCGGTACACATACTGCTTACTATCATTCGAACAACCGCTGTCATGAATTAATTACCTACCACTCACGCTACAGGAGACACGAAGTCGTAAACTACGATATTCTTGAATTACTGCAAAACCATGCGAGACATCCTCTTGCACGTCCTCCTAAAGTATTGGACCGACTGCAACCAAACTCGGTACACATACTGCTTACTATCAGGCGAAGAACCGCTGTCATGAATTAAACACCTACCAGTCACGCTACAGGAGACACAAAGTCGTAAACAACGATATTCTTGAATTTCTGCAAAATCATGCGAGCCATCTTCCTGCACCTCCTCCTAAAGTATTGGACCGACTGCAACCAAACTCGGTACACACACTGCTTACTATCAGGCGAACGACCGCTGTCATGAATTAAACACCTACCACTCACGCTACAGGAGACACGAAGTCGTAAACTACGATATTCTTGAATTACTGCAAAACCATGCGAGCCATCTTCCAGCACCTCCTCCTAAAGTATTGGACCGACTGCAACCAAACTCGGTACACATACTGCTTACTATCAGGCGAACAACCGCTGTCATGAATTAGGCACCTACCACTCACGCTACAGGAGACACGAAGTCGTAAACTACGGTATTCTTGAATTACTGCAAAAGAATGCGAGCCATCTTCATGCACCTCCTCCTAAAGTATTGCACCGACTGCAACCAAACTCGGTACACATACTGCTTACTATCAGGCGAACAACCGCTGTCATGAATTAAACACCTACCACTCACGCTACAGGAGACACGAAGTCGTAAACTACGATATTCTTGAATTACTGCAAAACCATGCGAGCCATCTTCCTGCACCTCCTCCTTAAGTATTGGACCGACTGCAACCAAACTCGGTACACATACTGCTTACTATCAGGCGAACAACCGCTGTCATTAATTAAACACCTACCACTCACGCTACAGGAGACACGAAGTCGTAAACTACGATATTCTTGAATTACTGCAAAACCATGCGAGCCATCTTCCTACACCTCCTCCTAAAGTATTGCACCGACTGCAACCAAACTCGGTACACATACTGCTTACTATCAGGCGAACAACCGCTGTCATGAATTAAACACCTACCACTCACGCTACAGGAGACACGAAGTCGTAAACTACGATATTCTTGAATTACTGCAAAACCATGCGAGAAATCTTCCTGCATCTCCTCCTCCAGTAGTGGACCGACTGCAACCAAACTCGGTACACATACTGCTTACTACCAGGCGAACAACCGCTATCATGAATTAAACACCTACCACTCACGCTACAGGAGACACGAAGTCGTAAACTATGATATTCTTGAATTACTGCAAAGCCATGCGAGACATCTTCCTGCACCTCCTCCTGAAGTATTGGACCGACTGCAACCAAACTCGGTACACATACTGCTTACTATCAGGCGAACAACCGCTGTCATGAATTAAACACCTACCACTCACGCTACAGGAGACACGAAGTCGTAAACTACGATATTCTTGAATTACTGCAAAACCATGCGAGCCATCTTCCTGCACCTCCTCCTAAAGTATTCGGCCGACTGCAACCAAACTCGGTACACACACTGCTTACTATCAGGCGAACAACCGCTGTCATGAATTATATACCTACCACTCTCGCTAAAGGAGATACGAAGTCGTAAACTACGATATTCTTGAATTACTACAAAACCATGCGAGCCATCTTCCTGCACCCTCTCTAAAATTAGTGGACCGACTGCAACCAAACTCGGTACACATACAGCGTACTATCAGGCGATCAACCGCTGTCATGAATTAAACACATACCACTCACGCTACAGGAGACACGAAGTCGTAAACTGCGATATTCTTGAATTACTGCAAAACATGCGAGCAATCTTCCTGCATCTCCTCCTCCAGTAGTGGACCGACTGCAACCAAACTCGGTACACATACTGCTTACTATCAGGCGAACAACCGGTTTCAAGAATTAAACACCTACCACTCACGCTACAGGAGACACGAAGTCGTAATCTACGATTTTCTTGAATTACTGCAAAACCATGCGAGCCATCTTCCTGCACCTCCTCCTAAAGTATTCGGCCGACTGCAACCAAACTCAGTACACATACTGCTTACTATCAGGCGAACAACTGCTGTCATGAATTAAACACCTACCAGTCACGACACAGGAGACACGAAGTCGTAAACTACGATATTCTTGAATTACTGCAAAACAATGCGAGCCATCTTCCTGCACCTCCTCCTAAAGTATTGGACCGACTGCAACCAAACTCGGTACACATACTGCTTACTATCAGGCGAACAACCGCTGTCATGAATTAAACACCTACCACTCACGCTACAGGAGACACGAAGTCGTAAACTACGATATTCTTGAATTACAGCAAAACCATGCGAGCAATATTCCTGCATCTCCTCCTCCAGTAGTGGACCGACTGCAACCAAACTCGCTACACATACTGCTTACTATCAGGCGAACAACCGCTATCATGAATTAAACACCTACCACTCACGCTACAGGAGACACGAAATCGTAAACTACGATTTTCTTGAATTACTGCAAAACCATGCGAGCCATCTTTCTGCACCTCCTCCAAAAGTAGTGGACCGACTGATACCAAACTCAGTACAAATACTGCTTACTATCAGGCGAACAACCGCTGTCATGAATTAAACACCTACCACTCACGCTACAGGAGACACGAAGTAGTAAACTACGATATTCTTGAATTACTGCAAAACCATGCGAGCCATCTTCCTGCACCTCCTCCTAAAGTATTGGACCGACTGCAACCAAACTCGGTACATATACTGCTTACTATCAGGCGAACAACCGCTGTCATGTATTAAACACCTACCAGTCACGCTACAGGAGACACGAAGTCGTAAACTACGATATTCTTGAATTACTGCAAAATCATGCGAGCCATCTTCCTGCACCTCCTAATAAAGTATTGGACCGACTGCAACCAAACTCGGAACACATACTGCTTACTATCAGGCGAACAACCGCTGTCATGAATTAAACACCTACCAGTCAAGCTACAGTAGACACGAAGTCGTAAACTACGATATTCTTGAATTACTGCAAAACCATGCGAGCCATCTTTCTGCACCTCCTCCAAAAGTAGTGGACTGACTGATACCAAACTCAGTACACATACTGCTTACGATCAGGCGAACAACCGCTGTCATGAATTAAACACCTACCAGTCACGCTACAGGAGACACGAAGTCGTAAACTACGATATTCTTGAATTACTGCAAAACCATACGAGCAATCTTCCTGCACCTCCTCCTAAAGTATTGGACCGACTGCAACCAAACTCGGTACACATACTGCTTACTATCAGGCGAACAACCGCTGTCATGAATTAAACACCTACCACTCACGCTACAGGAGACACGATGTCGTAAACTACGATATTCTTGAATTACTACAAAACCATGCGGGCCATCTTCCTGCACCTTCTCTAAAAGTAGTGGACCGACTGCAACCAAACTCGGTACACATACAGCTTACTATCAGGCGATCAACCGCTGTCATGAATTAAACACATACCACTCACGCTACAGGAGACACGAAGTCGTAAACTACGATATTCTTGAATTACTGCAAAACATGCGAGCCATCTTCCTGCACCTCCTCCTAAAATATTGGACCGACTGCAACCAAACTCGGTACACATACTGCTTACTATCAGGCGAACAACCGCTGTCATGAATTAAACACCTACCAATCACGCTACAGGAGACACGATGTCGTAAACTACGATATTCTTGAATTACTGCAAAACCATGCGAGCCATCTTCCTGCACCTCCTCCTAAAATATTGGACCGACTGCAACCAAACTCGGTACACATACTGCTTACTATCAGGCGAACAACCGCTGTCATGAATTAAAAACCTACCACTCACGCTACAGGAGCCACGAAGTCGTAAACTACGATATTCTTGAATTACTGCAAAACCATGCGAGCCATCTTCCTGCACCTCCCCCTGAAGTATTGGACCGACTGCAACCAAACTCGGTACACATACTGCTTACTATCAGGCGAACAACCGCTGTCATGAATTAAACACCTACCAGTCACGACACAGGAGACACGAAGTCGTAAACTACGATATTCTTGAATTACTGCAAAACCATGCGAGCCATCTTCCTGCACCTCCTCCTAAAGTAATGGACCGACTGCAACCAAACTCGGTACATATACTGCTTACTATCAGGCGAACAACCGCTGTCATGTATTAAACACCTACCAGTCACGCTACAGGAGACACGAAGTCGTAAACTACGATATTCTTGAATTACTGCAAAACCATGCCAGCCACTTCCTACACCTCCTCCTAAAGTATTGGACCGACTGCAACTAAACTCGGTACACATACTGCTTACTATCAGGCGAACAACCGCTGTCATGAATTAATTACCTACCACTCACGCTACAGGAGACACGAAGTCGTAAACTACGATATTCTTGAATTACTGCAAAACCATGCGAGCCATCTTTCTGCACCTCCTCCAAAAGTAGTGGACCGACTGATACCAAACTCAGTACAAATACTGCTTACTATCAGGCGAACAACCGCTGTCATGAATTAAACACCTACCACTCACGCTACAGGAGACACGAAGTAGTAAACTACGATATTCTTGAATTACTGCAAAACCATGCGAGCCATCTTCCTGCACCTCCTCCTAAAGTATTGGACCGACTGCAACCAAACTCGGTACATATACTGCTTACTATCAGGCGAACAACCGCTGTCATGTATTAAACACCTACCAGTCACGCTACAGGAGACACGAAGTCGTAAACTACGATATTCTTGAATTACTGCAAAACCATGCCAGCCACTTCCTACACCTCCTCCTAAAGTATTGGACCGACTGCAACTAAACTCGGTACACATACTGCTTACTATCAGGCGAACAACCGCTGTCATGAATTAATTACCTACCACTCACGCTACAGGAGACACGAAGTCGTAAACTACGATATTCTTGAATTACTGCAAAACCATGCGAGACATCTTCCTGCACCTCCTCCTAAAGTATTGGACCGACTGCAACCAAACTCGGTACACATACTGCTTAATATCAGGCGAACAACCGCTGTCATGAATTAAACACCTACCACTCACGCTACAGGAGACACGAAGTCGTAAACTACGATATTCTTGAATTACTGCAAAACCATGCGAGCCATCTTCCTGCACCTCCTCCTAAAGTATTCGGCCGACTGCAACCAAACTCGGTACACATACTGCTTACTATCAGGCGAACAACCGTTGTCATGAATTAAATACCTACCACTCACGCTAAAGGAGATACGAAGTCGTAAACTACGATATTCTTGAATTACTACAAAACCATGCGAGCCATCTTCCTGCACCTTCTCTAAAAGTAGTGGACCGACTGCAACCAAACTCGGTACACATACAGCTTACTATCAGGCGATCAACCGCTGTCATGAATTAAACACATACCACTCACGCTACAGGAGACACGAAGTCGTAAACTACGATATTCTTAAATTACTGCAAAACATGCGAGCCATCTTCCTGCACCTCCTCCTAAAGTATTGGACCGACTGCAACCAAACTCGGTACACATACTGCTTACTATCAGGCGAACAACCGCTGTCATGAATTAAACACCTACCACTCACGCTACAGGAGACACGAAGTCGTAAACTACGATATTCTTGAATTACTGCAAAACCATGCGAGCCATCTTTCTGCACCTCCTCCAAAAGTAGTGGACCGACTGATACCAAACTCAGTACACATACTGCTTACGATCAGGCGAACAACCGCTGTCATGAATTAAACACCTACCAGTCACGCTACAGGAGACACGATGTCGTAAACTACGATATTCTTGAATTACTGCAAAACCATGCGAGCCATCCTCCTGCACCTCCTCCTAAAGTATTGGACCGACTGCAACCAAACTCGGTACACATACTGCTTACTATCAGGCGAACAACCGCTGTCATGAATTAAACACCTACCAGTCACGACACAGGAGACACGAAGTCGTAAACTACGATATTCTTGAATTACTGCAAAACCATGCGAGCCATCTTCCTGCACCTCCTCCTAAAGTAATGGACCGACTGCAACCAAACTCGGTACACATACTGCTTTCTATCAGGCGAACAACCGCTGTCATGAATTAAACACCTACCAGTCACGCTACAGGAGACACGAAGTCGTAAACTACGATATTCTTGAATTACTGCAAAACCATGCGAGCCATCTTCCTGCACCTCCTCCTAAAGTATTGGTCGAACTGCAACCAAACTCGGTACACATACTGCTTACTATCAGGGGAACAACCGCTGTCATGAATTAAACACCTACCAATCACGCTACAGGAGACACGAAGTCGTAAACTAAGATAATCTTGAATTACTACAAAACCATGCGAGCCATCTTCCAGCACCTCCTCCTAAAGTATTGGAACGACTGCAACCAAACTCGGTACACATACTGCTTACTATCAAGCGAACAACCGCTGTCATGAATTAAGCACCTACCACTCACGCTACAGGAGACACGAAGTCGTAAACTACGGTATTCTTGAATTACTGCAAAACCATGCGAGCCATCTTCCTGCACCTCCTCTTAAAGTATTGGACCGACTGCAACCAATCTCGGTACACATACTGCTTACTATCAGGCGAACAACCGCTGTCATGAATTAAACACCTACCACTCACGCTACAGGAGACACGAAGTCGTAAACTACGATATTCTTGAATTACTGCAAAACCATGCGAGCAATCTTCCTGCATCACCTCCTCCAGTAGTGGACCGACTGCAAAAAACTCGGTACACATACTGCTTACTATCAGGCGAACAACCGCTATCATGAATTAAACACCTACCACTCACGCTACAGGAGACACGAAGTCGTAAACTACGATATTCTTAAATTACTGCAAAACCATGCGAGCTATCTTTCTGCACCTCCTTCATAAGTAGTGGACCGACTGGTTCCAAACTCAGTACACATACTGCTTACTATCAGGCGAACAACTGCTGTCATGAATTAAACACCTACCAGTCACGTTACAGGAGTCACGAAGTCGTAAACTACGATATTCTTGAATTACTGCAAAACAATGCGAGCCATCTTCCTGCACCTCCTCAAAAATTAGTGGACCGACTGCAACCAAACTCGGTACACATACTGCTTACAATAAGGCCAACACCCGCTGTCATGAATTAAACACCTACCACTCACGCTAGAGGAGACACGAAGTCGTAAACTACGATATTCTTGAATTACTGCAAATCCATGCGAGCCATCTTCCTGCACCTCCTCCTAAAGTATTCGGCCGACTGCAACCAAACTCGGTACACATACTGCTTACTATCAGGCGAACAACCGCTGTCATGAATTAAATACCTACCACTCACGCTACAGGAGACACGATGTCGTAAACTACGATATTCTTGAATTACTACAAAACCATGCGAGCCATCTTCCTGCACCTTCTCTAAAAGTAGTGGACCGACTGCAACCAAACTCGGTACACATACAGCTTACTATCAGGCGATCAACCGCTGTCATGAATTAAACACATACCACTCACGCTACAGGAGACACGAAGTCGTAAACTACGATATTCTTGAATTACTGCAAAACATGCGAGCCATCTTCCTGCACCTCCTCCTAAAGTATTATACCGACTGCAACCAAACTCGGTACACATACTGCTTACTATCAGGCGAACAACCGCTGTCATGAATTAAACACTTACCACTCACGCTACAGGAGACACGAAATCGTAAACTACGATATTCTTGAATTACTGCAAAACCATGCGAGCCATCTTCCTGCACCTCCTCCTAAAGTATTGGACCGACTGCAACCAAACTCGGTACACATACTGCTTACTATCAGGCGAACAACCGCTGTCATGAATTAAACACCTACCAATCACGCTACAGGAGACACGATGTCGTAAACTACGATATTCTTGAATTACTGCAAAACCATGCGAGCCATCTTCCTGCACCTCCTCCTAAAATATTGGACCGACTGCAACCAAACTCGGTACACATACTGCTTTCTATCAGGCGAACAACCGCTGTCATGAATTAAACACCTACCACTCACGCTACAGGAGACACGAAGTCGTAAACTACGATATTCTTGAATTACTGCAAAACCATGCGAGCCATCTTCCTGCACCTCCTCCTAAAGTATTGGACCGACTGCAACCAAACTCGGTACACATACTGCTTACTATCAGGCGAACAACCGCTGTCATGAATTAAACACCTACCAGTCACGACACAACAGACACGAAGTCGTAAACTACGATATTCTTGAATTACTGCAAAACCATGCGAGCCATCTTCCTGCACCTCCTCCTAAAGTAATGGACCGACTGCAACCAAACTCGGTACACATACTGCTTACTATCAGGCGAACAACCGCTGTCATGAATTAAACACCTACCAGTCACGCTACAGGAGACACGAAGTCGTAAACTACGATATTCTTGAATTACTGCAAAACAATGCGAGCCATCTTCCTGCACCTCCTCCTAAAGTATTGGACGAACTGCAACCAAACTCGGTACACATACTGCTTACTATCAGGGGAACAACCGCTGTCATGAATTAAACACCTACCAATCACGCTACATTAGACACGAAGTCGTAAACTAAGATATTCTTGAATTACTACAAAACCATGCGAGCAATCTTCCTGCACCTCCTCTAAAAGTAGTGGACCGACTGCAACCAAACTCGGTACACATACTGCTTACTATAAGGCGAACAACCGCTATCATGAATTAAACACCTACCACTCAGGCTACAAGAGACACGAAGTCGTAAACTACGATTTTCTTGAATTACTGCAAATCCATGCAAGCCATCTTTCTGCACCTCCTCCAAAAGTAGTGGACCGACTGATACCAAACTCAGTACAAATACTGCTTACTATCAGGCGAACAGCCGCTGTCATGAATTAAACACCTACCACTCACGCTACAGGAGACACGAAGTCGTAAACTACGATATTCTTGAATTACTGCAAAACCATGCCAGCCATCTTCCTGCACCTCCTCCTAAAGTATTGGACCGACTGCAAATAAACTCGGTACACATACTGCTTACTATCAGGCGAAAAACCGCTGTCATGAATTAATTACCTACCACTCACGCTACAGGAGACACGAAGTCGTAAACTACGATATTCTTGAATTACTGCAAAACCATGCGAGACATCTTCCTGCACCTCCTCCTAAAGTATTGGACCGACTGCAACCAAACTCGGTACACATACTGCTTACTATCAGGCGAACAACCGCTGTCATGAAATAAACACCTACCAGTCACGCTACAGGAGACACGAAGTCGTAAACTACCATATTCTTGAATTACTGCAAAACCATGCGAGCCATCTTCCTGCACCTCCTCCTAATGTATTGGACCGACTGCAACCAAACTCGGTACACATACTGCTTACTATCAGGCGAACGACCGCTGTCATGAATTAAACACCTACCACTCACGCTACAGGAGACACGAAGTCGTAAACTACGATATTCTTGAATTACTGCAAAACCATGCGAGCCAGCTTCCTGCACCTCCTCCTAAAGTATTGGACCGACTGCAACCAAACTCGGTACACATACTGCTTACTATCAGGCGAACAACCGCTGTCATCAATTAAATACCTACCAGTGACGCTCCAGGAGGCACGAAGTCGTAAACTACGATATTCTTGAATTACTGCAAAACCATGCGAGCCATCTTCCTGCACCTCCTCCTAAAGTATTGGACCGACTGCAACCAAACTCGGTACACATACTGCTTACTATCAGGCGAACAACCGCTGTCATGAATTAAACACCTACCACTCACGGTACAGGAGAGACGAAGTCGTAAACTACAATATTCTTGAATTACTGCAATACCATGCGAGCCATCTTCCTGCACCTCCTCCTAAAGTATTGGACCGACTGCAACCAAACTCGGTACACAAACTGCTTCCAATCAGGCGAACAACCGCTGTCATGAATTAAACACCTACCACTCACGCTACAGGAGACACGAAGTCGTAAACTACTATATTCTTGAATTACTGCAAAACCATGCGAGCAATCGTCCTGCATCTCCTCCTCCAGTAGTGGACCGACTGCAAAAAACTCGGTACACATACTGCTTACTATCAGGCGAACAACCGCTATCATGAATTAAACACCTACCACTCACGCTACAGGAGACACGAAGTCGTAAACTACGATATTCTTAAATTACTGCAAAACCATGCGAGCTATCTTTCTGCACCTCCTTCATAAGTAGTGGACCGACTGGTTCCAAACTCAGTACACATACTGCTTACTATCAGGCGAACAACTGCTGTCATGAATTAAACACCTACCACTCACGCTACAGGAGACACGAAGTCGTAAACTAAGATATTCTTGAATTACTGCAAAACCATACGAGCCATCTTCCTGCACCTCCGCGTAAAGTATTGGACCGACTGCAACCAAACTCGGTACACATACTGCTTACTATCAGGCGAACAACCGCTGTCCTGAATTAAGCACCTACCACTCACGCTACAGGAGACACGAAGTCGTAAACTACGGTATTCTTGAATTACTGCAAAACCATGCGAGCCATCTTCCTGCACCTCCTCCTAAAGTATTGGACCGACTGCAACCAAACTCGGTACACATACTGCTTACTATCAGGCGAACAACCGCTGTCATGAATTAAGCACCTACCACTCACGCTACAGGAGACATGAAGTCGTAAACTACGGTATTCTTGAATTACTGCAAAACCATGCGAGCCATCTTCCTGCACCTCCTCTTAAAGTATTGGACCGACTGCAACCAATCTCGGTACACATACTGCTTACTATCAGGCGAACAACCGCTGTCATGAATTAAACACCTACCACTCACGCTACAGGAGACACGAAGTCGTAAACTACGATATTCTTGAATTACTGCAAAACCATGCGAGCCAGCTTCCTGCACCTCCTCCTAAAGTATTGGACCGACTGCAACCAAACTCGGTACACATACTGCTTACTATCAGGCGAACAACCGCTGTCATCAATTAAATACCTACCAGTGACGCTCCAGGAGGCACGAAGTCGTAAACTACGATATTCTTGAATTACTGCAAAACCATGCGAGCCATCTTCCTGCACCTCCTCCTAAAGTATTGGACCGACTGCAACCAAACTCGGTACACATACTGCTTACTATCAGGCGAACAACCGCTGTCATGAATTAAACACCTACCACTCACGCTACAGGAGACACGAAGTCGTAAACTACGATATTCTTGAATTACTGCAAAACCATGCGAGCAATCGTCCTGCATCTCCTCCTCCAGTAGTGGACCGACTGCAAAAAACTCGGTACACATACTGCTTACTATCAGGCGAACAACCGCTATCATGAATTAAACACCTACCACTCACGCTACAGGAGACACGAAGTCGTAAACTACGATATTCTTAAATTACTGCAAAACCATGCGAGCTATCTTTCTGCACCTCCTTCATAAGTAGTGGACCGACTGGTTCCAAACTCAGTACACATACTGCTTACTATCAGGCGAACAACTGCTGTCATGAATTAAACACCTACCAGTCACGTTGCAGGAGTCACGAAGTCGTAAACTACGATATTCTTGAATTACTGCAAAACAATGCGAGCCATCTTCCTGCACCTCCTCAAAAAGTAGTGGACCGACTGCAACCAAACTCGGTACACATACTGCTTACTATAAGGCGAACAACCGCTGTCATGAATTAAACACCTACCACTCACGCTAGAGGAGACACGAAGTCGTAAACTACGATATTCTTGAATTACTGCAAAACCATGCGAGCAATATTCCTGCATCTCCTCCTCCAGTAGTGGACCGACTGCAACCAAACTCGCTACACATACTGCTTACTATCAGGCGAACAACCGCTATCATGAATTAAACACCTACCACTCACGCTACAGGAGACACGAAGTCGTAAACTACGATTTTCTTGAATTACTGCATAACCATGCGAGCCATCTTTCTGCACCTCCTCCAAAAGTAGTGGACCGACTGATACCAAACTCAGTACAAATACTGCATACTATCAGGCGAACAAACGCTGTCATCTATTAAACACCTACCTATCACGCTACAGGAGACGCGAAGTCGTAAACTACGATATTCTTGAATTACTGCAAAACCATGCCAGCCATCTTCCTGCACCTCCTCCTAAAGTATTGGACCGACTGCAAATAAACTCGGTACACATACTGCTTACTATCAGGCGAACAACCGCTGTCATGAATTAAACACCTACCAGTCACGCTACAGGAGACACGAAGTCGTAAACAACGATATTCTTGAATTACTGCAAAACCATGCGAGCCATCTTCCTGCACCTCCTCCTAAAGTATTGGACCGACTGCAACCAAACTCGGTACACATACTGCTTACTATCAGGCGAACGACCGCTGTCATGAATTAAACACCTACCACTCACGCTACAGGAGACACGAAGTCGTAAACTACGATATTCTTGAATTACTGCAAAACCATGCGAGCCATCTTCCAGCACCTCCTCCTAAAGTATTGGACCGACTGCAACCAAACTCGGTACACATAATGCTTACTATCAGACGAACAACCGCTGTCATGAATTAAGCACCTACCACTCACGCTACAGGAGACACGAAGTCGTAAACTACGATATTCTTGAATTACTGCAAAACCATGCGAGCCATCTTCCTGCACCTCCTCCTAAAGTATTGGACTGACTGCAACCAAACTCCGTACACATACTGCTTACTATCAGGCGAACAACCGCTGTCATGAATTAAACACCTACCACTCACGCTACAGGAGACACGAAGTCGTAAACTACGATATTCTTGAATTACTGCAAAACCATGCGAGCCATCTTCCTGCACCTCCTCCTAAAGTATTGGACCGACTGCAACCAAACTCGGTACACATACTGCTTACTATCAGGCGAACAACCGCTGTCATGAATTAAACACCTACCACTCACGCTACAGGAGACACGAAGTAGTAAACTACGATATTCTTGAATTACTGCAAAACCATGCGAGCCATCTTCCTGCACCTCCTCCTAAAGTAATGGACCGACTGCAACCAAACTCGGTACATATACTGCTTACTATCAGGCGAACAACCGCTGTCATGAATTAAACACCTACCAGTGACGCTCCAGGAGGCACGAAGTCGTAAACTACGATATTCTTGAATTACTGCAAAACCATGCGAGCCATCTTCCTGCACCTCCTCCTAAAGTATTGGACCGACTGCAACCAAACTCGGTACACATACTGCTTACTATCAGGCGAACAACCGCTGTCATGAATTAAACACCTACCACTCACGGTACAGGAGAGACGAAGTCGTAAACTACAATATTCTTGAATTACTGCAATACCATGCGAGCCATCTTCCTGCACCTCCTCCTAAAGTATTGGACCGACTGCAACCAAACTCGGTACACAAACTGCTTCCAATCAGGCGAACAACCGCTGTCATGAATTAAACACCTACCACTCACGCTACAGGAGACACGAAGTCGTAAACTACTATATTCTTGAATTACTGCAAAACCATGCGAGCAATCGTCCTGCATCTCCTCCTCCAGTAGTGGACCAACTGCAAAAAACTCGGTACACATACTGCTTACTATCAGGCGAACAACCGCTATCATGAATTAAACACCTACCACTCACGCTACAGGAGACACGAAGTCGTAAACTACGATATTCTTAAATTACTGCAAAACCATGCGAGCTATCTTTCTGCACCTCCTTCATAAGTAGTGGACCGACTGGTTCCAAACTCAGTACACATACTGCTTACTATCAGGCGAACAACCGCTGTCATGAATTAAACACCTACCACTCACGCTACAGGAGACACGAAGTCGTAAACTACGATATTCTTGAATTACTGCAAAACCATGCGAGCCATCTTCCTGCACCTCCTCCTAAAGTATTGGACCGACTGCAACCAAACTCGGTACACATACTGCTTACTATCAGGCGAACAACCGCTGTCATGAATTAAACACCTACCAGTCACGACACAACAGACACGAAGTCGTAAACTACGATATTCTTGAATTACTGCAAAACCATGCGAGCCATCTTCCTGCACCTCCTCCTAAAGTAATGGACCGACTGCAACCAAACTCGGTACACATACTGCTTACTATCAGGCGAACAACCGCTGTCATGAATTAAACACCTACCAGTCACGCTACAGGAGACACGAAGTCGTAAACTACGATATTCTTGAATTACTGCAAAACAATGCGAGCCATCTTCCTGCACCTCCTCCTAAAGTATTGGACGAACTGCAACCAAACTCGGTACACATACTGCTTACTATCAGGGGAACAACCGCTGTCATGAATTAAACACCTACCAATCACGCTACAGGAGACACGAAGTCGTAAACTAAGATATTCTTGAATTACTACAAAACCATGCGAGCAATCTTCCTGCACCTCCTCTAAAAGTAGTGGACCGACTGCAACCAAACTCGGTACACATACTGCTTACTATAAGGCGAACAACCGCTATCATGAATTAAACACCTACCACTCAGGCTACAAGAGACACGAAGTCGTAAACTACGATTTTCTTGAATTACTGCAAATCCATGCAAGCCATCTTTCTGCACCTCCTCCAAAAGTAGTGGACCGACTGATACCAAACTCAGTACAAATACTGCTTACTATCAGGCGAACAGCCGCTGTCATGAATTAAACACCTACCACTCACGCTACAGGAGACACGAAGTCGTAAACTACGATATTCTTGAATTACTGCAAAACCATGCCAGCCATCTTCCTGCACCTCCTCCTAAAGTATTGGACCGACTGCAAATAAACTCGGTACACATACTGCTTACTATCAGGCGAAAAACCGCTGTCATGAATTAATTACCTACCACTCACGCTACAGGAGACACGAAGTCGTAAACTACGATATTCTTGAATTACTGCAAAAACATGCGAGACATCTTCCTGCACCTCCTCCTAAAGTATTGGACCGACTGCAACCAAACTCGGTACACATACTGCTTACTATCAGGCGAACAACCGCTGTCATGAAATAAACACCTACCAGTCACGCTACAGGAGACACGAAGTCGTAAACTACCATATTCTTGAATTACTGCAAAACCATGCGAGCCATCTTCCTGCACCTCCTCCTAATGTATTGGACCGACTGCAACCAAACTCGGTACACATACTGCTTACTATCAGGCGAACGACCGCTGTCATGAATTAAACACCTACCACTCACGCTACAGGAGACACGAAGTCGTAAACTACGATATTCTTGAATTACTGCAAAACCATGCGAGCCAGCTTCCTGCACCTCCTCCTAAAGTATTGGACCGACTGCAACCAAACTCGGTACACATACTGCTTACTATCAGGCGAACAACCGCTGTCATCAATTAAATACCTACCAGTGACGCTCCAGGAGGCACGAAGTCGTAAACTACGATATTCTTGAATTACTGCAAAACCATGCGAGCCATCTTCCTGCACCTCCTCCTAAAGTATTGGACCGACTGCAACCAAACTCGGTACACATACTGCTTACTATCAGGCGAACAACCGCTGTCATGAATTAAACACCTACCACTCACGGTACAGGAGAGACGAAGTCGTAAACTACAATATTCTTGAATTACTGCAATACCATGCGAGCCATCTTCCTGCACCTCCTCCTAAAGTATTGGACCGACTGCAACCAAACTCGGTACACAAACTGCTTCCAATCAGGCGAACAACCGCTGTCATGAATTAAACACCTACCACTCACGCTACAGGAGACACGAAGTCGTAAACTACTATATTCTTGAATTACTGCAAAACCATGCGAGCAATCGTCCTGCATCTCCTCCTCCAGTAGTGGACCGACTGCAAAAAACTCGGTACACATACTGCTTACTATCAGGCGAACAACCGCTATCATGAATTAAACACCTACCACTCACGCTACAGGAGACACGAAGTCGTAAACTACGATATTCTTAAATTACTGCAAAACCATGCGAGCTATCTTTCTGCACCTCCTTCATAAGTAGTGGACCGACTGGTTCCAAACTCAGTACACATACTGCTTACTATCAGGCGAACAACCGCTGTCATGAATTAAACACCTACCACTCACGCTACAGGAGACACGAAGTCGTAAACTACGATATTCTTGAATTACTGCAAAACCATGCGAGCCATCTTCCTGCACCTCCTCCTAAAGTATTGGACCGACTGCAACCAAACTCGGTACACATACTGCTTACTATCAGGCGAACAACCGCTGTCATGAATTAAACACCTACCAATCACGACACAACAGACACGAAGTCGTAAACTACAATAGTCTTGAATTACTGCAATACCATGCGAGCCATCTTCCTGCACCTCCTCCTAAAGTAATGGACCGACTGCAACCAAACTCGGTACACATACTGCTTACTATCAGGCGAACAACCGCTGTCATGAATTAAACACCTACCAGTCACGCTACAGGAGACACGAAGTCGTAAACTACGATATTCTTGAATTACTGCAAAACAATGCGAGCCATCTTCCTGCACCTCCTCCTAAAGTATTGGACGAACTGCAACCAAACTCGGTACACATACTGCTTAC
This sequence comes from Locusta migratoria, assembly GCA_026315105.1. Classification (NCBI taxonomy): domain Eukaryota; kingdom Metazoa; phylum Arthropoda; class Insecta; order Orthoptera; family Acrididae; genus Locusta; species Locusta migratoria. The sequence continues at coordinate 484,977,162 of CM048748.1, forward strand.
TATCAGGGGAACAACCGCTGTCATGAATTAATTACCTACCAATCACGCTACAGGAGACACGAAGTCGTAAACTAAGATATTCTTGAATTACTACAAAACCATGCGAGCAATCTTCCTGCACCTCCTCTAAAAGTAGTGGACCGACTGCAACCAAACTCGGTACACATACTGCTTACTATAAGGCGAACAACCGCTATCATGAATTAAACACCTACCACTCAGGCTACAAGAGACACGAAGTCGTAAACTACGATTTTCTTGAATTACTGCAAATCCATGCAAGCCATCTTTCTGCACCTCCTCCAAAAGTAGTGGACCGACTGATACCAAACTCAGTACAAATACTGCTTACTATCAGGCGAACAGCCGCTGTCATGAATTAAACACCTACCACTCACGCTACAGGAGACACGAAGTCGTAAACTACGATATTCTTGAATTACTGCAAAACCATGCCAGCCATCTTCCTGCACCTCCTCCTAAAGTATTGGACCGACTGCAAATAAACTCGGTACACATACTGCTTACTATCAGGCGAAAAACCGCTGTCATGAATTAATTACCTACCACTCACGCTACAGGAGACACGAAGTCGTAAACTACGATATTCTTGAATTACTGCAAAAACATGCGAGACATCTTCCTGCACCTCCTCCTAAAGTATTGGACCGACTGCAACCAAACTCGGTACACATACTGCTTACTATCAGGCGAACAACCGCTGTCATGAAATAAACACCTACCAGTCACGCTACAGGAGACACGAAGTCGTAAACTACCATATTCTTGAATTACTGCAAAACCATGCGAGCCATCTTCCTGCACCTCCTCCTAATGTATTGGACCGACTGCAACCAAACTCGGTACACATACTGCTTACTATCAGGCGAACGACCGCTGTCATGAATTAAACACCTACCACTCACGCTACAGGAGACACGAAGTCGTAAACTACGATATTCTTGAATTACTGCAAAACCATGCGAGCCAGCTTCCTGCACCTCCTCCTAAAGTATTGGACCGACTGCAACCAAACTCGGTACACATACTGCTTACTATCAGGCGAACAACCGCTGTCATCAATTAAATACCTACCAGTGACGCTCCAGGAGGCACGAAGTCGTAAACTACGATATTCTTGAATTACTGCAAAACCATGCGAGCCATCTTCCTGCACCTCCTCCTAAAGTATTGGACCGACTGCAACCAAACTCGGTACACATACTGCTTACTATCAGGCGAACAACCGCTGTCATGAATTAAACACCTACCACTCACGGTACAGGAGAGACGAAGTCGTAAACTACAATATTCTTGAATTACTGCAATACCATGCGAGCCATCTTCCTGCACCTCCTCCTAAAGTATTGGACCGACTGCAACCAAACTCGGTACTCAAACTGCTTCCAATCAGGCGAACAACCGCTGTCATGAATTAAACACCTACCACTCACGCTACAGGAGACACGAAGTCGTAAACTACTATATTCTTGAATTACTGCAAAACCATGCGAGCAATCGTCCTGCATCTCCTCCTCCAGTAGTGGACCGACTGCAAAAAACTCGGTACACATACTGCTTACTATCAGGCGAACAACCGCTATCATGAATTAAACACCTACCACTCACGCTACAGGAGACACGAAGTCGTAAACTACGATATTCTTAAATTACTGCAAAACCATGCGAGCTATCTTTCTGCACCTCCTTCATAAGTAGTGGACCGACTGGTTCCAAACTCAGTACACATACTGCTTACTATCAGGCGAACAACTGCTGTCATGAATTAAACACCTACCACTCACGCTACAGGAGACACGAAGTCGTAAACTAAGATATTCTTGAATTACTGCAAAACCATACGAGCCATCTTCCTGCACCTCCGCGTAAAGTATTGGACCGACTGCAACCAAACTCGGTACACATACTGCTTACTATCAGGCGAACAACCGCTGTCCTGAATTAAGCACCTACCACTCACGCTACAGGAGACACGAAGTCGTAAACTACGGTATTCTTGAATTACTGCAAAACCATGCGAGCCATCTTCCTGCACCTCCTCTTAAAGTATTGGACCGACTGCAACCAATCTCGGTACACATACTGCTTACTATCAGGCGAACAACCGCTGTCATGAATTAAACACCTACCACTCACGCTACAGGAGACACGAAGTCGTAAACTACGATATTCTTGAATTACTGCAAAACCATGCGAGCCAGCTTCCTGCACCTCCTCCTAAAGTATTGGACCGACTGCAACCAAACTCGGTACACATACTGCTTACTATCAGGCGAACAACCGCTGTCATCAATTAAATACCTACCAGTGACGCTCCAGGAGGCACGAAGTCGTAAACTACGATATTCTTGAATTACTGCAAAACCATGCGAGCCATCTTCCTGCACCTCCTCCTAAAGTATTGGACCGACTGCAACCAAACTCGGTACACATACTGCTTACTATCAGGCGAACAACCGCTGTCATGAATTAAACACCTACCACTCACGGTACAGGAGAGACGAAGTCGTAAACTACAATATTCTTGAATTACTGCAATACCATGCGAGCCATCTTCCTGCACCTCCTCCTAAAGTATTGGACCGACTGCAACCAAACTCGGTACAAAAACTGCTTCCAATCAGGCGAACAACCGCTGTCATGAATTAAACACCTACCACTCACGCTACAGGAGACACGAAGTCGTAAACTACTATATTCTTGAATTACTGCAAAACCATGCAAGCAATCGTCCTGCATCTCCTCCTCCAGTAGTGGACCGACTGCAAAAAACTCGGTACACATACTGCTTACTATCAGGCGAACAACCGCTATCATGAATTAAACACCTACCACTCACGCTACAGGAGACACGAAGTCGTAAACTACGATATTCTTAAATTACTGCAAAACCATGCGAGCTATCTTTCTGCACCTCCTTCATAAGTAGTGGACCGACTGGTTCCAAACTCAGTACACATACTGCTTACTATCAGGCGAACAACTGCTGTCATGAATTAAACACCTACCAGTCACGTTGCAGGAGTCACGAAGTCGTAAACTACGATATTCTTGAATTACTGCAAAACAATGCGAGCCATCTTCCTGCACCTCCTCAAAAAGTAGTGGACCGACTGCAACCAAACTCGGTACACATACTGCTTACTATAAGGCGAACAACCGCTGTCATGAATTAAACACCTACCACTCACGCTAGAGGAGACACGAAGTCGTAAACTACGATATTCTTGAATTACTGCAAAACCATGCGAGCAATATTCCTGCATCTCCTCCTCCAGTAGTGGACCGACTGCAACCAAACTCGCTACACATACTGCTTACTATCAGGCGAACAACCGCTATCATGAATTAAACACCTACCACTCACGCTACAGGAGACACGAAGTCGTAAACTACGATTTTCTTGAATTACTGCATAACCATGCGAGCCATCTTTCTGCACCTCCTCCAAAAGTAGTGGACCGACTGATACCAAACTCAGTACAAATACTGCATACTATCAGGCGAACAAACGCTGTCATGAATTAAACACCTACCTATCACGCTACAGGAGACACGAAGTCGTAAACTACGATATTCTTGAATTACTGCAAAACCATGCCAGCCATCTTCCTGCACCTCCTCCTAAAGTATTGGACCGACTGCAAATAAACTCGGTACACATACTGCTTACTATCAGGCGAACAACCGCTGTCATGAATTAAACACCTACCAGTCACGCTACAGGAGACACGAAGTCGTAAACAACGATATTCTTGAATTACTGCAAAACCATGCGAGCCATCTTCCTGCACCTCCTCCTAAAGTATTGGACCGACTGCAACCAAACTCGGTACACATACTGCTTACTATCAGGCGAACGACCGCTGTCATGAATTAAACACCTACCACTCACGCTACAGGAGACACGAAGTCGTAAACTACGATATTCTTGAATTACTGCAAAACCATGCGAGCCATCTTCCAGCACCTCCTCCTAAAGTATTGGACCGACTGCAACCAAACTCGGTACACATAATGCTTACTATCAGACGAACAACCGCTGTCATGAATTAAGCACCTACCACTCACGCTACAGGAGACACGAAGTCGTAAACTACGATATTCTTGAATTACTGCAAAACCATGCGAGCCATCTTCCTGCACCTCCTCCTAAAGTATTGGACCGACTGCAACCAAACTCCGTACACATACTGCTTACTATCAGGCGAACAACCGCTGTCATGAATTAAACACCTACCACTCACGCTACAGGAGACACGAAGTCGTAAACTACGATATTCTTGAATTACTGCAAAACCATGCGAGCCATCTTCCTGCACCTCCTCCTAAAGTATTGGACCGACTGCAACCAAACTCGGTACACATACTGCTTACTATCAGGCGAACAACCGCTGTCATGAATTAAACACCTACCACTCACGCTACAGGAGACACGAAGTAGTAAACTACGATATTCTTGAATTACTGCAAAACCATGCGAGCCATCTTCCTGCACCTCCTCCTAAAATATTAGACCGACTGCACCCAAACTCGGTACACATACTGCTTACTATCAGGCGAACAACCGCTGTCATGAATTAAACACCTACCACTCACGCTACAGGAGACACGAAGTCATAAACTACGATATTCTTGAATTACTGCAAAACCATGCGAGCCATCTTCCTGCACCTCCTCCTAAAGTAATGGACCGACTGCAACCAAACTCGGTACATATACTGCTTACTATCAGGCGAACAACCGCTGTCATGAATTAAACACCTACCAGTGACGCTCCAGGAGGCACGAAGTCGTAAACTACGATATTCTTGAATTACTGCAAAACCATGCGAGCCATCTTCCTGCACCTCCTCCTAAAGTATTGGACCGACTGCAACCAAACTCGGTACACATACTGCTTACTATCAGGCGAACAACCGCTGTCATGAATTAAACACCTACCACTCACGGTACAGGAGAGACGAAGTCGTAAACTACAATATTCTTGAATTACTGCAATACCATGCGAGCCATCTTCCTGCACCTCCTCCTAAAGTATTGGACCGACTGCAACCAAACTCGGTACACAAACTGCTTCCAATCAGGCGAACAACCGCTGTCATGAATTAAACACCTACCACTCACGCTACAGGAGACACGAAGTCGTAAACTACTATATTCTTGAATTACTGCAAAACCATGCGAGCAATCGTCCTGCATCTCCTCCTCCAGTAGTGGACCGACTGCAAAAAACTCGGTACACATACTGCTTACTATCAGGCGAACAACCGCTATCATGAATTAAACACCTACCACTCACGCTACAGGAGACACGAAGTCGTAAACTACGATATTCTTAAATTACTGCAAAACCATGCGAGCTATCTTTCTGCACCTCCTTCATAAGTAGTGGACCGACTGGTTCCAAACTCAGTACACATACTGCTTACTATCAGGCGAAAAACTGCTGTCATGAATTAAACACCTACCAGTCACGTTGCAGGAGTCACGAAGTCGTAAACTACGATATTCTTGAATTACTGCAACACAATGCGAGCCATCTTCCTGCACCTCCTCAAAAAGTAGTGGACCGACTGCAACCAAACTCGGTACACATACTGCTTACTATAAGGCGAACAACCGCTGTCATGAATTAAACACCTACCACTCACGCTAGAGGAGACACGAAGTCGTAAACTACGATATTCTTGAATTACTGCAAAACCATGCGAGCAATATTCCTGCATCTCCTCCTCCAGTAGTGGACCGACTGCAACCAAACTCGCTACACATACTGCTTACTATCAGGCGAACAACCGCTATCATGAATTAAACACCTACCACTCACGCTACAGGAGACACGAAGTCGTAAACTACGATTTTCTTGAATTACTGCATAACCATGCGAGCCATCTTTCTGCACCTCCTCCAAAAGTAGTGGACCGACTGATACCAAACTCAGTACAAATACTGCATACTATCAGGCGAACAAACGCTGTCATGAATTAAACACCTACCTATCACGCTACAGGAGACACGAAGTCGTAAACTACGATATTCTTGAATTACTGCAAAACCATGCCAGCCATCTTCCTGCACCTCCTCCTAAAGTATTGGACCGACTGCAAATAAACTCGGTACACATACTGCTTACTATCAGGCGAACAACCGCTGTCATGAATTAAACACCTACCAGTCACGCTACAGGAGACACGAAGTCGTAAACAACGATATTCTTGAATTACTGCAAAACCATGCGAGCCATCTTCCTGCACCTCCTCCTAAAGTATTGGACCGACTGCAACCAAACTCGGTACACATACTGCTTACTATCAGGCGAACGACCGCTGTCATGAATTAAACACCTACCACTCACGCTACAGGAGACACGAAGTCGTAAACTACGATATTCTTGAATTACTGCAAAACCATGCGAGCCATCTTCCAGCACCTCCTCCTAAAGTATTGGACCGACTGCAACCAAACTCGGTACACATAATGCTTACTATCAGACGAACAACCGCTGTCATGAATTAAGCACCTACCACTCACGCTACAGGAGACACGAAGTCGTAAACTACGATATTCTTGAATTACTGCAAAACCATGAGAGCCATCTTCCTGCACCTCCTCCTAAAGTATTGGACCGACTGCAACCAAACTCCGTACACATACTGCTTACTATCAGGCGAACAACCGCTGTCATGAATTAAACACCTACCACTCACGCTACAGGAGACACGTAGTCGTAAACTACGATATTCTTGAATTACTGCAAAACCATGCGAGCCATCTTCCTGCACCTCCTCCTAAAGTATTGGACCGACTGCAACCAAACTCGGTACACATACTGCTTACTATCAGGCGAACAACCGCTGTCATGAATTAAACACCTACCAATCACGCTACAGGAGACACGAAGTCGTAAACTACGATATTCTTGAATTACTGCAAAACCATGCGAGCCATCTTCCTGCACCTCCTCCTAAAATATTAGACCGACTGCACCCAAACTCGGTACACATACTGCTTACTATCAGGCGAACAACCGCTGTCATGAATTAAACACCTACCACTCACGCTACAGGAGACACGAAGTCATAAACTACGATATTCTTGAATTACTGCAAAACCATGCGAGCCATCTTCCTGCACCTCCTCCTAAAGTAATGGACCGACTGCAACCAAACTCGGTACATATACTGCTTACTATCAGGCGAACAACCGCTGTCATGAATTAAACACCTACCAGTCACGCTACAGGAGACACGAAGTCGTAAACTACGATATTCTTGAATTACTGCAAAATCATGCGAGCCATCTTCCTGCACCTCCTAATAAAGTATTGGACCGACTGCAACCAAACTCGGTACACATACTGCTTACTATCAGGCGAACAACCGCTGTCATGAATTAAACACCTACCAGTCACGCTACAGGAGACACGAAGTCGTAAACTAAGATATTCTTGAATTACTACAAAACCATGCGAGCCATCTTCCTGCACCTCCTCCTAAAGTATTGGACCGACTGCAACCAAACTCGGTACACATACTGCTTACTATCAGGCGAACAACCGCTGTCATGAATTAAACACCTACCAGTCACGCTACAGGAGACTCGAAGTCGTAAACTACGATATTCTTGAATTACTGCAAAACCATGCGAGCCATCTTCGTGCACCTCCTCAAAAAGTAGTGGACCGACTGCAACCAAACTCGGTACACATACTGCTTACTATCAGGCGAACAACCGCTGTCATGAATTAAACACCTACCACTCAGGCTACAGGAGACACGAAGGCGTAAACTACGATATTCTTGAATTACTGCAAAACCATGCCAGCCATCTTCCTACACCTCCTCCTAAAGTATTGGACCGACTGCAACTAAACTCGGTACACATACTGCTTACTATCAGGCGAACAACCGCTGTCATGAATTAATTACCTACCAATCACGCTACAGGAGACACGAAGTCGTAAACTACGATATTCTTGAATTACTGCAAAACCATGCGCGACATCTTCCTGCACCTCCTCCTAAAGTATTGGACCGACTGCAACCAAACTCGGTACACATACTGCTTACTATCATGCGAACAACCGCTGTCATGAATTAAACACCTACCACTCACGCTACAGGAGACACGAAGTCGTAAACTACGATATTCTTGAATTACTGCAAAACCATGCGAGCCATCTTCCTGCACCTCCTCCTAAAGTATTCGGCCGACTGCAACCAAACTCGGTACACATACTGCTTACTATCAGGCGAACAACCGCTGTCATGAATTAAATACCTACCACTCACGCTAGAGGAGACACGATGTCGTAAACTACGATATTCTTGAATTACTACAAAACCATGCGAGCCATCTTCCTGCACCTTCTCTAAAAGTAGTGGACCGACTGCAACCAAACTCGGTACACATACAGCTTACTATCAGGCGATCAACTGCTGTCATGAATTAAACACATACCACTCACGCTACAGGAGACACGAAGTCGTAAACTACGATATTCTTGAATTACTGCAAAACATGCGAGCCATCTTCCTGCACCTCCTCCTAAAGTATTAGACCGACTGCAACCAATCTCGGTACACATACTGCTTACTATCAGGCGAACAACCGCTGTCATGAATTAAACACTTACCACTCACGCTACAGGAGACACGAAATCGTAAACTACGATATTCTTGAATTACTGCAAAACCATGCGAGCCATCTTCCTGCACCTCCTCCTAAAGTATTGGACCGACTGCAACCAAACTCGGTACACATACTGCTTACTATCAGGCGAACAACCGCTGTCATGAATTAAACACCTACCACTCACGCTACAGGAGACACGAAGTCATAAACTACGATATTCTTGAATTACTGCAAAACCATGCGAGCCATCTTCCTGCACCTCCTCCTAAAGTAATGGACCGACTGCAACCAAACTCGGTACATATACTGCTTACTATCAGGCGAACAACCGCTGTCATGAATTAAACACCTACCAGTCACGCTACAGGAGACACGAAGTCGTAAACTACGATATTCTTGAATTACTGCAAAATCATGCGAGCCATCTTCCTGCACCTCCTAATAAAGTATTGGACCGACTGCAACCAAACTCGGTACACATACTGCTTACTATCAGGCGAACAACCGCTGTCATGAATTAAACACCTACCAGTCACGCTACAGGAGACACGAAGTCGTAAACTAAGATATTCTTGAATTACTACAAAACCATGCGAGCCATCTTCCTGCACCTCCTCCTAAAGTATTGGACCGACTGCAACCAAACTCGGTACACATACTGCTTACTATCAGGCGAACAACCGCTGTCATGAATTAAACACCTACCAGTCACGCTACAGGAGACTCGAAGTCGTAAACTACGATATTCTTGAATTACTGCAAAACCATGCGAGCCATCTTCGTGCACCTCCTCAAAAAGTAGTGGACCGACTGCAACCAAACTCGGTACACATACTGCTTACTATCAGGCGAACAACCGCTGTCATGAATTAAACACCTACCACTCAGGCTACAGGAGACACGAAGGCGTAAACTACGATATTCTTGAATTACTGCAAAACCATGCCAGCCATCTTCCTACACCTCCTCCTAAAGTATTGGACCGACTGCAACTAAACTCGGTACACATACTGCTTACTATCAGGCGAACAACCGCTGTCATGAATTAATTACCTACCAATCACGCTACAGGAGACACGAAGTCGTAAACTACGATATTCTTGAATTACTGCAAAACCATGCGCGACATCTTCCTGCACCTCCTCCTAAAGTATTGGACCGACTGCAACCAAACTCGGTACACATACTGCTTACTATCATGCGAACAACCGCTGTCATGAATTAAACACCTACCACTCACGCTACAGGAGACACGAAGTCGTAAACTACGATATTCTTGAATTACTGCAAAACCATGCGAGCCATCTTCCTGCACCTCCTCCTAAAGTATTCGGCCGACTGCAACCAAACTCGGTACACATACTGCTTACTATCAGGCGAACAACCGCTGTCATGAATTAAATACCTACCACTCACGCTAGAGGAGACACGATGTCGTAAACTACGATATTCTTGAATTACTACAAAACCATGCGAGCCATCTTCCTGCACCTTCTCTAAAAGTAGTGGACCGACTGCAACCAAACTCGGTACACATACAGCTTACTATCAGGCGATCAACTGCTGTCATGAATTAAACACATACCACTCACGCTACAGGAGACACGAAGTCGTAAACTACGATATTCTTGAATTACTGCAAAACATGCGAGCCATCTTCCTGCACCTCCTCCTAAAGTATTAGACCGACTGCAACCAATCTCGGTACACATACTGCTTACTATCAGGCGAACAACCGCTGTCATGAATTAAACACTTACCACTCACGCTACAGGAGACACGAAATCGTAAACTACGATATTCTTGAATTACTGCAAAACCATGCGAGCCATCTTCCTGCACCTCCTCCTAAAGTATTGGACCGACTGCAACCAAACTCGGTACACATACTGCTTACTATCAGGCGAACAACCGCTGTCATGAATTAAACACCTACCAATCACGCTACAGGAGACACGATGTCGTAAACTACGATATTCTTGAATTACTGCAAAACCATGCGAGCCATCTTCCTGCACCTCCTCCTAAAGTATTGGACCGACTGCAACCAAACTCGGTACACATACTGCTTACTATCAGGCGAACAACCGCTGTCATGAATTAAACACCTAAAACTCACGCTACAGGAGACACGAAGTGGTAAACTACGATATTCTTGAATTACTGCAAAACCATGCGAGCCATCTTCCTGCACCTCCTCCTAAAGTATTGGACCGACTGCAACCAAACTCGGTACACATACTGCTTACTATCAGGCGAACAACCGCTGTCATGAATTAAACACCTACCAGTCACGACACAGGAGACACGAAGTCGTAAACTACGATATTCTTGAATTACTGCAAAACCATGCGAGCCATCTTCCTGCACCTCCTCCTAAAGTAATGGACAGACTGCAACCAAACTCGGTACACATACTGCTTACTATCAGGCGAACAACCGCTGTCATGAATTAAACACCTACCAGTCACGCTACAGGAGACACGAAGTCGTAAACTACGATATTCTTGAATTACTGCAAAACGATGCGAGCCATCTTCCTGCACCTCCTCCTAAAGTATTGGACCAACTGCAACCAAACTCGGTACACATACTGCTTACTATCAGGCGAACAACCGCTGTAATGAATTAAACACCTACCAGTCACGCTACAGGAGACACGAAGTCGTAAACTAAGATATTCTTGAATTACTACAAAACCATGCGAGCCATCTTCCTGCACCTCCTCTAAAAGTAGTGGACCGACTGCAACCAAACTCGGTACACATACTGCTTACTATAAGGCGAACAACCGCTGTCATGAATTAAACACCTACCACTCAGGCTACAAGAGACACGAAGTCGTAAACTACGATTTTCTTGAATTACTGCAAAACCATGCGAGCCATCTTTCTGCACCTCCTCCAAAAGTAGTGGACCGACTGATACCAAACTCAGTACAAATACTGCTTACTATCAGGCGAACAACCGCTGTCATGAATTAAACACCTACCAATCACGCTACAGGAGACACGAAGTCGTAAACTACGATATTCTTGAATTACTGCAAAACCATGCCAGCCATCTTCTTGCACCTCCTCCTAAAGTATTGGACCGACTGCAACCAAACTCGGTACACATACTGCTTACTATCAGGCGAACAACCGCTGTCATGAATTAATTACCTACCACTCACGCTACAGGAGACACGAAGTCGTAAACTACGATATTCTTGAATTTCTGCAAAACCATGCGAGACATCTTCCTGCACCTCCTCCTAATGTATTGGACCGACTGCAACCAAACTCGGTACACATACTGCTTACTATCAGGCGAACAACCGCTGTCATGAATTAAACACCTACCACTCACGCTACAGGAGACACGAAGTCGTAAACAACGATATTCTTGAATTACTGCAAAACCATGCGAGCCATCTTCCTGCACCTCCTCCTAAAGTATTGGACCGACTGCAACCAAACTCGGTACACATACTGCTTACTATCAGGCGAACGACCGCTGTCATGAATTAAACACCTACCACTCACGCTACAGGAGACACGAAGTCGTAAACTACGATATTCTTGAATTACTGCAATACCATGCGAGCCATCTTCCAGCACCTCCTCCTAAAGTATTGGACCGACTGCAACCAAACTCGGTACACATACTGCTTACTATCAGGCGAACAACCGCTGTCATGAATTAAGCACCTACCACTCACGCTACAGGAGACACGAAGTCGTAAACTACGGTATTCTTGAATTACTGCAAAACCATGCGAGCCATCTTCCTGCACCTCCCCTTAAAGTATTGGACCGACTGCAACCAATCTCGGTTCACATACTGCTTACTATCAGGCGAACAACCGCTGTCATGAATTAAACACCTACCACTCACGCTACAGGAGACACGAAGTCGTAAACTACGATATTCTTGAATTACTGTAAAACCATGCGAGCCAGCTTCCTGCACCTCCTCCTAAAGTATTGGACCGACTGCAACCAAACTCGGTACACATACTGCTTACTATCAGGCGAACAACCGCTGTCATCAATTAAATACCTACCAGTCACGCTCCAGGAGGCACGAAGTCGTAAACTACGATATTCTTGAATTACTGCCAAAGCATGCGAGCCATCTTCTTGCACCTCCTCCTAAAGTATTGGACCGACTGCAACCAAACTCGGTACACATACTGCTTACTAACAGGCGAACAACCGCTGTCATGAATTAAACTTCTACCACTCACGGTACAGGAGACACGAAGTCGTAAACTGCAATATTCTTGAATTACTGCAATACCATGCGAGCCATCTTCCTGCACCTCCTCCTAAAGTATTGGATTGACTGCAACCAAACTCGGTACACATACTGCTTCCAATCAGGCGAACAACCACTGTCATGAATTAAACACCTACCACTCACGCTACAGGAGACACGAAGTCGTAAACTACTATATTCTTGAATTACTGCAAAACCATGCGAGCAATCGTCCTGCATCTCCTCCTGAAGTATTGGACCGACTGCAACCAAACTCGGTACACATACTGCTTACTATCAGACGAACAACCGCTGTCATCAATTAAATACCTACCAGTCACGCTCCAGGAGGCACGAAGTCGTAAACTACGATATTCTTGAATGACTGCAAAACCATGCGAGCCATCTTCTGCACCTCCTCCTAAAGTATTGGACCGACTGCAACCAAACTCGGTACACATACTGCTTACTAACAGGCGAACAGCCGCTGTCATGAATTAAACACCTACCAATGACGCTACAGGAGACACGAAGTCGTAAACTACGATATTCTTGAATTACTACAAAACCATGCGAGCAATCTTCCTGCACCTCCTCTAAAAGTAGTGGACCGACTGCAACCAAACTCGGTACACATACTACTTACTATCAGGCGAACAACCGATGTCATGAATTAAACACCTACCACTCACGCTACAGGAGACACGAAGTCGTAAACTACGATATTCTTGAATTACTGTAAAACATGTGAGCAATCTTCCTGCATCTCCTCCTCCAGTAGTGGACCGACTGCAAAAAACTCGGTACACATACTGCTTACTATCAGGCGAACAACCGCTATCATGAATTAAACACCTACCACTCACGCTACAGGAGACACGAAGTCGTAAACTACGATATTCTTAAATTACTGCAAAACCATGCGAGCTATCTTTGTGCACCTCCTTCATAAGTAGTGGACCGACTGGTTCCAAACTCAGTACACATACTGCTTACTATCAGGCGAACAACTGCTGTCATGATTTAAACACCTACCAGTCACGTTACAGGAGTCACGAAGTCGTAAACTACGATATTCTTGAATTACTGCAAATCAATGCGAGCCATCTTCCTGCACCTCCTCTAAAATTAGTGGACCGACTGCAACCAAATTCGGTACACATACTGCTTACTATCAGGCGAACAACCGCTGTCATGAATTAAACACCTAACAGTCACGCTACAGGAGACACGAAGTCGTAAACTACGATATTCTTGTATTACTGCAAAACCATGCGAGCCATCTTCCTGCACCTCCTCCTAAAGTATAGGACCGACTAAAACCAAACTCGGTACACATACTGCTTACTATCAGGCGAACAACCGCTGTCATGAATTAAACACCTACCACTCACGCTACAGGAGACACGAAGTCGTAAACTACGATATTCTTGAATTACTGCAAAACCATGCGAGCCATCTTCCTGCACCCCCTACTAAAGTATTTTACCGACTGCAACCAAACTCGGTACACATACTGCTTACTATCAGGCGAACAACCGCTGTCATGAATCAAACACCTACCACTCTCGCTACAGGAGACACGAAGTCGTAAACTACGATATTCTTGAATTACTGCAAAACATGCGAGCAATCTTCCTGCATCTCCTCCTCCAGTAGTGGACCGACTGCAACCAAACTCGGTACACATACTGCTTACTATCAGGCGAACAATCGCTATCATGAATTAAACACCTACCACTCACGCTACAGGAGACACGAAGTCGTAAACTACGATATTCTTGAATTACTGCAAAACCATGCGAGCCATCTTTCTGCACGTCCTCCAAAAGTAGTGGACCGACTGATACCAAACTCAGTACACATATTGCTTACTATCAGGCGAACAACCGCTGTCATGAATTAAACACCTACAACTCACGCTACAGGAGACACGAAGTCGTAAGCTACGATATTCTTAAATTACTGCAAATCCATGCGAGCCATCCTCCTGCACCTCCTCCTAAAGTATTGGGCCGACTGCAACAAAACTCGGTACACATACTGCTTACTATCAGGCGAACAACCGCTGTCCTGAATTAAGCACCTACCACTCACGCTACAGGAGACACGAAGTCGTAAACTACGGTATTCTTGAATTACTGCAAAACCATGCGAGCCATCTTCCTGCACCTCCTCTTAAAGTATTGGACCGACTGCAACCAAACTCGGTACACATACTGCGTACTATCAGGCGAACAACCGCTGTCATGAATTAAACACCTACCAGTCACGCTACAGGAGACACGAAGTCGTAAACTACGATATTCTTGAATTACTGCAAAACCATGCGAGCCGTCTTCCTGCACCTCCTCCTAAAGTATTGGACCGACTGCAACCAAACTCGGTACATATATTGCTTACTATCAGGCGAACAACCGCTGTCATGAATTAAACACCTACCAGTCACGCTACAGGAGACACGAAGTCGTAAACTACGATATTCTTGAATTACTGCAAAACCATGCGAGCCATCTTCCTGCACCTCCTCCTAAAGTATTTGACCGACTGCAACCAAACACGGTACACATACTGCTTACTATCAGGCGAACAACCGCTGTCATGAATTAAACACCTACCACTCACGCTACAGGAGACACGAAGTCATAAACTACGATATTCTTGAATTACTGCAAAAACATGCGAGCCATCTTCCTGCACCTCCTAATAAAGTATTGGACCGACTGCAACCAAACTCGGTACACATACTGCTTACTATCAGGCGAACAACCGCTGTCATGATTTAAACACCTACCAGTCAAGCTACAGGAGACACGAAGTCGTAAACTACGGTATTCTTGAATTACTGCAAAACATGCGAGCAATCTTCCTGCATCTCCTCCTCCAGTAGTGGACCGACTGCAACCAAACTCGGTACACATACTGCTTACTATCAGGCGAACAATCGCTATCATGAATTAAACACCTACCACTCACGCTACAGGAGACACGAAGTCGTAAACTACGATATTCTTGAATTACTGCAAAACCATGCGAGCCATCTTTCTGCACGTCCTCCAAAAGTAGTGGACCGACTGATACCAAACTCAGTACACATATTGCTTACTATCAGGCGAACAACCGCTGTCATGAATTAAACACCTACAACTCACGCTACAGGAGACACGAAGTCGTAAGCTACGATATTCTTAAATTACTGCAAATCCATGCGAGCCATCCTCCTGCACCTCCTCCTAAAGTATTGGGCCGACTGCAACAAAACTCGGTACACATACTGCTTACTATCAGGCGAACAACCGCTGTCCTGAATTAAGCACCTACCACTCACGCTACAGGAGACACGAAGTCGTAAACTACGGTATTCTTGAATTACTGCAAAACCATGCGAGCCATCTTCCTGCACCTCCTCTTAAAGTATTGGACCGACTGCAACCAAACTCGGTACACATACTGCTTACTATCAGGCGAACAACCGCTGTCATGAATTAAACACCTACCAGTCACGCTACAGGAGACACGAAGTCGTAAACTACGATATTCTTGAATTACTGCAAAACCATGCGAGCCGTCTTCCTGCACCTCCTCCTAAAGTATTGGACCGACTGCAACCAAATTCGGTACATATATTGCTTACTATCAGGCGAACAACCGCTGTCATGAATTAAACACCTACCAGTCACGCTACAGGAGACACGAAGTCGTAAACTACGATATTCTTGAATTACTGCAAAACCATGCGAGCCATCTTCCTGCACCTCCTCCTAAAGTATTTGACCGACTGCAACCAAACACGGTACACATACTGCTTACTATCAGGCGAACAACCGCTGTCATGAATTAAACACCTACCACTCACGCTACAGGAGACACGAAGTCATAAACTACGATATTCTTGAATTACTGCAAAAACATGCGAGCCATCTTCCTGCACCTCCTAATAAAGTATTGGACCGACTGCAACCAAACTCGGTACACATACTGCTTACTATCAGGCGAACAACCGCTGTCATGATTTAAACACCTACCAGTCAAGCTACAGGAGACACGAAGTCGTAAACTACGGTATTCTTGAATTACTGCAAAACCATGCGAGCCATCTTCCTGCACCTCCCCTTAAAGTATTGGACCGACTGCAACCAATCTCGGTTCACATACTGCTTACTATCAGGCGAACAACCGCTGTCATGAATTAAACACCTACCACTCACGCTACAGGAGACACGAAGTCGTAAACTACGATATTCTTGAATTACTGCAAAACCATGCGAGCCAGCTTCCTGCACCTCCTCCTAAAGTATTGGACCGACTGCAACCAAACTCGGTACACATACTGCTTACTATCAGGCGAACAACCGCTGTCATCAATTAAATACCTACCAGTCACGCTCCAGGAGGCACGAAGTCGTAAACTACGATATTCTTGAATTACTGCCAAAGCATGCGAGCCATCTTCTTGCACCTCCTCCTAAAGTATTGGACCGACTGCAACCAAACTCGGTACACATACTGCTTACTAACAGGCGAACAACCGCTGTCATGAATTAAACTTCTACCACTCACGGTACAGGAGACACGAAGTCGTAAACTGCAATATTCTTGAATTACTGCAATACCATGCGAGCCATCTTCCTGCACCTCCTCCTAAAGTATTGGATTGACTGCAACCAAACTCGGTACACATACTGCTTCCAATCAGGCGAACAACCACTGTCATGAATTAAACACCTACCACTCACGCTACAGGAGACACGAAGTCGTAAACTACTATATTCTTGAATTACTGCAAAACCATGCGAGCAATCGTCCTGCATCTCCTCCTGAAGTATTGGACCGACTGCAACCAAACTCGGTACACATACTGCTTACTATCAGACGAACAACCGCTGTCATCAATTAAATACCTACCAGTCACGCTCCAGGAGGCACGAAGTCGTAAACTACGATATTCTTGAATGACTGCAAAACCATGCGAGCCATCTTCTGCACCTCCTCCTAAAGTATTGGACCGACTGCAACCAAACTCGGTACACATACTGCTTACTAACAGGCGAACAGCCGCTGTCATGAATTAAACACCTACCAATGACGCTACAGGAGACACGAAGTCGTAAACTACGATATTCTTGAATTACTACAAAACCATGCGAGCAATCTTCCTGCACCTCCTCTAAAAGTAGTGGACCGACTGCAACCAAACTCGGTACACATACTACTTACTATCAGGCGAACAACCGATGTCATGAATTAAACACCTACCACTCACGCTACAGGAGACACGAAGTCGTAAACTACGATATTCTTGAATTACTGTAAAACATGTGAGCAATCTTCCTGCATCTCCTCCTCCAGTAGTGGACCGACTGCAAAAAACTCGGTACACATACTGCTTACTATCAGGCGAACAACCGCTATCATGAATTAAACACCTACCACTCACGCTACAGGAGACACGAAGTCGTAAACTACGATATTCTTAAATTACTGCAAAACCATGCGAGCTATCTTTCTGCACCTCCTTCATAAGTAGTGGACCGACTGGTTCCAAACTCAGTACACATACTGCTTACTATCAGGCGAACAACTGCTGTCATGATTTAAACACCTACCAGTCACGTTACAGGAGTCACGAAGTCGTAAACAACGATATTCTTGAATTACTGCAAAACAATGCGAGCCATCTTCCTGCA
This sequence comes from Locusta migratoria, assembly GCA_026315105.1. NCBI lineage: Eukaryota > Metazoa > Arthropoda > Insecta > Orthoptera > Acrididae > Locusta > Locusta migratoria. The sequence continues at coordinate 484,995,749 of CM048748.1, forward strand.
CCTCCTCTAAAATTAGTGGACCGACTGCAACCAAATTCGGTACACATACTGCTTACTATCAGGCGAACAACCGCTGTCATGAATTAAACACCTAACAGTCACGCTACAGGAGACACGAAGTCGTAAACTACGATATTCTTGTATTACTGCAAAACCATGCGAGCCATCTTCCTGCACCTCCTCCTAAAGTATAGGACCGACTAAAACCAAACTCGGTACACATACTGCTTACTATCAGGCGAACAACCGCTGTCATGAATTAAACACCTACCACTCACGCTACAGGAGACACGAAGTCGTAAACTACGATATTCTTGAATTACTGCAAAACCATGCGAGCAATCTTCCTGCACCCCCTACTAAAGTATTTTACCGACTGCAACCAAACTCGGTACACATACTGCTTACTATCAGGCGAACAACCGCTGTCATGAATCAAACACCTACCACTCTCGCTACAGGAGACACGAAGTCGTAAACTACGATATTCTTGAATTACTGCAAAACATGCGAGCAATCTTCCTGCATCTCCTCCTCCAGTAGTGGACCGACTGCAACCAAACTCGGTACACATACTGCTTACTATCAGGCGAACAATCGCTATCATGAATTAAACACCTACCACTCACGCTACAGGAGACACGAAGTCGTAAACTACGATATTCTTGAATTACTGCAAAACCATGCGAGCCATCTTTCTGCACGTCCTCCAAAAGTAGTGGACCGACTGATACCAAACTCAGTACACATACTGCTTACTATCAGGCGAACAACCGCTGTCATGAATTAAACACCTACAACTCACGCTACAGGAGACACGAAGTCGTAAGCTACGATATTCTTAAATTACTGCAAATCCATGCGAGCCATCCTCCTGCACCTCCTCCTAAAGTATTGGGCCGACTGCAACAAAACTCGGTACACATACTGCTTACTATCAGGCGAACAACCGCTGTCCTGAATTAAGCACCTACCACTCACGCTACAGGAGACACGAAGTCGTAAACTACGGTATTCTTGAATTACTGCAAAACCATGCGAGCCATCTTCCTGCACCTCCTCTTAAAGTATTGGACCGACTGCAACCAAACTCGGTACACATACTGCTTACTATCAGGCGAACAACCGCTGTCATGAATTAAACACCTACCAGTCACGCTACAGGAGACACGAAGTCGTAAACTACGATATTCTTGAATTACTGCAAAACCATGCGAGCCGTCTTCCTGCACCTCCTCCTAAAGTATTGGACCGACTGCAACCAAACTCGGTACATATATTGCTTACTATCAGGCGAACAACCGCTGTCATGAATTAAACACCTACCAGTCACGCTACAGGAGACACGAATTCGTAAACTACGATATTCTTGAATTACTGCAAAACCATGCGAGCCATCTTCCTGCACCTCCTCCTAAAGTATTTGACCGACTGCAACCAAACACGGTACACATACTGCTTACTATCAGGCGAACAACCGCTGTCATGAATTAAACACCTACCACTCACGCTACAGGAGACACGAAGTCATAAACTACGACATTCTTGAATTACTGCAAAAACATGCGAGCCATCTTCCTGCACCTCCTAATAAAGTATTGGACCGACTGCAACCAAACTCGGTACACATACTGCTTACTATCAGGCGAACAACCGCTGTCATGATTTAAACACCTACCAGTCAAGCTACAGGAGACACGAAGTCGTAAACTACGATATTCTTGAATTACTGCAAAACCATGCGAGCCATCTTTCTGCACCTCCTCCAAAAGTAGTGGACCGACTGATACCAAACTCAGTACACATACTGCTTACGATCAGGCGAACAACCGCTGTCATTAATTAAACACCTACCAGTCACGCTACAGGAGACACGAAGTCGTAAACTACGATATTCTTGAATTACTGCAAAACCATACGAGCAATCTTCCTGCACCTCCTCCTAAAGTATTGGACCGACTGCAACCAAACTCGGTACACATACTGCTTACTATCAGGCGAACAACCTCTGTCATGAATTAAACACCTACCAGTCACGCTACAGGAGACTCGAAGTCGTAAACTACGATATTCTTGAATTACTGCAAAACCATGCGAGCCATCTTCCTGCACCTCCTCCTAAAGTATTGGACCGACTGCAACCAAACTCGGTACACATACTGCTTACTATCAGGCGAACAACCGCTGTCATGAATTAAACACCTACCACTCAGGCTACAGGAGACACGAAGTCGTAAACTACGATATTCTTGAATTACTGCAAAACCATGATAGCCATCTTCCTACACCTCCTCCTAAAGTATTGGACCGACTGCAACTAAACTCGGTACACATACTGCTTACTATCAGGCGAACAACCGCTGTCATGAATTAATTACCTACCACTCACGCTACAGGAGACACGAAGTCGTAAACTACAATATTCTTGAATTACTGCAAAACCATGCGAGACATCTTCCTGCACCTCCTCCTAAAGTATTGGACCGACTGCAACCAAACTCGGTACACATACTGCTTACTATCAGTCGAACAACCGCTGTCATGAATTAAACACCTACCACTCACGCTACAGGAGACACGAAGTCGTAAACTACGATATTCTTGAATTACTGCAAAACCATGCGAGCCATCTTCCTGCACCTCCTCCTAAAGTATTCGGCCGACTGCAACCAAACTCGGTACACATACTGCTTACTATCAGGCGAACAACCGCTGTCATGAATTAAATACCTACCACTCACGCTAAAGGAGATACGAAGTCGTAAACTACGATATTCTTGAATTACTACAAAACCATGCGAGCCATCTTCCTGCACCTTCTCTAAAAGTAGTGGACCGACTGCAACCAAACTCGGTACACATACAGCTTACTATCAGGCGATCAACCGCTGTCATGAATTAAACACATACCACTCACGCTACAGGAGACACGAAGTCGTAAACTACGATATTCTTGAATTACTGCAAAACATGCGAGCCATCTTCCTGCACCTCCTCCTAAAGTATTGGACCGACTGCAACCAAACTCGGTACACATACTGCTTACTATCAGGCGAACAACCGCTGTCATGAATTAAACACCTACCACTCACGCTACAGGAGACACGAAATCGTAAACTACGATATTCTTGAATTACTGCAAAACCATGCGAGGCATCTTCCTGCACCTCCTCCTAAAGTATTGTACCGACTGCAACCAAACTCGGTACACATACTGCTTACTATCAGGCGAACAACCGCTGTCATGAATTAAACACCTACCAATCACGCTACAGGAGACACGATGTCGTAAACTACGATATTCTTGAATTACTGCAAAACCATGCGAGCCATCTTCCTGCACCTCCTCCTAATGTATTGGACCGACTGCAACCAAACTCGGTACACATACTGCTTACTATCAGGCGAACAACCGCTGTCATGAATTAAACACCTACCACTCACGCTACAGGAGACACGAAGTCGTAAACTACGATATTCTTGAATTACTGCAAAACCATGCGAGCCATCTTTCTGCACCTCCTCCAAAAGTAGTGGACCGACTGATACCAAACTCAGTACACATACTGCTTACAATCAGGCGAACAACCGCTGTCATGAATTAAACACCTACCAGTCACGCTACAGGAGACACGATGTCGTAAACTACGATATTCTTGAATTACTGCAAAACCATGCGAGCCATCTTCCTGCACCTCCTCCTAAAGTATTGGACCGACTGCAACCAAACTCGGTACACATACTGCTTACTATCAGGCGAACAACCGCTGTCATGAATTAAACACCTACCACTCAGGCTACAGGACACACGAAGTCGTAAACTACGATATTCTTGAATTACTGCAAAACCATGCCAGCCATCTTCCTACACCTCCTCCTAAAGTATTGGACCGACTGCAACTAAACTCGGTACACATACTGCTTACTATCAGGCGAACAACCGCTGTCATGAATTAATTACCTACCACTCACGCTACAGGAGACACGAAGTCGTAAACTACGATATTCTCGAATTACTGCAAAACCATGCGAGACATCTTCCTGCAACTCCTCCTAAAGTATTGGACCGACTGCAACCAAACTCGGTACACATACTGCTTACTATCAGGCGAACAACCGCTGTCATGAATTAAACACCTACCACTCACGCTACAGGAGACACGAAGTCGTAAACTACAATATTCTTGAATTACTGCAAAACCATGCGAGCCATCTTCCTGCACCTCCTCCTAAAGTATTGGACCGACTGCAACCAAACTCGGTACACATACTGCTTACTAACAGGCGAACAGCCGCTGTCATGAATAAAACACCTACCAATGACGCTACAGGAGACACGAAGTCGTAAACTACGATATTCTTGAATTACTACAAAACCATGCGAGCAATCTTCCTGCACCTCCTCCAAAAGTAGTGGACCGACTGCAACCAAACTCGGTACACATACTGCTTACTATCAGGCGAACAACCGATGTCATGAATTAAACACCTACCACTCACACTACAGGAGACACGAAGTCGTAAACTACGATATTCTTAAATTACTGCAAAACCATGCGAGCTATCTTTCTGCACCTCCTTCATAAGTAGTGGACCGACTGGTTCCAAACTCAGTACACATACTGCTTACTATCAGGCGAACAACTGCTGTCATGAATTAAACACCTACCAGTCATGTTACAGGAGTCACGAAATTGTAAACTACGATATTCTTGAATTACTGCAAAACAATGCGAGCCATCTTCCTGCACCTCCTCTAAAATTAGTGGACCGACTGCAACCAAATTCGGTACACATACTGCTTACTATCAGGCGAACAACCGCTGTCATGAATTAAACACCTAACAGTCACGCTACAGGAGACACGAAGTCGTAAACTACGATATTCTTGTATTACTGCAAAACCATGCGAGCCATCTTCCTGCACCTCCTCCTAAAGTATAGGACCGACTAAAACCAAACTCGGTACACATACTGCTTACTATCAGGCGAACAACCGCTGTCATGAATTAAACACCTACCACTCACGCTACAGGAGACACGAAGTCGTAAACTACGATATTCTTGAATTACTGCAAAACCATGCGAGCCATCTTCCTGCACCCCCTACTAAAGTATTTTACCGACTGCAACCAAACTCGGTACACATACTGCTTACTATCAGGCGAACAATCGCTATCATGAATTAAACACCTACCACTCACGCTACAGGAGACACGAAGTCGTAAACTACGATATTCTTGAATTACTGCAAAACCATGCGAGCCATCTTTCTGCACGTCCTCCAAAAGTAGTGGACCGACTGATACCAAACTCAGTACACATACTGCTTACTATCAGGCGAACAACCGCTGTCATGAATTAAACACCTACAACTCACGCTACAGGAGACACGAAGTCGTAAGCTACGATATTCTTGAAATACTGCAAATCCATGCGAGCCATCTTCCTGCACCTCCTCCTAAAGTATTGGGCCGACTGCAACAAAACTCGGTACACATACTGCTTACTATCAGGCGAACAACCGCTGTCCTGAATTAAGCACCTACCACTAACGCTACAGGAGACACGAAGTCGTAAACTACGGTATTCTTGAATTACTGCAAAACCATGCGAGCCATCTTCCTGCACCTCCTCTTAAAGTATTGGACCGACTGCAACCAAACTCGGTACACATACTGCTTACTATCAGGCGAACAACCGCTGTCATGAATTGAACACCTACCAATCACGCTACAGGAGACACGAAGTCGTAAACTACGATATTCTTGAATTACTGCAAAACCATGCGAGCCGTCTTCCTGCACCTCCTCCTAAAGTATTGGACCGACTGCAACCAAACTCGGTACATATACTGCTTACTATCAGGCGAACAACCGCTATCATGAATTAAACACCTACCAGTCACGCTACAGGAGACACGAAGTCGTAAACTACGATATTCTTGAATTACTGCAAAACCATGCGAGCCATCTTCCTGCACCTCCTCCTAAAGTATTTGACCGACTGCAACCAAACACGGTACACATACTGCTTACTATCAGGCGAACAACCGCTGTCATGAATTAAACACCTACCACTCACGCTACAGGAGACACGAAGTCATAAACTACGATATTCTTGAATTACTGCAAAAACATGCGAGCCATCTTCCTGCACCTCCTCCTAAAGTATTGGACCGACTGCAACCAAACTCGGTACATATACTGCTTACTATCAGGCGAACAACCGCTGTCATGAATTAAACACCTACCAGTCACGCTACAGGAGACACGAAGTCGTAAACTACGATATTCTTGAATTACTGCAAAATCATGCGAGCCATCTTCCTGCACCTCCTAATAAAGTATTGGACCGACTGCAACCAAACTCGGTACACATACTGCTTACTATCAGGCGAACAACCGCTGTCATGAATTAAACACCTACCAGTCAAGCTACAGGAGACACGAAGTCGTAAACTACGATATTCTTGAATTACAGCAAAACCATGCGAGCCATCTTTCTGCACCTCCTCCAAAAGTAGTGGACCGACTGATACCAAACTCAGTACACATACTGCTTACGATCAGGCGAACAACCGCTGTCATTAATTAAACACCTACCAGTCACGCTACAGGAGACACGAAGTCGTAAACTACGATATTCTTGAATTACTGCAAAACCATACGAGCAATCTTCCTGCACCTCCTCCTAAAGTATTGGACCGACTGCAACCAAACTCGGTACACATACTGCTTACTATCAGGCGAACAACCTCTGTCATGAATTAAACACCTACCAGTCACGCTACAGGAGACTCGAAGTCGTAAACTACGATATTCTTGAATTACTGCAAAACCATGCGAGCCATCTTCCTGCACCTCCTCCTAAAGTATTGGACCGACTGCAACCAAACTCGGTACACATACTGCTTACTATCAGGCGAACAACCGCTGTCATGAATTAAACACCTACCACTCAGGCTACAGGAGACTCGAAGTCGTAAACTACGATATTCTTGAATTACTGCAAAACCATGCCAGCCACTTCCTACACCTCCTCCTAAAGTATTGGACCGACTGCAACTAAACTCGGTACACATACTGCTTACTATCAGGCGAACAACCGCTGTCATGAATTAATTACCTACCACTCACGCTACAGGAGACACGAAGTCGTAAACTACGATATTCTTGAATTACTGCAAAACCATGCGAGACATCTTCCTGCACCTCCTCCTAAAGTATTGGACCGACTGCAACCAAACTCGGTACACATACTGCTTAATATCAGGCGAACAACCGCTGTCATGAATTAAACACCTACCACTCACGCTACAGGAGACACGAAGTCGTAAACTACGATATTCTTGAATTACTGCAAAACCATGCGAGCCATCTTCCTGCACCTCCTCCTAAAGTATTCGGCCGACTGCAACCAAACTCGGTACACATACTGCTTACTATCAGGCGAACAACCGTTGTCATGAATTAAATACCTACCACTCACGCTAAAGGAGATACGAAGTCGTAAACTACGATATTCTTGAATTACTACAAAACCATGCGAGCCATCTTCCTGCACCTTCTCTAAAAGTAGTGGACCGACTGCAACCAAACTCGGTACACATACAGCTTACTATCAGGCGATCAACCGCTGTCATGAATTAAACACATACCACTCACGCTACAGGAGACACGAAGTCGTAAACTACGATATTCTTAAATTACTGCAAAACATGCGAGCCATCTTCCTGCACCTCCTCCTAAAGTATTGGACCGACTGCAACCAAACTCGGTACACATACTGCTTACTATCAGGCGAACAACCGCTGTCATGAATTAAACACCTACCACTCACGCTACAGGAGACACGAAGTCGTAAACTACGATATTCTTGAATTACTGCAAAACCATGCGAGCCATCTTTCTGCACCTCCTCCAAAAGTAGTGGACCGACTGATACCAAACTCAGTACACATACTGCTTACGATCAGGCGAACAACCGCTGTCATGAATTAAACACCTACCAGTCACGCTACAGGAGACACGATGTCGTAAACTACGATATTCTTGAATTACTGCAAAACCATGCGAGCCATCCTCCTGCACCTCCTCCTAAAGTATTGGACCGACTGCAACCAAACTCGGTACACATACTGCTTACTATCAGGCGAACAACCGCTGTCATGAATTAAACACCTACCACTCAGGCTACAGGAGACACGAAGTCGTAAACTACGATATTCTTGAATTACTGCAAAACCATGCCAGCCATCTTCCTACACCTCCTCCTAAAGTATTGGACCGACTGCAACTAAACTCGGTACACATACTGCTTACTATCAGGCGAACAACCGCTGTCATGAATTAATTACCTACCACTCACGCTACAGGAGACACGAAGTCGTAAACTACGATATTCTCGAATTACTGCAAAACCATGCGAGACATCTTCCTGCAACTGCTCCTAAAGTATTGGACCGACTGCAACCAAACTCGGTACACATACTGCTTACTATCAGGCGAACAACCGCTGTCATGAATTAAACACCTACCACTCACGCTACAGGAGACACGAAGTCGTAAACTACGATATTCTTGAATTACTGAAAAACCATGCGAGCAATCTTCCTGCACCTCCTCCTAAAGTATTCGGCCGACTGCAACCAAACTCGGTACACATACTGCTTACTATCAGGCGAATAACCGCTGTCATGAGTTAAATACCTACCACTCACGCTAAAGGAGATACGAAGTCGTAAACTACGATATTCTTGAATTACTACAAAACCATGCGAGCCATCATCCTGCACCTTCTCTAAAAGTAGTGGACCGACTGCAACCAAACTCGGTACACATACAGCTTACTATCAGGCGATCAACCGCTGTCATGAATTAAACACATACCACTCACGCTACAGGAGACACGAAGTCGTAAACTACGATATTCTTGAATTACTGCAAAACATGCGAGCCATCTTCCTGCACCTCCTCCTAAAGTATTGGACCGACTGCAACAAAACTCGGTACACATACTGCTTACTATCAGGCGAACAACCGCTGTCATGAATTAAACACCTACCACTCACGCTACAGGAGACACGAAATCGTAAACTACGATATTCTTGAATTACTGCAAAACCATGCGAGGCATCTTCCTGCACCTCCTCCTAAAGTATTGTACCGACTGCAACCAAACTCGGTACACATACTGCTTACTATCAGGCGAACAACCGCTGTCATGAATTAAATACCTACCAGTCACGACACAGGAGACACGAAGTCGTAAACTACGATATTCTTGAATTACTGCAAAACCATGCGAGCCATCTTCCTGCACCTCCTCCTAAAGTAATGGACCGACTGCAACCAAACTCGGTACACATACTGCTAACTATCAGGCGAACAACCGCTGTCATGAATTAAACACCTACCAATCACGCTACAGGAGACACGAAGTCGTAAACTAAGATATTCTTGAATTACTACAAAACCATGCGAGCCATCTTCCTGCACCTCCTCTAAAAGTAGTGGACCGACTGCAACCAAACTCGGTACACATACTGCTTACTATAAGGCGAACAACCGCTGTCATGAATTAAACACCTACCACTCAGGCTACAAGAGACACGAAGTCGTAAACTACGATTTTCTTGAATTACTGCAAAACCATGCGAGCCATCTTTCTGCACCTCCTCCAAAAGTAGTAGACCGACTGATACCAAACTCAGTACAAATACTGCTTACTATCAGGCGAACAACCGCTGTCATGAATTAAACACCTACCAGTCACGCTACAGGAGACTCGAAGTCGTAAACTACGATATTCTTGAATTACTGCAAAACCATGCGAGCAATCTTCCTGCACCTCCTCCTAAAGTATTGGACCGACTGCAACCAAACTCGGTACACATACTGCTTACTATCAGGCGAACAACCGCTGTCATGAATTAAACACCTACCACTCAGGCTACAGGAGACACGAAGTCGTAAACTACGATATTCTTGAATTACTGCAAAACCATGCCAGCCATCTTCCTACACCTCCTCCTAAAGTATTGGACCGACAGCAACTAAACTCGGTACACATATTGCTTACTATCAGGCGAACAACCGCTGTCATGAATTAATTACCTACCACTCACGCTACAGGAGACACGAAGTCGTAAACCACGATATTCTTGAATTACTGCAAAACCATGCGAGACATCTTCCTGCACCTCCTCCTAAAGTATTGGACCGACTGCAACCAAACTCGGTACACATACTGCTTACTATCAGGCGAACAACCGCTGTCATGAATTAAACACCTACCACTCACGCTACAGGAGACACGAAGTCGTAAACTACGATATTCTTGAATTACTGCAAAACCATGCGAGCCATCTTCCTGCACCTCCTCCTAAAGTATTCGGCCGACTGCAACGAAACTCGGTACACATACTGCTTACTATCAGGCGAACAACCGCTGTCATGAATTAAATACCTACCACTCACGCTAAAGGAGATACGAAGTCGTAAACTACGATATTCTTGAAATACTACAAAACCATGCGAGCCATCTTCCTGCACCTTCTCTAAAAGTAGTTGACCGACTGCAACCAAACTCGGTACACATACAGCTTACTATCAGGCGATCAACCGCTGTCATGAATTAAACACATACCACTCACGCTACAGGAGACACGAAGTCGTAAACTACGATATTCTTGAATTACTGCAAAACATGCGAGCCATCTTCCTGCACCTCCTCCTAAAGTATTGGACCGACTGCAACCAAACTCGGTACACATACTGCTTACTATCAGGCGAACAACCGCTGTCATGAATTAAACACCTACCACTCACGCTACAGGAGACACGAAATCGTAAACTACGATATCCTTGATTTACTGCAAAACCATGCGAGGCATCTTCCTGCACCTCCTCCTAAAGTATTGTACCGACTGCAACCAAACTCGGTACACATACTGCTTACTATCAGGCGAACAACCGCTGTCATGAATTAAACACCTACCAATCACGCTACAGGAGACACGATGTCGTAAACTACGATATTCTTGAATTACTGCAAAACCATGCGAGCCATCTTCCTGCACCTCCTCCTAATGTATTGGACCGACTGCAACCAAACTCGGTACACATACTGCTTACTATCAGGCGAACAACCGCTGTCATGAATTAAACACCTACCACTCACGCTACAGGAGACACGAAGTCGTAAACTACGATATTCTTGAATTACTGCAAAACCATGCGAGCCATCTTCCTGCACCTCCTCCGAAAGTATTGGACCGACTGCAACCAAACTCGGTACACATACTGCTTACTATCAGGCGAACAACCGCTGTCTTGAATTAAACACCTACCACTCACGCTACAGGAGACACGAAGTCGTAAACTACGATATTCTTGAATTACTGCAAAACCATGCGAGCCATCTTCCTGCACCTCCTCCTAAAGTATTCGGCCGACTGCAACCAAACTCGGTACACATACTGCTTACTATCAGGCGAACAACCGCTGTCATGAATTAAATACCTACCACTCACGCTAAAGGAGATACGAAGTCGTAAACTACGATATTCTTGAATTACTACAAAACCATGCGAGCCATCTTCCTGCACCTTCTCTAAAAGTAGTGGACCGACTGCAACCAAACTCGGTACACATACAGCTTACTATCAGGCGATCAACCGCTGTCATGAATTAAACACATACCACTCACGCTACAGGAGACACGAAGTCGTAAACTACGATATTCTTAAATTACTGCAAAACATGCGAGCCATCTTCCTGCACCTCCTCCTAAAGTATTGGACCGACTGCAACCAAACTCGGTACACATACTGCTTACTATCAGGCGAACAACCGCTGTCATGAATTAAACACCTACCACTCACGCTACAGGAGACACGAAATCGTAAACTACGATATTCTTGAATTACTGCAAAACCATGCGAGGCATCTTCCTGCACCTCCTCCTAAAGTATTGTACCGACTGCAACCAAACTCGGTACACATACTGCTTACTATCAGGCGAACAACCGCTGTCATGAATTAAACACCTACCAATCACGCTACAGGAGACACGATGTCGTAAACTACGATATTCTTGAATTACTGCAAAACCATGCGAGCCATCTTCCTGCACCTCCTCCTAATGTATTGGACCGACTGCAACCAAACTCGGTACACATACTGCTTACTATCAGGCGAACAACCGCTGTCATGAATTAAACACCTACCACTCACGCTACAGGAGACACGAAGTCGTAAACTACGATATTCTTGAATTACTGCAAAACCATGCGAGCCATCTTTCTGCACCTCCTCCAAAAGTAGTGGACCGACTGATACCAAACTCAGTACACATACTGCTTACGATCAGGCGAACAACCGCTGTCATGAATTAAACACCTACCAGTCACGCTACAGGAGACACGATGTCGTAAACTACGATATTCTTGAATTACTGCAAAACCATGCGAGCCATCTTCCTGCACCTCCTCCTAAAGTATTGGACCGACTGCAACCAAACTCGGTACACATACTGCTTACTATCAGGCGAACAACCGCTGTCATGAATTAAACACCTACCACTCAGGCTACAGGAGACACGAAGTCGTAAACTACGATATTCTTGAATTACTGCAAAACCATGCCAGCCATCTTCCTACACCTCCTCCTAAAGTATTGGACCGACTGCAACTAAACTCGGTACACATACTGCTTACTATCAGGCGAACAACCGCTGTCATGAATTAATTACCTACCACTCACGCTACAGGAGACACGAAGTCGTAAACTACGATATTCTCGAATTACTGCAAAACCATGCGAGACATCTTCCTGCAACTGCTCCTAAAGTATTGGACCGACTGCAACCAAACTCGGTACACATACTGCTTACTATCAGGCGAACAACCGCTGTCATGAATTAAACACCTACCACTCACGCTACAGGAGACACGAAGTCGTAAACTACGATATTCTTGAATTACTGAAAAACCATGCGAGCAATCTTCCTGCACCTCCTCCTAAAGTATTCGGCCGACTGCAACCAAACTCGGTACACATACTGCTTACTATCAGGCGAATAACCGCTGTCATGAGTTAAATACCTACCACTCACGCTAAAGGAGATACGAAGTCGTAAACTACGATATTCTTGAATTACTACAAAACCATGCGAGCCATCATCCTGCACCTTCTCTAAAAGTAGTGGACCGACTGCAACCAAACTCGGTACACATACAGCTTACTATCAGGCGATCAACCGCTGTCATGAATTAAACACATACCACTCACGCTACAGGAGACACGAAGTCGTAAACTACGATATTCTTGAATTACTGCAAAACATGCGAGCCATCTTCCTGCACCTCCTCCTAAAGTATTGGACCGACTGCAACAAAACTCGGTACACATACTGCTTACTATCAGGCGAACAACCGCTGTCATGAATTAAACACCTACCACTCACGCTACAGGAGACACGAAATCGTAAACTACGATATTCTTGAATTACTGCAAAACCATGCGAGGCATCTTCCTGCACCTCCTCCTAAAGTATTGTACCGACTGCAACCAAACTCGGTACACATACTGCTTACTATCAGGCGAACAACCGCTGTCATGAATTAAATACCTACCAGTCACGACACAGGAGACACGAAGTCGTAAACTACGATATTCTTGAATTACTGCAAAACCATGCGAGCCATCTTCCTGCACCTCCTCCTAAAGTAATGGACCGACTGCAACCAAACTCGGTACACATACTGCTTACTATCAGGCGAACAACCGCTGTCATGAATTAAACACCTACCAATCACGCTACAGGAGACACGAAGTCGTAAACTAAGATATTCTTGAATTACTACAAAACCATGCGAGCCATCTTCCTGCACCTCCTCTAAAAGTAGTGGACCGACTGCAACCAAACTCGGTACACATACTGCTTACTATAAGGCGAACAACCGCTGTCATGAATTAAACACCTACCACTCAGGCTACAAGAGACACGAAGTCGTAAACTACGATTTTCTTGAATTACTGCAAAACCATGCGAGCCATCTTTCTGCACCTCCTCCAAAAGTAGTAGACCGACTGATACCAAACTCAGTACAAATACTGCTTACTATCAGGCGAACAACCGCTGTCATGAATTAAACACCTACCAGTCACGCTACAGGAGACTCGAAGTCGTAAACTACGATATTCTTGAATTACTGCAAAACCATGCGAGCAATCTTCCTGCACCTCCTCCTAAAGTATTGGACCGACTGCAACCAAACTCGGTACACATACTGCTTACTATCAGGCGAACAACCGCTGTCATGAATTAAACACCTACCACTCAGGCTACAGGAGACACGAAGTCGTAAACTACGATATTCTTGAATTACTGCAAAACCATGCCAGCCATCTTCCTACACCTCCTCCTAAAGTATTGGACCGACAGCAACTAAACTCGGTACACATATTGCTTGCTATCAGGCGAACAACCGCTGTCATGAATTAATTACCTACCACTCACGCTACAGGAGACACGAAGTCGTAAACCACGATATTCTTGAATTACTGCAAAACCATGCGAGACATCTTCCTGCACCTCCTCCTAAAGTATTGGACCGACTGCAACCAAACTCGGTACACATACTGCTTACTATCAGGCGAACAACCGCTGTCATGAATTAAATACCTACCACTCACGCTAAAGGAGATACGAAGTCGTAAACTACGATATTCTTGAAATACTACAAAACCATGCGAGCCATCATCCTGCACCTTCTCTAAAAGTAGTGGACCGACTGCAACCAAACTCGGTACACATACAGCTTACTATCAGGCGATCAACCGCTGTCATGAATTAAACACATACCACTCACGCTACAGGAGACACGAAGTCGTAAACTACGATATTCTTGAATTACTGCAAAACATGCGAGCCATCTTCCTGCACCTCCTCCTAAAGTATTGGACCGACTGCAACCAAACACGGTACACATACTGCTTACTATCAGGCGAACAACCGCTGTCATGAATTAAACACCTACCACTCACGCTACAGGAGACACGAAATCGTAAACTACGATATCCTTGATTTACTGCAAAACCATGCGAGGCATCTTCCTGCACCTCCTCCTAAAGTATTGTACCGACTGCAACCAAACTCGGTACACATACTGCTTACTATCAGGCGAACAACCGCTGTCATGAATTAAACACCTACCAATCACGCTACAGGAGACACGATGTCGTAAACTACGATATTCTTGAATTACTGCAAAACCATGCGAGCCATCTTCCTGCACCTCCTCCTAATGTATTGGACCGACTGCAACCAAACTCGGTACACATACTGCTTACTATCAGGCGAACAACCGCTGTCATGAATTAAACACCTACCACTCACGCTACAGGAGACACGAAGTCGTAAACTACGATATTCTTGAATTACTGCAAAACCATGCGAGCCATCTTCCTGCACCTCCTCCGAAAGTATTGGACCGACTGCAACCAAACTCGGTACACATACTGCTTACTATCAGGCGAACAACCGCTGTCATGAATTTAATACCTACCAGTCACGACACAGGAGACACGAAGTCGTAAACTACGATATCCTTGAATTACTGCAAAACCATGCGAGCCATCTTCCTGCACCTTCTCCTAAAGTAATGTACCGACTGCAACCAAACTAGGTACACATACTGCTTACTATCAGGCGAACAACCGCTGTCATGAATTAAACACCTACCAATCACGCTACAGGAGACAAGAAGTCGTAAACTAAGATATTCTTGAATTACTACAAAACCATGCGAGCTATCTTCCTGCACCTCCTCCTAAAGTATTGGACCGACTGCAACCAAACTCGGTACACATACTGCTTACTATCAGGCGAACAACCGCTGTCATGAATTTAATACCTACCAGTCACGACACAGGAGACACGAAGTCGTAAACTACGATATTCTTGAATTACTGTAAAACATGCGAGCAATCTTCCTGCATCTCCTCCTCCAGTAGTGGCCCGACTGCAAAAAACTCGGTACACATACTGCTTACTATCAGGCGAACAACCGCTATCATGAATTAAACACCTACCACTCACGCTACAGGAGACACGAAGTCATAAACTACGATATTCTTAAATTACTGCAAAACCATGCGAGCTATCTTTCTGTACCTCCTTCATAAGTAGTGGACCGACTGGTTCTAAACTCAGTACACATACTGCTTACTATCAGGCGAACAACTGCTGTCATAAATTAAACACCTACCAGTCACGTTACAGGAGTCACGAAGTCGTAAACTACGATATTCTTGAATTACTGCAAAACAATGCGAGCAATCTTCCTGCACCTCCTCCAAAATTAGTGGACCGACTGCAACCAAACTCGGTACACATACTGCTTACTATCATGCGAACAACCGCTGTCATGAATTAAACACCTACCACTCACGCTACAGGAGACACGAAGTCGTAAACTACGATATTCTTGAATTACTGTAAAACATGCGAGCAATCTTCCTGCATCTCCTCCTCCAGTAGTGGACCGACTGCAACCAAACTCGGTACACATACTGCTTCCTATCAGGCGAACAACGGCTGTCATGAATTAAACACCTACCAGTCACGGTACAGGAGACACGAAGTCGTAAACAACGATATTCTTGAATTACTGCAAAACCATGCGAGCCATCTTGTGCACCTCCTCCTAAAGTATTGGACCGACTGCAACCAAACTCGGTACACATACTGCTTACTATCAGGCGAACAACCGCTGTCATGAATTAAGCACCTACCACTCACGCTACAGGAGACACGAAGTCGTAAACTACGGTATTCTTGAATTACTGCAAAACCATGCGAGCCATCTGCCTGCACCTCCTCTTAGAGTATTGGACCGACTGCAACCAAACTCGGTACACATACTGCTTACTATCAGGCGAACAACCGCTGTCATGAATTGAACACCTACCACTCACGCTACAGGAGACACGAAGTCGTAAACTACGATATTCTTGAATTACTGCAAAACCATGCGAGCCATCTTCCTGCACCTCCTCCTAAAGTATTGGACCGACTGCAACCAAACTCGGTACATATACTGCTTACTATCAGGCGAACAACCGCTGTAATGAATTAAACACCTACCAGTCACGCTACAGGAGACACGATGTCGTAAACTACGATATTCTTGAATTACTACAAAACCATGCGAGCCATCTTCCTGCACCTCCTCCTAAAGTATTTGACCGACTGCAACCAAACACGGTACACATACTGCTTACTATAAGGCGAACAACCGCTGTCATGAATTAAACACCTACCACTCACGGTACAGGAGACATGAAGTCGTAAACTACAATATTCTTGAATTACTGCAATACCATGCCAGCCATCTTCCTGCACCTCCTCCTAAAGTATTGGACCGACTGCAACCAAACTTGGTACACATACTGCTTCCAATCAGGCGAACAACCGCTGTCATGAATTAAACACCTACCACTCACACTACAGGAGACACGAAGTCGTAAACTACTATATTCTTGAATTACTGCAAAACCATGCGAGCAATCGTCCTGCATCTCCTCCTGAAGTATTGGACCGACTGCAACCAAACTCGGTACACATACTGCTTACTATCAGGCTAACAACCGCTGTCATCAATTAAATACCTACCAGTCACGCTCCAGGAGGCACGAAGTCGTAAACTACGATATTCTTGAATTACTGCAAAACCATGCGAGCCATCTTCCTGCACCTCCTCCTAAAGTATTGGACCGACTGCAACCAAACTCGGTACACATACTGCTTACTATCAGGCGAACAACCGCTGTCATCAATTAAATACCTACCAGTCACGCTCCAGGAGGCACGAAGTCGTAAACTACGATATTCTTGAATTACTGCAAAACCATGCGAGCCATCTTCCTGCACCTCCTCTACAATTAGTGGACCGACTGCAACCAAACTCGGTACACATACTGCTTACTATCAGGCGAACAACCGCTGTCATGAATTAAACACCTACCAGTCACGCTACAGGAGACACGAAGTCGTAAACTAAGATATTCTTGTATTACTGCAAAACCATGCGAGCAATCTTCCTGCACCTCCTCCTAAAGTATTGGACCGACTGAAACCAAACTCGGTACACATACTGCTCACTATCAGGCGAACAACCGCTGTCATGAATTAAACACCTACCACTCACGCTACAGGCGACACGAAGTCGTAAACTACGATATTCTTGAATTACTGCAAAACCATGCGAGCCATCTTCCTGCACCCCCTCCTAAAGTGTTTTACCGACTGCAACCAAACTCGGTACACATACTGCTTACTATCAGGCGAACAACCGCTGTCATGAATTAAACACCTACCACTCACGCTACATGAGACACGAAGTCGTAAACTACGACATTCTTGAATTACTGCAAAACCATGCGAGCCATTTTCCTGCACCTCCTCCTAAAGTATTGGGCTGACTGCAACCAAACTCGGTACACATACTGCTTACTATCAGGCGAACAATCGCTGTCATGAATTAAATACCTACCACTCACGCTAAAGGAGATTCGAAGTCGTAATCTACGATATTCTTGAATTACTACAAAACCATTCGAGCCATCTTCCTGCACCTTCTCTAAAAGTTGTGGACCGACTGCAACCAAACTCGGTACACATACTGCTTACTACCAGGCGATCAATCGCTGTCATGAATTAAACACATACCACTCACGCTACAGGAGACACGAAGTCGTAAACTACGATATTCTTGAATTACTGCAAAACCATGCGAGCCATCTTTCTGCACAACCTCCAAAAGTAGTGGACCGACTGATACCAAACTCAGTACACATACTGCTTACTATCAGGCGAACAACCGCTGTCATTAATTAAACACCTACCAGTCACGTTACAGGAGTCACGAAGTCGTAAACTACGATATTCTTGAATTACTGCAAAACAATGCGAGCAATCTTCCTGCACCTCCTCTAAAATTAGTGGACCGACTGCAACCAAACTCGGTACACATACTGCTTACTATCATGCGAACAACCGCTGTCATGAATTAAACACCTACCACTCACGCTACAGGAGACACGAAGTCGTAAACTACGATATTCTTGAATTACTGTAAAACATGCGAGCAATCTTCCTGCATCTCCTCCTCCAGTAGTGGACCGACTGCAACCAAACTCGGTACACATACTGCTTCCTATCAGGCGAACAACGGCTGTCATGAATTAAACACCTACCAGTCACGGTACAGGAGACACGAAGTCGTAAACAACGATATTCTTGAATTACTGCAAAACCATGCGAGCCATCTTCCTGCACCTCCTCCTAAAGTATTGGACCGACTGCAACCAAACGCGGTACACATACTGCTTACTATCAGGCGAACAACCGCTGTCATGAATTAAGCACCTACCAGTCACGCTACAGGAGACACGAAGTCGTAAACTACGGTATTCTTGAATTACTGCAAAACCATGCGAGCCATCTTCCTGCACCTCCTCTTAGAGTATTGGACCGACTGCAACCAAACTCGGTACACATACTGCTTACTATCAGGCGAACAACCGCTGTCATGAATTGAACACCTACCACTCACGCTACAGGAGACACGAAGTCGTAAACTACGATATTCTTGAATTACTGCAAAACCATGCGAGCCATCTTCCTGCACCTCCTCCTAAAGTATTGGACCGACTGCAACCAAACTCGGTACATATACTGCTTACTATCAGGCGAACAACCGCTGTCATGAATTAAACACCTACCAGTCACGCTACAGGAGACACGATGTCGTAAACTACGATATTCTTGAATTACTGCAAAACAATGCGAGCCATCTTCCTGCACCTCCTCCTAAAGTATTTGACCGACTGCAACCAAACACGGTACACATACTGCTTACTATAAGGCGAACAACCGCTGTCATGAATTAAACACCTACCACTCACGGTACAGGAGACATGAATTCGTAAACTACGATATTCTTGAATTACTGCAAAACCATGCGAGCCATCTTTCTGCACAACCTCCAAAAGCAGTGGACCGACTGATACCAAACTCAGTACACATACTGCTTACTATCAGGCGAACAACCGCTGTCATTAATTAAACACCTACCACTCACGCTACAGGAGACACGAAGTCGTAAACTACGATATTCTTGAATTACTGCAAAACATGCGAGCAATCTTCCTGCATCTCCTCCTCCAGTAGTGGACCGACTGCAACCAAACTCGGTACACATACTGCTTACTATCAGGCGAACAACCGCTATCATGAATTAAACACCTACCACTCACGCTACAGGAGACACGAAGTCGTAAACTACGATATTCTTGAATTACTGCAAAACCATGCGAGCCATCTTTCTCCACAACCTCCAAAAGTAGTGGACCGACTGATACCAAACTCAGTACACATACTGCTTACTATCAGGCGAACAACCGCTGTCATTAATTAAACACCTACCACTCACGCTACAGGAGACACGAAGTCGTAAACTACGATATTCTTGAATTACGACAAAACCATACGAGCCATCTTCCTGCACCTCCGCGTAAAGTATTGGACCGACTGCAACCAAACTCGGTACACATACTGCTTACTATCAGGCGAACAACCGCTGTCATGAATTAAACACCTACCAGTCACGGTACAGGAGACACGAAGGCGTAAACTACGATATGCTTGAATTACTGCAAAACCATGCGAGCAATCTTCCTGTACCTCCTCCTAAAGTATTGGACCGACTGCAACCAAACTCGGTACACATACTGCTTACTATCAGGCGAACAACCGCTGTCATGAATTAATTACCTACCACTCACGCTACAGGAGACACGAAGTCGTAAACTACGATATTCTTGAATTACTGCAAAACCATGCGAGCCATCTTCCTGCACGTCCTCCTAAAGTATTTCACCGACTGCATCCAAACTCGGTACACATACTGCTTACTATCAGGCGACCAACCGCTGTCATGAATTAAACACCTACCAGTCACGGTACAGGAGACACGAATTCGTAAACTACGATAATCTTGAATTACTGCAAAACCATGCGAGCCATCTTCCTGCACCTCCTCCTAAAGTATTGGACCGACTGCAACCAAACTCGGTACACATACTGCTTACTATCAGGCGAACAACCGCTGTCATGAATTAAACACCTACCACTCACGCTACAGGAGACACGAGGTCGTAAACTACGATATTCTTGAATTACTGCAAAACCATGCGAGCAATCGTCCTGCATCTCCTCCTGAAGTATTGGACCGACTGCAACCAAACTCGGTACACATACTGCTTACTATCAGGCGACCAACCGCTGTCATGAATTAAACACCTACCAGTCACGGTACAGGAGACACGAATTCGTAAACTACGATAATCTTGAATTACTGCAAAACCATGCGAGCCATCTTCCTGCACCTCCTCCTAAAGTATTGGACCGACTGCAACCAAACTCGGTACACATACTGCTTACTATCAGGCGAACAACCGCTGTCATGAATTAAACACCTACCACTCACGGTACAGGAGACATGAAGTCGTAAACTACAATATTCTTGAATTACTGCAATACCATGCCAGCCATCTTCCTGCACCTCCTCCTAAAGTATTGGACCGACTGCAACCAAACTTGGTACACATACTGCTTCCAATCAGGCGAACAACCGCTGTCATGAATTAAACACCTACCACTGACGCTACAGGAGACACGAAGTCGTAAAGTACTATATTCTTGAATTACTGCAAAACCATGCGAGCAATCGTCCTGCATCTCCTCCTGAAGTATTGGACCGACTGCAACCAAACTCGGTACACATACTGCTTACTATAAGGCGAACAACCGCTGTCATCAATTAAATACCTACCAGTCACGCTCCAGGAGGCACGAAGTCGTAAACTACGATATTCTTGAATTACTGCAAAACCATGCGAGCCATCTTCCTGCACCTCCTCCTAAAGTATTGGACCGACTGCAAACAAACTCGGTACACATACTGCTTACTATCAGGCGAACAACCGCTGTCATCAATTAAATACCTACCAGTCACGCTCCAGGAGGCACGAAGTCGTAAACTACGATATTCTTGAATTACTGCAAAACCATGCGAGCCATCTTCCTGCACCTCCTCTAAAATTAGTGGACCGACTGCAACCAAACTCGGTACACATACTGCTTACTATCAGGCGAACAACCGCTGTCATGAATTAAACACCTACCAGTCACGCTACAGGAGACACGAAGTCGTAAACTAAGATATTCTTGTATTACTGCAAAACCATGCGAGCCATCTTCCTGCACCTCCTCCTAAAGTATTGGACCGACTGAAACCAAACTCGGTACACATACTGCTTACTATCAGGCGAACAACCGCTGTCATGAATTAAACACCTACCACTCACGCTACAGGAGACACGAAGTCGTAAACTACGATATTCTTGAATTACTGCAAAACCATGCGAGCCATCTTCCTGCACCCCCTCCTAAAGTGTTTTACCGACTGCAACCAAACTCGGTACACATACTGCTTACTATCAGGCGAACAACCGCTGTCATGAATTAAACACCTACCACTCACGCTACATGAGACACGAAGTCGTAAACTACGACATTCTTGAATTACTGCAAAACCATGCGAGCCATTTTCCTGCACCTCCTCCTAAAGTATTGGGCTGACTGCAACCAAACTCGGTACACATACTGCTTACTATCAGGCGAACAACCGCTGTCATGAATTAAATACCTACCACTCACGCTAAAGGAGATTCGAAGTCGTAAACTACGATATTCTTGAATTACTACAAAACCATTCGTGCCATCTTCCTGCACCTTCTCTAAAAGTTGTGGACCGACTGCAACCAAACTCGGTACACATACTGCTTACTACCAGGCGATCAATCGCTGTCATGAATTAAACACATACCACTCACGCTACAGGAGACACGAAGTCGTAAACTACGATATTCTTGAATTACTGCAAAACCATGCGAGCCATCTTTCTGCACAACCTCCAAAAGTAGTGGACCGACTGATACCAAACTCAGTACACATACTGCTTACTATCAGGCGAACAACCGCTGTCATTAATTAAACACCTACCACTCACGCTACAGGAGACACGAAGTCGTAAACTACGATATTCTTGAATTACTGCAAAACATGCGAGCAATCTTCCTGCATCTCCTCCTCCAGTAGTGGACCGACTGCAACCAAACTCGGTACACATACTGCTTACTATCAGGCGAACAACCGCTATCATGAATTAAACACCTACCACTCACGCTACAGGAGACACGAAGTCGTAAACTACGATATTCTTGAATTACTGCAAAACCATGCGAGCCATCTTTCTGCACAACCTCCAAAAGTAGTGGACCGACTGATACCAAACTCAGTACACATACTGCTTACTATCAGGCGAACAACCGCTGTCATTAATTAAACACCTACCACTCACGCTACATGAGACACGAAGTCGTAAACTACGATATTCTTGAATTACGACAAAACCATACGAGCCATCTTCCTGCACCTCCGCGTAAAGTATTGGACCGACTGCAACCAAACTCGGTACACATACTGCTTACTATCAGGCGAACAACCGCTGTCATGAATTAAACACCTACCAGTCACGGTACAGGAGACACGAAGGCGTAAACTACGATATGCTTGAATTACTGCAAAACCATGCGAGCAACCTTCCTGTACCTCCTCCTAAAGTATTGGACCGACTGCAACCAAACTCGGTACACATACTGCTTACTATCAGGCGAACAACCGCTGTCATGAATTAATTACCTACCACTCACGCTACAGGAGACACGAAGTCGTAAACTACGATATTCTTGAATTACTGCAAAACCATGCGAGCCATCTTCCTGCACGTCCTCCTAAAGTATTGGACCGACTGCATCCAAACTCGGTACACATACTGCTTACTATCAGGCGACCAACCGCTGTCATGAATTAAACACCTACCAGTCACGGTACAGGAGACACGAATTCGTAAACTACGATAATCTTGAATTACTGCAAAACCATGCGAGCCATCTTCCTGCACCTCCTCCTAAAGTATTGGACCGACTGCAACCAAACTCGGTACACATACTGCTTACTATCAGGCGAACAACCGCTGTCATGAATTAAACACCTACCACTCACGCTACAGGAGACACGAGGTCGTAAACTACGATATTCTTGAATTACTGCAAAACCATGCGAGCCATCTTCCTGCACCTCCTCCTAAAGTATTGGACCGACTGCAACCAAACTCGGTACACATACTGCTTACTATCAGGCGAACAACTGCTGTCATTAATTAAACACCTACCAGTCACGCTACAGGAGACACGAAGTCGTAAACTACGATATTCTTGAATTACTGCAAAACCATGTGAGCAATCTTCCTGCACCTCCTCCTAAAGTATTGGACCAACTGCAACCAAACTCGGTACACATACTGCTTACTATCAGGGGAACAACCGCTGTCATGAATTAAACACCTACCATTCACGCTACAGGAAACACGAAGTCGTAAACTACGGTATTCTTGAATTACTACAAAACCATGCGAGCCATCTTCCTGCACCTCCTCTAAAAGTAGTGGACCGACTGCAACCAAACTCGGTACACATACTGCTTACTATCAGGCGAACAACCGCTGTCATGAATTAAGCACCTACCACTCACGCTACAGGAGACACGAAGTCCTAAACTACGGTATTCTTGAATTACTGCAAACCATGCGAGCCATCTTCCTGCACCTCCTCCTAAAGTATTGGACCGACTGCAAGCAAACTCGGTACACATACTGCTTACTATCAGGCGAACAACCGCTGTCATGAATTAAACACCTACCAGTCACAGTACAGGAGACACGAAGTCGTAAACTACGATATTCTTGAATTACTGCAAAACCATGCGAGCCATCTTCCTGCACCTCCTCCTAAAGTATTGGACCGACTGCAACCAAACTCGGTACACGTACTGCTTACTATCAGGCGAGCAACCGCTGTCATGAATTAAACACCTACCAGTCACGCTACAGGAGACACGAAGTCGTAAACTACGATATTCTTGAATTACTGCAAAACCATGCGAGCCTTCTTCCTGCACCTCCTCGTAAAGTATTTAACCGACTGCAACCAAACACGGTACACATACTGCTTCCTATCAGGCGAACAACCGCTGTCATGATTTAAACACCTACCACTCACGCTACAGGAGACACGAAGTCGTAAACTACGATATTCTTGAATTACTGCAAAACCATGCGAGACATCTAACTGCACCTCCTCCTAAAGTATTGGACCGACTGCAACCAAACTCGGAACACATACTGCTTACTATCAGGCGAACAACCGCTATCATGAATTAAACACCTACCAGTCACGGTACAGGAGACAAGAAGTCGTAAACTACGATATGCTTGAATTACTGCAAAACCATGCGAGCAATCTTCCTTCACCTCCTCCAAAAGTATTGGACCGACTGCAACCAAACTCGGTACACATACTGCTTACTATCAGGCGAACAACCGCTGTCATGAATTAATTACCTACCACTCACGCTACAGGAGACACGAAGTCGTAAACTACGATATTCTTGAATTACTGCAAAACCATGGGAGCCATCTTCCTGCACGTCCTCCTAAAGTATTGGACCGACTGCAACCAAACTCGGTACACATACTGCTTACTATCAGGCGAACAACCGCTGTCATGAATTAAACACCTACCAGTCACGCTACAGGAGACACGAAGTCGTAAACTACGATATTCTTGAATTACTGCAAAACCATGTGAGCCATCTTCCTGCACCTTCTCCTAAAGTATTGGACCAACTGCAACCAAACTCGGTACACATACTGCTTACTATCAGGGGAACAACCGCTGTCATGAATTAAACACCTACCAATCACGCTACAGGAGACACGAAGTCCTAAACTACGGTATTCTTGAATTACTACAAAACCATGCGAGCCATCATCCTGCACCTCCTCTAAAAGTAGTGGACCGACTGCAACCAAACTCGGTACACATACTGCTTACTATCAGGCGAACAACCGCTGTCATGAATTAAACACCTACCAGTCACGCTACAGGAGACACGAAGTCGTAAACTACGATTTTCTTGAATTACTGCAAAACCATGCGAGCCATCTTTCTGCACCTCCTCCAAAAGTAGTGGACCGACTGATACCAAACTCAGTACAAATACTGCTTACTATCAGGCGAACAACCGCTGTCATGAATTAAACACCTACCAGTCACGCTACAGGAGACACGAAGTCGTAAACTACGATATTCTTGAATTACTGCAAAAACCATGCCAGCCATCCTCCTGCACCTCCTCCTAAAGTATTCGACCGACTGCAAATAAACTCGGTACACATACTGCTTACTATCAGGCAAACAACCGCTGTCATGAATTAAACACCTACCACTCACGCTACAGGAGACACGAAGTCGTAAACTACGATATTCTTGAATTACTGCAAAACCATGCGAGACATCTTCCTGCACCCCCTCCTAAAGTATTTTACCGACTGCAACCAAACTCGGTACACATACTGCTTACTATCAGGCGAACAACCGCTGTCATGAATTAAACACCTACCACCAACGCTACAGGAGACACGAAGTCGTAAACTACGACATTCTTGAATTACTGCAAAAACATGCGAGCCATCTTCCTGCACCTCCTCCTAAAGTATTGGGCTGACTGCAACCAAACTCGGTACACATACTGCTTACTATCATGCGAACAACCGCTGTCATGAATTAAATACCTACCACTCACGCTAAAGGAGATTAGAAGTCGTAAACTACGATATTCTTGAATTACTACAAAACCATTCGAGCCATCTTCCTGCACCTTCTCTAAAAGTTGTGGACCGACTGCAACCAAACTCGGTACACATACTGCTTACTATCAGACGATCAATCGCTGTCATGAATTAAACACATACCACTCACGCTACAGGAGACACGAAATCGTAAACAACGATATTCTTGAATTACTGCAAAACCATGCGAGCAATCTTCCTGCATCTCCTCCTCCAGTAGTGGACCGACTGCAACCAAACTCGGTACACATACTGCTTACTATCAGGCGAACAACCGCTGTCATGAATTAAACACCTTCCACTCACGCTACAGGAGACACGAAGTCGTAAACTACGATATGCTTGAATTACTGCAAAACCATGCGAGCATTCTTCCTGTACCTCCTCCTAAAGTATTGGACCGACTGCAACCAAACTCGGTACACATACTGCTTACTATCAGGCGAACAACCGCTGTCATGAATTAAACACCTTCCACTCACGCTACAGGAGACACGAAGTCGTAAACTACGATATTCTTGAATTACTGCAAAACCATACGAGCCATCTTCCTGCACCTCCGCGTAAAGCATTGGACCGACTGAAACCAAACTCGGTACACATACTGCTTACTATCAGGCGAACAACCGCTGTCATGAATTAAACACCTACCAGTCACGGTACAGGAGACACGAAGGCGTAAACTACGATATGCTTGAATTACTGCAAAACCATGCGAGCATTCTTCCTGTACCTCCTCCTAAAGTATTGGACCGACTGCAACCAAACTCGGTACACATACTGCTTACTATCAGGCGAACAACCGCTGTCATGAATTAAACACCTACCACTCACGCTACAGGAGACACGAGGTCGTAAACTACGATATTCTTGAATTACTGCAAAACCATGCGAGCCATCTTCCTGCACCTCCTCCTAAAGTATTGGACCGACTGCAACCAAACTCGGTACACATACTGCTTACTATCAGGCGAACAACTGCTGTCATTAATTAAACACCTACCAGTCACGCTACAGGAGACACGAAGTCGTAAACTACGATATTCTTGAATTACTGCAAAACCATGTGAGCAATCTTCCTGCACCTCCTCCTAAAGTATTGGACCAACTGCAACCAAACTCGGTACACATACTGCTTACTATCAGGGGAACAACCGCTGTCATGAATTAAACACCTACCATTCACGCTACAGGAAACACGAAGTCGTAAACTACGGTATTCTTGAATTACTACAAAACCATGCGAGCCATCTTCCTGCACCTCCTCTAAAAGTAGTGGACCGACTGCAACCAAACTCGGTACACATACTGCTTACTATCAGGCGAACAACCGCTGTCATGAATTAAGCACCTACCACTCACGCTACAGGAGACACGAAGTCCTAAACTACGGTATTCTTGAATTACTGCAAACCATGCGAGCCATCTTCCTGCACCTCCTCCTAAAGTATTGGACCGACTGCAAGCAAACTCGGTACACATACTGCTTACTATCAGGCGAACAACCGCTGTCATGAATTAAACACCTACCAGTCACAGTACAGGAGACACGAAGTCGTAAACTACGATATTCTTGAATTACTGCAAAACCATGCGAGCCATCTTCCTGCACCTCCTCCTAAAGTATTGGACCGACTGCAACCAAACTCGGTACACGTACTGCTTACTATCAGGCGAGCAACCGCTGTCATGAATTAAACACCTACCAGTCACGCTACAGGAGACACGAAGTCGTAAACTACGATATTCTTGAATTACTGCAAAACCATGCGAGCCTTCTTCCTGCACCTCCTCGTAAAGTATTTAACCGACTGCAACCAAACACGGTACACATACTGCTTCCTATCAGGCGAACAACCGCTGTCATGATTTAAACACCTACCACTCACGCTACAGGAGACACGAAGTCGTAAACTACGATATTCTTGAATTACTGCAAAACCATGCGAGACATCTAACTGCACCTCCTCCTAAAGTATTGGACCGACTGCAACCAAACTCGGAACACATACTGCTTACTATCAGGCGAACAACCGCTATCATGAATTAAACACCTACCAGTCACGGTACAGGAGACAAGAAGTCGTAAACTACGATATGCTTGAATTACTGCAAAACCATGCGAGCAATCTTCCTTCACCTCCTCCAAAAGTATTGGACCGACTGCAACCAAACTCGGTACACATACTGCTTACTATCAGGCGAACAACCGCTGTCATGAATTAATTACCTACCACTCACGCTACAGGAGACACGAAGTCGTAAACTACGATATTCTTGAATTACTGCAAAACCATGGGAGCCATCTTCCTGCACGTCCTCCTAAAGTATTGGACCGACTGCAACCAAACTCGGTACACATACTGCTTACTATCAGGCGAACAACCGCTGTCATGAATTAAACACCTACCAGTCACGCTACAGGAGACACGAAGTCGTAAACTACGATATTCTTGAATTACTGCAAAACCATGTGAGCCATCTTCCTGCACCTTCTCCTAAAGTATTGGACCAACTGCAACCAAACTCGGTACACATACTGCTTACTATCAGGGGAACAACCGCTGTCATGAATTAAACACCTACCAATCACGCTACAGGAGACACGAAGTCCTAAACTACGGTATTCTTGAATTACTACAAAACCATGCGAGCCATCATCCTGCACCTCCTCTAAAAGTAGTGGACCGACTGCAACCAAACTCGGTACACATACTGCTTACTATCAGGCGAACAACCGCTGTCATGAATTAAACACCTACCAGTCACGCTACAGGAGACACGAAGTCGTAAACTACGATTTTCTTGAATTACTGCAAAACCATGCGAGCCATCTTTCTGCACCTCCTCCAAAAGTATTCGACCGACTGCAAATAAACTCGGTACACATACTGCTTACTATCAGGCAAACAACCGCTGTCATGAATTAAACACCTACCACTCACGCTACAGGAGACACGAAGTCGTAAACTACGATATTCTTGAATTACTGCAAAACCATGCGAGACATCTTCCTGCACCCCCTCCTAAAGTATTTTACCGACTGCAACCAAACTCGGTACACATACTGCTTACTATCAGGCGAACAACCGCTGTCATGAATTAAACACCTACCACCAACGCTACAGGAGACACGAAGTCGTAAACTACGACATTCTTGAATTACTGCAAAAACATGCGAGCCATCTTCCTGCACCTCCTCCTAAAGTATTGGGCTGACTGCAACCAAACTCGGTACACATACTGCTTACTATCATGCGAACAACCGCTGTCATGAATTAAATACCTACCACTCACGCTAAAGGAGATTCGAAGTCGTAAACTACGATATTCTTGAATTACTACAAAACCATTCGAGCCATCTTCCTGCACCTTCTCTAAAAGTTGTGGACCGACTGCAACCAAACTCGGTACACATACTGCTTACTATCAGACGATCAATCGCTGTCATGAATTAAACACATACCACTCACGCTACAGGAGACACGAAATCGTAAACAACGATATTCTTGAATTACTGCAAAACCATGCGAGCAATCTTCCTGCATCTCCTCCTCCAGTAGTGGACCGACTGCAACCAAACTCGGTACACATACTGCTTACTATCAGGCGAACAACCGCTATCATGAATTAAACACCTACCACTCACGCTACAGGAGACACGAAGTCGTAAACTACGATATTCTTGAATTACTGCAAAACCATGCGAGCCATCTTTCTGCACGTCCTCCAAAAGTAGTGGACCGACTGATACCAAACTCAGTACACATACTGCTTACTATCAGGCGAACAACCGCTGTCATGAATTAAACACCTTCCACTCACGCTACAGGAGACACGAAGTCGTAAACTACGATATTCTTGAATTACTGCAAAACCATACGAGCCATCTTCCTGCACCTCCGCGTAAAGCATTGGACCGACTGAAACCAAACTCGGTACACATACTGCTTACTATCAGGCGAACAACCGCTGTCATGAATTAAACACCTACCAGTCACGGTACAGGAGACACGAAGGCGTAAACTACGATATGCTTGAATTACTGCAAAACCATGCGAGCATTCTTCCTGTACCTCCTCCTAAAGTATTGGACCGACTGCAACCAAACTCGGTACACATACTGCTTACTATCAGGCAAACAACCGCTGTCAGGAATTAATTACCTACCACTCACGCTACAGGAGACACGAAGTCGTAAACTACGATATTCTTGAATTACTGCAAAACCATGCGAGCCATCTTCCTGCACGTCCTCCTAAAGTATTGGACCGACTGCATCCAAACTCGGTACACATACTGCTTACTATCAGGCGACCAACCGCTGTCATGAATTAAACACCTACCAGTCACGGTACAGGAGACACGAATTCGTAAACTACGATAATCTTGAATTACTGCAAAACCATGCGAGCCATCTTCCTGCACCTCCTCCTAAAGTATTGGACCGACTGCAACCAAACTCGGTACACATACTGCTTACTATCAGGCGAACAACCGCTGTCATGAATTAAACACCTACCACTCACGCTACAGGAGACACGAAGTCGTAAACTACGATATTCTTGAATTACTGCAAAACCATGCGAGCCTTCTTCCTGCACCTCCTCGTAAAGTATTTGACCGACTGCAACCAAACACGGTACACATACTGCTTACTATCAGGCGAACAACCGCTGTCATGAATTAAACACCTACCACTCACGGTACAGGAGACACGAAGTCGTAAACTACAATATTCTTGAATTACTGCAATACCATGCGAGCCATCTTCCTGCACCTCCTCCTAAAGTATTGGACCGACTGCAACCAAACTCGGTACACATACAGCTTCCTATCAGGCGAACAACCGCTGTCATGAATTAAACACCTACCACTCACGCTACAGGAGACACGAAGTCGTAAACTACGATATTCTTGAATTACTGCAAAACCATGCGAGCCATTTTCATGCACCTCCTCCAATAGCACTAGACCGACTGCAACCAAACTCGGTACACATACTGCTTACTATCAGTCGAACAACCGCTGTCATGAATTAAACACCTACCACTCACGCTACAGGAGACACGAAGTTGTAAACTACGATATTCTTGAATTACTGCAAAACCATGCGAGCTATCGCCCTGCATCTCCTCCTGAAGTATTGGACCGACTGCAACCAAACTCGGTACACATACTGCTTACTATCAGGCGAACAACCGCTGTCATCAATTAAATACCTACCAGTCAGGCTCCAGGAGGCACGAAGTCGTAAACTACGATATTCTTGAATTACTGCAAAACCATGCGAGCCATCTTCTTGCACCTCCTCCTAAAGTATTGGACCGACTGCAACCAAACTCGGTACACATACTGCTTACTATCAGGCGAAAAGCCGCTGTCATGAATTAAACAACTACCAATCACGCTACAGGAGACACGAAGTCGTAAACTACGATATTCTTGAATTACTCCAAAACCATGCGAGCCACCTTCCTGCACCTCCTCCTAAAGTATTGCACCGACTGCAACCAAACTCGGTACACATACTGCTTACTATCAGGCGAACAGCCGCTGTCATGAATTAAACATCTACCAATCACGCTACAGGAGACACGAAGTCGTAAACTACGATATTCTTGAATTACTACAAAACCATGCGAGCCATCTT
This sequence comes from Locusta migratoria, assembly GCA_026315105.1. Lineage (NCBI taxonomy): Eukaryota > Metazoa > Arthropoda > Insecta > Orthoptera > Acrididae > Locusta > Locusta migratoria. The sequence goes on from CM048748.1 coordinate 485,028,286, forward strand.
CCTGCACCTCCTCTAAAAGTAGTGGACCGACTGCAACCAAACTCGGTACACATACTGCTTACTATCAGGGGAACAACCGCTGTCATGAATTAAACACCTACCACTCACGCTACAGGAGACACGAAGTCGTAAACTACGATATTCTTGAATTACTGTAAAACATGCGAGCAATCTTCCTGCATCTCCTCCTCCAGTAGTGGACCGACTGCAAAAAACTCGGTACACATACTGCTTACTATCAGGCGAACAACCGCTATCATGAATTAAACACCTACTACTCACGCTACAGGAGACACGAAGTCGTAAACTACGATATTCTTGAATTACTGCAAAACCATGCGAGCTATCTTTCTGCACCTCCTTCAAAAGTAGTGGACCGACTGATTCCAAACTCAGTACACATACTGCTTACTATCAGGCGAACAACCGCTGTCATGAATTAAACACCTACCAGTCACGTTACAGGAGACACGAAGTCGTAAACTACGATATTCTTGAATTAGTGCAAAACAATGCGAGCCATCTTCCTGCACTTCCTCTAAAATTAGTGGACCGACTGCAACCAAACTCGGTACACATACTGCTTACTATCAGGCGAACAACCGCTGTCATGAATTAAACACCTACCACTCACGCTACAGGAGACACGAAGTCGTAAACTACGATATTCTTGAATTACTGCAAAACCATGCGAGACATCTTCCTGCACCTCCTCCTAAAGTATTGGACCGACTGCAACCAAACTCGGAACACATACTGCTTACTATCAGGCGAACAACCGCTATCATGAATTAAACACCTACCAGTCACGGTACAGGAGACACGAAGTCGTAAACTACGATATGCTTGAATTACTGCAAAACCATGCGAGCAATCTTCCTGCACCTCCTCCTAAAGTATTGGACCGACTGCAACCAAACTCGGTACACATACTGCTTAATATCAGGCGAACAACCGCTGTCATGAACTAATTACCTACCACTCACGCTACAGGAGACACGAAGTCGTAAACTACGATATTCTTGAATTACTGCAAAACCATGCGAGCCATCTTCCTGCACCTCCTCCTAAAGTATTGGACCGACTGCAACCAAACTCGGTACACACACTGCTTCCTATCAGGCGAACAACCGCTGTCATGAATTAAACACCTACCTGTCACGCTACAGGAGACACGAAGTCGTAAACTACGATATTCTTGAATTACTGCAAAACCATGTGAGCCATCTTCCTGCACCTCCTCCTAAAGTATTGGACCAACTGCAACCAAACTCGGTACACATACTGCTTACTATCAGGGGAACAACCGCTGTCATGAATTAAACACCTACCAATCACGCTACAGGAGACACGAAGTCCTAAACTACGGTATTCTTGAATTACTACAAAACCATGCGAGCCATCTTCCTGCACCACCTATAAAAGTAGTGGACCGACTGCAACCAAACTCGGTACACATACTGCTTACTATCAGGCGAACAACCGCTGTCATGAATTAAACACCTACCAGTCACGCTACAGGAGACACGAAATCGTAAACTACGATATTCTTGAATTACTGCAAAACCATGCGAGCCATCTTCCTGCACCTCCTCCTAAAGTATTGGACCGACTGCAACCAAACTCGGTACACATACTGCTTACTATCAGTCGAACGACCGCTGCCATGAATTAAACACCTACCACTCACGCTACAGGAGACACGAAGTCGTAAACTACGATATTCTTGAATTACTGCAAAACCATGCGAGCCATCTTCCTGCACCTCCTCCTAAAGTATTGGACCGACTGCAACCAAACTCGGTACACATACTGCTTACTATCAGGCGAACAACCGCTGTCATGAATTAAGCACCTACCACTCACGCTACAGGAGACACGAAGTCCTAAACTACGGTATTCTTGAATTACTGCAAACCATGCGAGCCATCTTCCTGCACCTCCTCCTAAAGTATTGGACCGACTGCAACCAAACTCGGTACACATACTGCTTACTATCAGGCGAACAACCGCTGTCATGAATTAAACACCTACCACTCATGCTACAGGAGACACGAAGTCGTAAACTACGATATTCTTGAATTGCTGCAAAACCATGGGAGCCAATTTCCTGCACCTCCTCCTAAAGTATTGGACCGACTGCAACCAAACTCAGTACACATACTGCTTACTATCAGGCGAACAACCGCTGTCATGAATTAAACACCTACCAGTCACGCTACAGGAGACACGAAGTCGTAAACTACGATATTCTTGAATTACTGCAAAACCATACGAGCCATCTTCCTGCACCTCCTCCTAAAGTATTGGACCGACTGCAACCAAACTCGGTACACATACTGCTTACTATCAGTCGAAACACCGCTGTCATGTATTAAACACCTACCAGTCACACTACAGGAGACACGAATTCGTAAACTACGATATTCTTGAATTACTGCAAAACCATGCGAGCCATCTTCCTGCACCTCCTCGTAAAGTATTTGACCGACTGCAACCAAACACGGTACACATACTGCTTACTATCAGGCGAACAACCACTGTCATGAATTAAACACCTACCACTCACGGTACAGGAGACACGAAGTCGTAAACTACAATATTCTTGAATTACTGCAATTCCATGCGAGCCATCTTCCTGCACCTCCTCCTAAAGTATTGGACCGACTGCAACCAAACTCGGTACACATACTGCTTCCTATCAGGCGAACAACCGCTGTCATGAATTAAACACCTACCACTCACGCTACAGGAGACACGAAGTCGTAAACTACTATATTCTTGATTTACTGCAAAACCATGCGAGATATCTTCCTGCACCTCCTCCGAAAGTATTCGACCGACTGCAACCAAACTCGGTACACATACTGCTTGCTATCAGGCGAACAACCGCTGTCATGAATTAAACACCTACCACTCACGGTACAGGAGACACGAAGTCGTAAACTACAATATTCTTGAATTACTGCAATACCATGCGAGCCATCTTCCTGCACCTCCTCCTAAAGTATTGGACCGACTGCAACCAAACTCGGTACACATACTGCTTCCTATCAGGCGAACAACCGCTGTCATGAATTAAACACCTACCACTCATGCTACAGGAGACACGAAGTCGTAAACTACTGTAATCTTGATTTACTGCAAAACCATGCGAGATATCTTCCTGCACCTCCTCCGAGAGTATTGGACAGACTGCAACCAAACTCGGTACACATACTGCTTACTATCAGGCGAACAACCGCTGTCATGAATTAAACACCTACCACTCACGCTACAGGAGACATGAAGTCGTAAACTACGATATTCTTGAATTACTGCAAAACCATGCGAGCCATTTTCATGCACCTCCTCCAATAGCACTAGACCGACTGCAACCAAACTCGGTACACATACTGCCTACTATCAGTCGAACAACCGCTGTCATGAATTAAACACCTACCACTCACGCTACAGGAGACACGAAGTTGTAAACTACGATATTCTTGAATTACTGCAAAACCATGCGAGCTATCGTCCTGCATCTCCTCCTGAAGTATTGGACCGACTGCAACCAAACTCGGTACACATACTGCTTACTATCAGGCGAACAACCGCTGTCATCAATTAAATACCTACCAGTCAGGCTCCAGGAGGCACGAAGTCGTAAACTACGATATTCTTGAATTACTGCAAAACCATGCGAGCCATCTTCTTGCACCTCCTCCTAAAGTATTGGACCGACTGCAACCAAACTCGGTACACATACTGCTTACTATCAGGCGAAAAGCCGCTGTCATGAATTAAACACCTACCAATCACGCTACAGGAGACACGAAGTCGTAAACTACGATATTCTTGAATTACTCCAAAACCATGCGAGCCATCTTCCTGCACCTCCTCCTAAAGTATTGCACCGACTGCAACCAAACTCGGTACACATACTGCTTACTATCAGGCGAACAGCCGCTGTCATGAATTAAACATCTACCAATCACGCTACAGGAGACACGAAGTCGTAAACTACGATATTCTTGAATTACTACAAAACCATGCGAGCCATCTTCCTGCACCTCCTCTAAAAGTAGTGGACCGACTGCAACCAAACTCGGTACACATACTGCTTACTATCAGGCGAACAACCGCTGTCATGAATTAAACACCTACCACTCACGCTACAGGAGACACGAAGTCGTAAACTACGATATTCTTGAATTACTGTAAAACATGCGAGCAATCTTCCTGCATCTCCTCCTCCAGTAGTGGACCGACTGCAAAAAACTCGGTACACATACTGCTTACTATCAGGCGAACAACCGCTATCATGAATTAAACACCTACCACTCACGCTACAGGAGACACGAAGTCGTAAACTACGATATTCTTGAATTACTGCAAAACCATGCGAGCTATCTTTCTGCACCTCCTTCAAAAGTAGTGGACCGACTGATTCCAAACTCAGTACACATACTGCTTACTATCAGGCGAACAACCGCTGTCATGAATTAAACACCTACCAGTCACGTTACAGGAGACACGAAGTCGTAAACTACGATATTCTTGAATTAGTGCAAAACAATGCGAGCCATCTTCCTGCACTTCCTCTAAAATTAGTGGACCGACTGCAACCAAACTCGGTACACATACTGCTTACTATCAGGCGAACAACCGCTGTCATGAATTAAACACCTACCACTCACGCTACAGGAGACACTAAGTCGTAAACTACGATATTCTTGAATTACTGCAAAACCATGCGAGCCATCTTCCTGCACCTCCTCCTAAAGTATTGGACCGACTGCAACCAAACTCGGTACACATACTGCTTACTATCAGGCGAACAACCGCTGTCATGAATTAAACACCTACCACTCACGCTACAGGAGACACGAAGTCGTAAACTACGATATTCTTGAATTACTGCAAAACCATGCGAGACATCTTCCTGCACCTCCTCCTAAAGTATTGGACCGACTGCAACCAAACTCGGAACACGTTCTGCTTACTATCAGGCGAACAACCGCTATCATGAATTAAACACCTACCAGTCACGGTACAGGAGACACGAAGTCGTAAACTACGATATGCTTGAATTACTGCAAAACCATGCGAGCAATCTTCCTGCACCTCCTCCTAAAGTATTGGACCGACTGCAACCAAACTCGGTACACATACTGCTTACTATCAGGGGAACAACCGCTGTCATGAATTAAACACCTACCAATCACGCTACAGGAGACACGAAGTCCTAAACTACGGTATTCTTGAATTACTACAAAACCATGCGAGCCATCTTCCTGCACCACCTATAAAAGTAGTGGACCGACTGCAACCAAACTCGGTACACATACTGCTTACTATCAGGCGAACAACCGCTGTCATGAATTAAACACCTACCAGTCACGCTACAGGAGACACGAAATCGTAAACTACGATATTCTTGAATTACTGCAAAACCATGCGAGCCATCTTCCTGCACCTCCTCCTAAAGTATTGGACCGACTGCAACCAAACTCGGTACACATACTGCTTACTATCAGGCGAACGACCGCTGTCATGAATTAAACACCTACCACTCACGCTACAGGAGACACGAAGTCGTAAACTACGATATTCTTGAATTACTGCAAAACCATGCGAGCCATCTTCCTGCACCTCCTCCTAAAGTATTGGACCGACTGCAACCAAACTCGGTACACATACTGCTTACTATCAGGCGAACAACCGCTGTCATGAATTAAGCACCTACCACTCACGCTACAGGAGACACGAAGTCCTAAACTACGGTATTCTTGAATTACTGCAAACCATGCGAGCCATCTTCCTGCACCTCCTCCTAAAGTATTGGACCGACTGCAACCAAACTCGGTACACATACTGCTTACTATCAGGCGAACAACCGCTGTCATGAATTAAACACCTACCACTCATGCTACAGGAGACACGAAGTCGTAAACTACGATATTCTTGAATTACTGCAAAACCATGGGAGCCATCTTCCTGCACCTCCTCCTAAAGTATTGGACCGACTGCAACCAAACTCGGTACACATACTGCTTACTATCAGGCGAACAACCGCTGTCATGAATTAAACACCTACCAGTCACGCTACAGGAGACACGAAGTCGTAAACTACGATATTCTTGAATTACTGCAAAACCATACGAGCCATCTTCCTGCACATCCTCCTAAAGTATTGGACCGATTGCAACCAAACTCGGTACACATACTGCTTACTATCAGGCGAAACACCGCTGTCATGTATTAAACACCTACCAGTCACACTACAGGAGACACGAATTCGTAAACTACGATATTCTTGAATTACTGCAAAACCATGCGAGCCATCTTCCTGCACCTCCTCGTAAAGTATTTGACCGACTGCAACCAAACACGGTACACATACTGCTTACTATCAGGCGAACAACCGCTGTCATGAATTAAACACCTACCACTCACGCTACAGGAGACACGAAGTCGTAAACTACGATATTCTTGAATTACTGTAAAACATGCGAGCAATCTTCCTGCATCTCCTCCTCCAGTAGTGGACCGACTGCAAAAAACTCGGTACACATACTGCTTACTATCAGGCGAACAACCGCTATCATGAATTAAACACCTACCACTCACGCTACAGGAGACACGAAGTCGTAAACTACGATATTCTTGAATTACTGCAAAACCATGCGAGCTATCTTTCTGCACCTCCTTCAAAAGTAGTGGACCTACTGATTCCAAACTCAGTACACATACTGCTTACTATCAGGCGAACAACCGCTGTCATGAATTAAACACCTACCAGTCACGTTACAGGAGACACGAAGTCGTAAACTACGATATTCTTGAATTAGTGCAAAACAATGCGAGCCATCTTCCTGCACTTCCTCTAAAATTAGTGGACCGACTGCAACCAAACTCGGTACACATACTGCTTACTATCAGGCGAACAACCGCTGTCATGAATTAAACACCTATCACTCACGCTACAGGAGACACTAAGTCGTAAACTACGATATTCTTGAATTACTGCAAAACCATGCGAGCCATCTTCCTGCACCTCCTCCTAAAGTATTGGACCGACTGCAACCAAACTCGGTACACATACTGCTTACTATCAGGCGAACAACCGCTGTCATGAATTAAACACCTACCACTCACGCTACAGGAGACACGAAGTCGTAAACTACGATATTCTTGAATTACTGCAAAACCATGCGAGACATCTTCCTGCACCTCCTCCTAAAGTATTGGACCGACTGCAACCAAACTCGGAACACATTCTGCTTACTATCAGGCGAACAACCGCTATCATGAATTAAACACCTACCAGTCACGGTACAGGAGACACGAAGTCGTAAACTACGATATGCTTGAATTACTGCAAAACCATGCGAGCAATCTTCCTGCACCTCCTCCTAAAGTATTGGACCGACTGCAACCAAACTCGGTACACATACTGCTTACTATCAGGGGAACAACCGCTGTCATGAATTAAACACCTACCAATCACGCTACAGGAGACACGAAGTCCTAAACTACGGTATTCTTGAATTACTACAAAACCATGCGAGCCATCTTCCTGCACCACCTATAAAAGTAGTGGACCGACTGCAACCAAACTCGGTACACATACTGCTTACTATCAGGCGAACAACCGCTGTCATGAATTAAACACCTACCAGTCACGCTACAGGAGACACGAAATCGTAAACTACGATATTCTTGAATTACTGCAAAACCATGCGAGCCATCTTCCTGCACCTCCTCCTAAAGTATTGGACCGACTGCAACCAAACTCGGTACACATACTGCTTACTATCAGGCGAACGACCGCTGTCATGAATTAAACACCTACCACTCACGCTACAGGAGACACGAAGTCGTAAACTACGATATTCTTGAATTACTGCAAAACCATGCGAGCCATCTTCCTGCACCTCCTCCTAAAGTATTGGACCGACTGCAACCAAACTCGGTACACATACTGCTTACTATCAGGCGAACAACCGCTGTCATGAATTAAGCACCTACCACTCACGCTACAGGAGACACGAAGTCCTAAACTACGGTATTCTTGAATTACTGCAAACCATGCGAGCCATCTTCCTGCACCTCCTCCTAAAGTATTGGACCGACTGCAACCAAACTCGCTACACATACTGCTTACTATCAGGCGAACAACCGCTGTCATGAATTAAACACCTACCACTCATGCTACAGGAGACACGAAGTCGTAAACTACGATATTCTTGAATTACTGCAAAACCATGGGAGCCATCTTCCTGCACCTCCTCCTAAAGTATTGGACCGACTGCAACCAAACTCGGTACACATACTGCTTACTATCAGGCGAACAACCGCTGTCATGAATTAAACACCTACCAGTCACGCTACAGGAGACACGAAGTCGTAAACTACGATATTCTTGAATTACTGCAAAACCATACGAGCCATCTTCCTGCACCTCCTCCTAAAGTATTGGACCGATTGCAACCAAACTCGGTACACATACTGCTTACTATCAGGCGAAACACCGCTGTCATGTATTAAACACCTACCAGTCACACTACAGGAGACACGAATTCGTAAACTACGATATTCTTGAATTACTGCAAAACCATGCGAGCCATCTTCCTGCACCTCCTCGAAAAGTATTTGACCGACTGCAACCAAACACGGTACACATACTGCTTACTATCAGGCGAACAACCGCTGTCATGAATTAAACACCTACCACTCACGGTACAGGAGACACGAAGTCGTAAACTACAATATTCTTGAATTACTGCAATACCATGCGAGCCATCTTCCTGCACCTCCTCCTAAAGTATTGGACCGACTGCAACCAAACTCGGTACACATACTGCTTCCTATCAGGCGAACAACCGCTGTCATGAATTAAACACCTACCACTCACGCTACAGGAGACACGAAGTCGTAAACTACTATATTCTTGATTTACTGCAAAACCATGCGAGATATCTTCCTGCACCTCCTCCGAAAGTATTCGACCGACTGCAACCAAACTCGGTACACATACTGCTTGCTATCAGGCGAACAACCGCTGTCATGAATTAAACACCTACCACTCACGGTACAGGAGACACGAAGTCGTAAACTACGATATTCTTGAATTACTGCAAAACCATGCGAGCCATTTTCCTGCACCTCCTCCAAAAGTACTAGACCGACTGCAACCAAACTCGGTACACATACTGCTTCCTATCAGGCGAACAACCGCTGTCATGAATTAAACACCTACCACTCATGCTACAGGAGACACGAAGTCGTAAACTACTGTAATCTTGATTTACTGCAAAACCATGCGAGATATCTTCCTGCACCTCCTCCGAGAGTATTGGACAGACTGCAACCAAACTCGGTACACATACTGCTTACTATCAGGCGAACAACCGCTGTCATGAATTAAACACCTACCACTCACGCTACAGGAGACACGAAGTCGTAAACTACGATATTCTTGAATTACTGCAAAACCATGCGAGCCATTTTCATGCACCTCCTCCAATAGCACTAGACCGACTGCAACCAAACTCGGTACACATACTGCTTACTATCAGTCGAACAACCGCTGTCATGAATTAAACACCTACCACTCACGCTACAGGAGACACGAAGTTGTAAACTACGATATTCTTGAATTACTGCAAAACCATGCGAGCTATCGTCCTGCATCTCCTCCTGAAGTATTGGACCGACTGCAACCAAACTCGGTACACATACTGCTTACTATCAGGCGAACAACCGCTGTCATCAATTAAATACCTACCAATCACGCTACAGGAGACACGAAGTCGTAAACTACGATATTCTTGAATTACTCCAAAACCATGCGAGCCATCTTCCTGCACCTCCTCCTAAAGTATTGCACCGACTGCAACCAAACTCGGTACACATACTGCTTACTATCAGGCGAACAGCCGCTGTCATGAATTAAACATCTACCAATCACGCTACAGGAGACACGAAGTCGTAAACTACGATATTCTTGAATTACTACAAAACCATGCGAGCCATCTTCCTGCACCTCCTCTAAAAGTAGTGGACCGACTGCAACCAAACTCGGTACACATACTGCTTACTATCAGGCGAACAACCGCTGTCATGAATTAAACACCTACCACTCACGCTACAGGAGACACGAAGTCGTAAACTACGATATTCTTGAATTACTGTAAAACATGCGAGCAATCTTCCTGCATCTCCTCCTCCAGTAGTGGACCGACTGCAAAAAACTCGGTACACATACTGCTTACTATCAGGCGAACAACCGCTATCATGAATTAAACACCTACCACTCACGCTACAGGAGACACGAAGTCGTAAACTACGATATTCTTGAATTACTGCAAAACCATGCGAGCTATCTTTCTGCACCTCCTTCAAAAGTAGTGGACCGACTGATTCCAAACTCAGTACACATACTGCTTACTATCAGGCGAACAACCGCTGTCATGAATTAAACACCTACCAGTCACGTTACAGGAGACACGAAGTCGTAAACTACGATATTCTTGAATTAGTGCAAAACAATGCGAGCCATCTTCCTGCACTTCCTCTAAAATTAGTGAACCGACTGCAACCAAACTCGGTACACATACTGCTTACTATCAGGCGAACAACCGCTGTCATGAATTAAACACCTACCACTCACGCTACAGGAGACACTAAGTCGTAAACTACGATATTCTTGAATTACTGCAAAACCATGCGAGCCATCTTCCTGCACCTCCTCCTAAAGTATTGGACCGACTGCAACCAAACTCGGTACACATACTGCTTACTATCAGGCGAACAACCGCTGTCATGAATTAAACACCTACCACTCACGCTACAGGAGACACGAAGTCGTAAACTACGATATTCTTGAATTACTGCAAAACCATGCGAGACATCTTCCTGCACCTCCTCCTAAAGTATTGGACCGACTGCAACCAAACTCGGAACACATACTGCTTACTATCAGGCGAACAACCGCTATCATGAATTAAACACCTACCAGTCACGGTACAGGAGACACGAAGTCGTAAACTACGATATGCTTGAATTACTGCAAAACCATGCGAGCAATCTTCCTGCACCTCCTCCTAAAGTATTGGACCGACTGCAACCAAACTCGGTACACGTACTGCTTAATATCAGGCGAACAACCGCTGTCATGAATTAATTACCTACCACTCACGCTACAGGAGACACGAAGTCGTAAACTACGATATTCTTGAATTACTGCAAAACCATGCGAGCCATCTTCCTGCACCTCCTCCTAAAGTATTGGACCGACTGCAACCAAACTCGGTACACACACTGCTTCCTATCAGGCGAACAACCGCTGTCATGAATTAAACACCTACCTGTCACGCTACAGGAGACACGAAGTCGTAAACTACGATATTCTTGAATTACTGCAAAACCATGTGAGCCATCTTCCTGCACCTCCTCCTAAAGTATTGGACCAACTGCAACCAAACTCGGTACACATACTGCTTACTATCAGGGGAACAACCGCTGTCATGAATTAAACACCTACCAATCACGCTACAGGAGACACGAAGTCCTAAACTACGGTATTCTTGAATTACTACAAAACCATGCGAGCCATCTTCCTGCACCACCTATAAAAGTAGTGGACCGACTGCAACCAAACTCGGTACACATACTGCTTACTATCAGGCGAACAACCGCTGTCATGAATTAAACACCTACCAGTCACGCTACAGGAGACACGAAATCGTAAACTACGATATTCTTGAATTACTGCAAAACCATGCGAGCCATCTTCCTGCACCTCCTCCTAAAGTATTGGACCGACTGCAACCAAACTCGGTACACATACTGCTTACTATCAGGCGAACGACCGCTGTCATGAATTAAACACCTACCACTCACGCTACAGGAGACACGAAGTCGTAAACTACGATATTCTTGAATTACTGCAAAACCATGCGAGCCATCTTCCTGCACCTCCTCCTAAAGTATTGGACCGACTGCAACCAAACTCGGTACACATACTGCTTACTATCAGGCGAACAACCGCTGTCATGAATTAAGCACCTACCACTCACGCTACAGGAGACACGAAGTCCTAAACTACGGTATTCTTGAATTACTGCAAACCATGCGAGCCATCTTCCTGCACCTCCTCCTAAAGTATTGGACCGACTGCAACCAAACTCGGTACACATACTGCTTACTATCAGGCGAACAACCGCTGTTATGAATTAAACACCTACCACTCATGCTACAGGAGACACGAAGTCGTAAACTACGATATTCTTGAATTACTGCAAAACCATGGGAGCCATCTTCCTGCACCTCCTCCTAAAGTATTGGACCGACTGCAACCAAACTCAGTACACATACTGCTTACTATCAGGCGAACAACCGCTGTCATGAATTAAACACCTACCAGTCACGCTACAGGAGACACGAAGTCGTAAACTACGATATTCTTGAATTACTGCAAAACCATACGAGCCATCTTCCTGCACCTCCTCCTAAAGTATTGGACCGACTGCAACCAAACTCGGTACACATACTGCTTACTATCAGGCGAAACACCGCTGTCATGTATTAAACACCTACCAGTCACACTACAGGAGACACGAATTCGTAAACTACGATATTCTTGAATTACTGCAAAACCATGCGAGCCATCTTCCTGCACCTCCTCGTAAAGTATTTGACCGACTGCAACCAAACACGGTACACATACTGCTTACTATCAGGCGAACAACCGCTGTCATGAATTAAACACCTACCACTCACGGTACAGGAGACACGAAGTCGTAAACTACAATATTCTTGAATTACTGCAATACCATGCGAGCCATCTTCCTGCACCTCCTCCTAAAGTATTGGACCGACTGCAACCAAACTCGGTACACATACTGCTTCCTATCAGGCGAACAACCGCTGTCATGAATTAAACACCTACCACTCACGCTACAGGAGACACGAAGTCGTAAACTACTATATTCTTGATTTACTGCAAAACCATGTGAGATATCTTCCTGCACCTCCTCCGAAAGTATTCGACCGACTGCAACCAAACTCGGTACACATACTGCTTGCTATCAGGCGAACAACCGCTGTCATGAATTAAACACCTACCACTCTCGCTACAGGAGACACGAAGTCGTAAACTACGATATTCTTGAATTACTGCAAAACCATGCGAGCCATTTTCCTGCACCTCCTCCAAAAGTACTAGACCGACTGCAACCAAACTCGGTACACATACTGCTTACTATCAGTCGAACAACCGCTGTCATGAATTAAACACCTACCACTCACGCTGCAGGAGAGACGAAGTTGTAAACTACGATATTCTTGAATTACTGCAAAACCATGCGAGCAATCGTCCTGCATCTCCTCCTGAAGTATTGGACCGACTGCAACCAAACTCGGTACACATACTACCTACTATCAGGCGAACAACCGCTGTCATCAATTAAATACCTACCAGTCACGCTCCAGGAGGCACGAAGTCGTAAACTACGATATTCTTGAATTACTGCAAAACCATGCGAGCCATCTTCCTGCACCTCCTCCTAAAGTATTGGACCGACTGCAACCAAACTCGGTACACATACCGCTTACTATCAGGCGAACAACCGCTGTCATGAATTAAACACCTACCACTCACGCTACAGGAGACACGAAGTCGTAAACTACGACATTCTTGAATTACTGCAAAACCATGCGAGCCATCTTCCTGCACCTCCTCCTAAAGTATTGGGCTGACTGCAGCCAAACTCGGTACACATACTGCTTACTATCAGGCGAACAACCGCTGTCATGAATTAAATACCTACCACTCACGCTAAAGGAGATACCAAGTCGTAAACTACGATTTTCTTTTATTACTACAAAACCATTCGAGCCATCTTCCTGCACCTTCTCTAAAAGTTGTGGAACGACTGCAACCAAACTCGGTACACATACTGCTTACTATCAGGCGATCAACCGCTGTCATGAATTAAACACATACCACTCACGCTACAGGAGAGACGAAGTCGTAAACTACGATATTCTTGAATTACTGCAAAACATGCGAGCAATCTTCCCGCATCTCCTCCTCCAGTAGTGGACCGACTGCAACCAAACTCGGTACACATACTGCTTACTATCAGGCGAACAACCGCTATCATGAATTAAACACCTACCACTTACGCTACAAGAGACACGAAGTCGTAAACTACGATATTCTTGAATTAGTGCAAAACCATGCGAGCCATCTTTTTGCACGTCCTCCAAAAGTAGTGGACCGACTGATACCAAACACAGTACACATACTGCTTACTATCAGGCGAACAACCGCTGTCATGAATTAAACACCTACCACTCACGCTACAGGAGACACGAAGTCGTAAACTACGATATTCTTGAATTACTGCAAAACCATACGAGCCATCTTCCTGCACCTCCGCGTAAAGTATTGGACCAACTGCAACCAAACTGGGTACACATACTGCATACTATCAGGCGAACAGCCGCTGTCATGTATTAAACACCTACCAGTCACGCTACAGGAGACACGAAGTCGTAAACTACGATATTCTTGAATTACTGCAAAACCATGCGAGCCATTTTCCTGCACCTCCTCTTAAAGTATTGGACCGACTGCAACCAAACTCGGTACACATACTGCTTACTATCAGGCGAACAAAGGCTGTCATGAATTAAACACCTACCACTCACGCTACAGGAGACACGAAGTCGTAAACTACGATATTCTTGAATTACTGCAAAACCATGCGAGCCGTCTTCCTGCACCTCCTCCTAAAGTATTGGACCGACTGCAACCAAACTCGGTACACATACTGCTTACTATCAGGCGAACAACCGCTGTCATGAATTAAACACCTACCAGTCACGACACAGGAGACACGAAGTCGTAAACTACGATATTCTTGAATTACTGCAAAACCATGCGAGCCATCTTCCTGCACCTCCTCCAAAAGTATTGGACCGACTGCAACCAAACTCGGTACACATACTGCTTACTATCAGGCGAACAACCGCTGTCATGAATTAAACACCTACAACTCACGCTACAGGAGACACGAAGTCGTAAACTACGATATTCTTGAATTACAGCAAAACCATGCGAGCCATCTTCCTGCACCTCCTCCTAAAGTATTGGACCGACTGCAACCAAACTCGGTACACATACTGCTTACTATCAGCCGAACAACCGCTGTCATGAATTAAACACCTACCACTCACGCTACAGGAGACACGAAGTCGTAAACTACGATATTCTTGAATTACTGCAAAACCATGCGAGCCATCTTCCTGCACCTCCTCCTAAAGTATTTTGCCGACTGCAACTAAACAAGGTACACATACTGCTTACTATCAGGCGAACAACCGCTGTCATGAATTAAATACCTACCACTCACGCTAAAGGAGATACGAAGTCGTAAACTACGATATTCTTGAATTACTACAAAACCATGCGAGCTATCTTCCTGCACCACCTCTAAAAGTAGTGGACCGACTGCAACCAAACTCAATACACATACTGCTTACTATCAGGCGAACAACCGCTGTCATGAATTAAACACCTACCACTCACGCTACAGGAGACACGAAGTCGTAAACTACGATATTCTTGAATTACTGCAAAACCATGCGAGCCATCTCTCTGCACCTCCTCCAAATGTAGTGGACCGACTGATACCAAACTCAGTACACATACTGCTTACTATCAGGCGAACAACCGCTGTCATGAATTAAACACCTACCAGTCACGCTGCAGGAGAAACGAAGTCGTAAACTACGATATTCTTGAATTACTGCAAAACCATACGAGCCATCTTCCTGCACCTCCTCTAAAAGTAGTGGACCGACTGCAACCAAACCCGGTACACATACTGCTTACTATCAGGCGAACAACCGCTATCATGAATTAAACACCTACCACTCACGCTACAGGAGACACGAAGTCGTAAACTACGATATTCTTGAATTACTGCAAAACCATGCGAGCCATCTTTCTGCACCTCCTCCAAAAGTAGTGGACCGACTAATAACAAACTCAGTACAAATACTGCTTAGTATCAGGCGAACAACCGCTGTCATGAATTAAACACCTACCAGTCACGCTACAGGAGACACGAAGTCGTAAACTACGAAATTCTTGAATTACTGCAAAACCGTGCCAGCCATCTTCCTGCACCTCCTCCTAAAGTATTGGACCGACTGCAAATAAACTCGGTACACATACTGCTTACTATCAGGCAAACAACCGCTGTCATGAATTAATTACCTACCACTCACGCTACAGGAGACACTAAGTCGTAAACTACGATATTCTTGAATTACTGCAAAACCATGCGAGCCATTTTCCTGCACCTCCTCTTAAAGTATTGGACCGACTGCAACCAAACTCGGTACACATACTGCTTACTATCAGGCGAACAACGGCTGTCATGAATTAAACACCTACCACTCACGCTACAGGAGACACGAAGTCGTAAACTACGATATTCTTGAATTACTGCAAAACCATGCGAGCAATGTTCCTGCACCTCCTCCTAAAGTATTGGACCGACTGCAACCAAACTCGGTACACATACTGCTTACTATCAGGCGAACAACCGCTGTCATGAATTAAACACCTACCAGTCACGACACAGGAGACACGAAGTCGTAAACTACGATATTCTTGAATTACTGCAAAACCATGCGAGCCATCTTCCTGCACCTCCTCCAAAAGTATTGGACCGACTGCAACCAAACTCGGTACACATACTGCTTACTATCAGGGGAACAACCGCTGTCATGAATTAAACACCTACCAATCACGCTACAGGAGACACGAAGTCGTAAACTACGGTATTCTTGAATTACTACAAAACCTTGCGAGCCATCTTCCTGCACCTCCTCTAAAAGTGGTGGACCGACTGCAACCAAACTCGGTACACATACTGCTTACTATCAGGCGAACAACCGCTATCATGAATTAAACACCTACCACCCACGCTACAGGAGACACGCAGTCGTAAACTACGGTATTCTTGAATTACTACAAAACCTTGCGAGCCATCTTCCTGCACCTCCTCTAAAAGTGGTGGACCGACTGCAACAAACTCGGTACACATACTGCTTACTATCAGGCGAACAACCGCTGTCATGAATTAAACACATACCACTCACGCTACAGGAGACACGAAGTCGTAAACTACGATATTCTTGAATTACTGCAAAACCATGCGAGCCATCTTCATGCACCTCCTGCTAAAGTATTGGACCGACTGCAACCAAACTCGGTACACATACTGCTTACTATCAGGCGAACGACGGCTGTCATGAATTAAACACCTACCACTCACGCTACAGGAGACACGAAGTCGTAAATTACGATATTCTTGAATTACTGCAAAACCATGCGAGCCATCTTTCTGCACGTCCTCCAAAAGTAGTGGACCGACTGATACCAAAAACAGTACACATACTGCTTACTATCAGGCGAACAACCGCTGTCATGAATTAAACACCTACCACTCACGCTACAGGAGACACGAAGTCGTAAACTACTATATTCTTGATTTACTGCAAAACCATGCGAGATATCTTCCTGCACCTCCTCCGAAAGTATTCGACCGACTGCAACCAAACTCGGTACACATACTGCTTACTATCAGGCGAACAACCGCTGTCATGAATTAAACACCTACCAGTCACGCTACAGGAGACACGAAGTCGTAAACTACGATATTCTTGAATTACTGCAAAATCATGCGAGCCATTTTCCTGCACCTCCTCAAAAGTACTAGACCGACTGCAACCAAACTCGGTACACATACTGCTTACTATCAGTCGAACAACCGCTGTCATGAATTAAACACCTACCACTCACGCTGCAGGAGACACGAAGTTGTAAACTACGATATTCTTGAATTACTGCAAAACCATGCGAGCAATCGTCCTGCATCTCCTCCTGAAGTATTGGACCGACTGCAACCAAACTCGGTACACATACTGCTTACTATCAGGCGAACAACCGTTGTAATCAATTAAATACCTACCAGTCACGCTCCAGGAGGCACGAAGTCGTAAACTACGATATTCTTGAATTACCGCAAAACCATGCGAGCCATCTTCCTGCACCTCCTCTTAAAGTATTGGACCGACTGCAACCAAACTCGGTACACATACTGCTTACTATCAGGCGAACAACCGCTGTCATGAATTAAATACCTACCACTCACGCTAAAGGAGATACGAAGTCGTAAACTACGATTTTCTTTTATTACTACAAATCCATTCGAGCCATCTTCCTGCACCTTCTCTAAAAGTTGTGGAACGACTGCAACCAAACTCGGTACACATACTGCTTACTATCAGGCGATCAACCGCTGTCAAGAATTAAACACATACCACTCACGCTACAGGAGACACGAAGTCGTAAACTACGATATTCTTGAATTACTGCAAAACATGCGAGCAATCTTCCCTCATCTCCTCTTCCAGTAGTGGACCGACTGCAACCAAACTCGGTACACATACTGCTTACTATCAGGCGAACAACCGCTATCATGAATTAAACACCTACCACTCACGCTACAGGAGACACGAAGTCGTAAACTACGATATTCTTGAATTAGTGCAAAACCATGCGAGCCATCTTTCTGCACCTCCTCCAAAAGTAGTGGACCGACTGATACCAAACACAGTACACATACTGCTTACTATCAGGCGAACAACCGCTGTCATGAATTAATTACCTACCACTCACGCTACAGGAGACACGAAGTCGTAAACTACGATATTCTTGAATTACTGCAAAACCATGCGAGCCATCTTCATGCACCTCCTGCTAAAGTATTGGACCGACTGCAACCAAACTCGGTACACATACTGCTTACTATCAGGCGAACGACGGCTGTCATGAATTAAACACCTACCACTCACGCTACAGGAGACACGAAGTCGTAAATTACGATATTCTTGAATTACTGCAAAACCATGCGAGCCATCTTTCTGCACGTCCTCCAAAAGTAGTGGACCGACTGATACCAAAAACAGTACACATACTGCTTACTATCAGGCGAACAACCGCTGTCATGAATTAAACACCTACCACTCACGCTACAGGAGACACGAAGTCGTAAACTACTATATTCTTGATTTACTGCAAAACCATGCGAGATATCTTCCTGCACCTCCTCCGAAAGTATTCGACCGACTGCAACCAAACTCGGTACACATACTGCTTACTATCAGGCGAACAACCGCTGTCATGAATTAAACACCTACCAGTCACGCTACAGGAGACACGAAGTCGTAAACTACGATATTCTTGAATTACTGCAAAATCATGCGAGCCATTTTCCTGCACCTCCTCAAAAGTACTAGACCGACTGCAACCAAACTCGGTACACATACTGCTTACTATCAGTCGAACAACCGCTGTCATGAATTAAACACCTACCACTCACGCTGCAGGAGACACGAAGTTGTAAACTACGATATTCTTGAATTACTGCAAAACCATGCGAGCAATCGTCCTGCATCTCCTCCTGAAGTATTGGACCGACTGCAACCAAACTCGGTACACATACTGCTTACTATCAGGCGAACAACCGTTGTAATCAATTAAATACCTACCAGTCACGCTCCAGGAGGCACGAAGTCGTAAACTACGATATTCTTGAATTACCGCAAAACCATGCGAGCCATCTTCCTGCACCTCCTCTTAAAGTATTGGACCGACTGCAACCAAACTCGGTACACATACTGCTTACTATCAGGCGAACAACCGCTGTCATGAATTAAATACCTACCACTCACGCTAAAGGAGATACGAAGTCGTAAACTACGATTTTCTTTTATTACTACAAATCCATTCGAGCCATCTTCCTGCACCTTCTCTAAAAGTTGTGGAACGACTGCAACCAAACTCGGTACACATACTGCTTACTATCAGGCGATCAACCGCTGTCAAGAATTAAACACATACCACTCACGCTACAGGAGACACGAAGTCGTAAACTACGATATTCTTGAATTACTGCAAAACATGCGAGCAATCTTCCCTCATCTCCTCTTCCAGTAGTGGACCGACTGCAACCAAACTCGGTACACATACTGCTTACTATCAGGCGAACAACCGCTATCATGAATTAAACACCTACCACTCACGCTACAGGAGACACGAAGTCGTAAACTACGATATTCTTGAATTAGTGCAAAACCATGCGAGCCATCTTTCTGCACCTCCTCCAAAAGTAGTGGACCGACTGATACCAAACACAGTACACATACTGCTTACTATCAGGCGAACAACCGCTGTCATGAATTAATTACCTACCACTCACGCTACAGGAGACACGAAGTCGTAAACTACGATATTCTTGAATTACTGCAAAACCATGCGAGCCATTTTCCTGCACCTCCTCTTAAAGTATTGGACCGACTGCAACCAAACTCGGTACACATACTGCTTACTATCAGGCGAACAACGGCTATCATGAATTAAACACCTACCACTCACGCTACAGGAGACACGAAGTCGTAAACTACGATATTCTTGAATTACTGCAAAACCATGCGAGCCATCTTCCTGCACCTCCTCCTAAACTATTGGACCGACTGCAACCAAACTCGGTACACATACTGCTTACTATCAGGCGAACAACCGCTGTCATGAATTAAACACCTACCAGTCACGACACAGGAGACACGAAGTCGTAAACTACGATATTCTTGAATTACTGCAAAACCATGCGAGCCATCTTCCTGCACCTCCTCCAAAAGTATTGGACCGACTGCAACCAAACTCGGTACACATACTGCTTACTATCAGGCGAACAACCGCTGTCATGAATTAAACACCTACCACTCACGCTACAGGAGACACGAAGTCGTAAACTACGATATTCTTGAATTACTGCAAAACCATGCGAGCCATCTTTCTGCACCTCCTCAAAAAGTAGTGGACCGACTAATAACAAACTCAGTACAAATACTGCTTACTATCAGGCGAACAACCGCTGTCATGAATTAAACACCTACCAGTCACGCTACAGGAGACACGAAGTCGTAAACTACGATATTCTTGAATTACTGCAAAACCATGCCAGCCATCTTCCTGCACCTCCTCCTAAAGTATTGGACCGACTGCAAATAAACTCGGTACACATACTGCTTACTATCAGGCAAACAACCGCTGTCATGAATTAATTACCTACCACTCACGCTACAGGAGACACGAAGTCATAAACTACGATATTCTTGAATTACTGCAAAACCATGCGAGCCATTTTCCTGCACCTCCTCTTAAAGTATTGGACCGACTGCAACCAAACTCGGTACACATACTGCTTACTATCAGGCGAACAACGGCTGTCATGAATTAAACACCTACCACTCACGCTACAGGAGACACGAAGTCGTAAACTACGATATTCTTGAATTACTGCAAAACCATGCGAGCCATGTTCCTGCACCTCCTCCTAAAGTATTGGACCGACTGCAACCAAACTTGGTACAAATACTGCTTACTATCAGTCGAACAACCGCTGTCATGAATTAAACACCTACCAGTCACGACACAGGAGACACGAAGTCGTAAACTACGATATTCTTGAATTACTGCAAAACCATGCGAGCCATCTTCCTGCACCTCCTCCAAAAGTATTGGACCGACTGCAACCAAACTCGGTACACATACTGCTTTTATATCAGGCGAACAACCGCTGTCATGAATTAAACTCCTACCACTCACGCTACAGGAGACACGAAGTCGTAAACTACGATATTCTTGAATTACTGCAAAACCATGCGAGCCATCTTCCTGCACCTCCTCCTAAAGTATTGGACCGACTGCAACCAAACTCGGTACACATACTGCTTACTATCAGGCGAACAACCGCTGTCATGAATTAAACACCTACCACTCACGCTACAGGAGACACGAAGTCGTAAACTACGATATTCTTGAATTACTGCAAAACCATGCGAGCCATCTTCCTGCACCTCCTCCTAAAGTTTTTTGGCGACTGCAACTAAACACGGTACACATACTGCTTACTATCAGGGGAACAACCGCTGTCATGAATTAAACACCTACCAATCACGCTACAGGAGACACGAAGTCGTAAACTACGGTATTCTTGAATTACTACAAAAGCTTGCGAGCCATCTTCCTGCACCTCCTCTACAAGTAGTGGACCGACTGCAACCAAACTCGGTACACATACTGCTTACTATCAGGCGAACAACCGCAATCATGAATTAAACACCTACCACTCACGCTACAGGAGACACGAAGTCGTAAACTACGATTTTCTTGAATTACTGCAAAACCATGCGAGCCATCTTTCTGCACCTCCTCCAAAAGTAGTGGACCGACTAATACCAAACTCAGTACAAATACTGCTTACTATCAGGCGAACAACCGCTGTCATGAATTAAACACCTACCAGTCACGCTACAGCAGACACGAAGTCGTAAACTACGATATTCTTGAATTACTGCAAAACCATGCCAGCCATCTTCCTGCACCTCCTCCTAAAGTATTGGACCGACTGCAAATAAACTCGGTACACAGACTGCTTTCTATCAGGCTAACAACCGCTGTCATGAATTAATTACCTACCACTCACGCTACAGGAAACACGAAGTCGTAAACCACGATATTCTTGATTTACTGCAAAACCATGCGAGACATCTTCCTGCACCTCCTCCTAAAGTATTGGACCGACTGCAACCAAACTCGGTACACATACTGCTTACTATCAGGCGAACAACCGCTGTCATGAATTAAACTCATACCCCTCACGCTACAGGAGACACGAAGTCGTAAACTACGATATTCTTGAATTACTGCAAAACCATGCGAGCCATCTTCCTGCACCTCCTGCTAAAGCATTGGACCGACTGCAACCAAACTCGGTACACATACTGCTTACTATCAGGCGAACGACTGCTGTCATGAATTAAACACCTACCACTCACGCTACAGGAGACACGAAGTCGTAAACTACGATATTCTTGAATTACTGCAAAACCATGCGAGCCATCTTTCTGCACGTCCTCCAAAAGTAGTGGACCGACTGATACCAAACACAGTACACATACTGCTTACTATCAGGCGAACAACCTCTGTCATGAATTAAACACCTACCACTCACGCTACAGGAGACACGAAGTCGTAAACTACGATATTCTCCAATTACTGCAAAACCATACGAGCCATCTTCCTGCACCTCCGCGTAAAGTATTGGACCAACTGCAACCAAACTGGGTACAAATACTGCTTACTATCAGGCGAACAGCCGCTGTCATGAATTAAACACCTACCAGTCACGGTACAGGAGACACGAAGTCGTAAACTACGATATTCTTGAATTACTGAAAAACCATGCGAGCCATCTTCCTGCACCTCCTCCAAAAGTATTGGACCGACTGCAACCAAACTCGGTACACATACTGCTTACTATCAGGCGAACAACCGCTGTCATGAATTAAACACCTACCACTCACGCTACAGGAGACACGAAGTGTAAACTACGATATTCTTGAATTACTGCAAAACCATGCGAGCCATCTTCCTGCACCTCCTCCTAAAATATTGGACCGACTGCAACCAAATTCGGTACACATACTGCTTACTATCAGGCGAACAACCGCTGTCATGAATTAAACACCTACCACTCACGCTACAGGAGACACGAAGTCGTAAACTACGATATTCTTGAATTACTGCAAAACCATGCGAGCCATCTTCCTGCACCTCCTCCTAAAGTATTTTGCCGACTGCAACTAAACACGGTACACATACTGCTTACTATCAGGGGAACAACCGCTGTCATGAATTAAACACCTACCAATCACGCTACAGGAGACACGTAGTCGTAAACTACGGTATTCTTGAATTACTACAAAATCTTGCGAGCCATCTTCCTGCACCTCCTCTAAAAGTAGTGGACCGACTGCAACCAAACTCGGTACACATACTGCTTACTATCAGGCGAACAACCGCTGTCATGAATTAAACACCTACCAGTCACGCTGCAGGAGAAACGAAGTCGTAAACTACGATATTCTTGAATTACTGCAAAATCATACGAGCCATCTTCCTGCACCTCCGCCTAAAGTATTGGTCCGACTGCAACCAAACTTGGTACACATACTGCTTACTATCAGGCGAACAACCGCTGTCATGAATTAAACACCTACCACTCACGCTACAGGAGACACGAAGTCGTAAACTACGATATTCTTGAATTACTGCAAAACCATGTGAGCCATCTTCATGCACCTCCTCCTAAAGTATTGGACCGACTGCAACCAAACTCGGTACACATACTGCTTACTATCAGGGGAAGAACCGCTGTCATGAATTAAACACCTACCAATCACGCTACAGGAGACACGAAGTCGTAAACTACGATTTTCTTGAATTACTGCAAAACCATGCGAGCCATCTTTCTGCACCTCCTCCAAAAGTAGTGGACCAACTAATACCAAACTCAGTACAAATACTGCTTACTATCAGGCAAACAACCGCTGTCATGAATTAAACACCTACCAGTCACGCTACAGGAGACACGAAGTCGTAAACGACGATATTCTTGAATTACTGCAAAACCATGCCAGCCATCTTCCTGCACCTCCTCCTAAAGTATTGGACCGACTGCAAATAAACTCGGTACACATACTGCTTACTATCAGGCAAACAACCGCTGTCATGAATTAATTACCTACCACTCACGCTACAGGAGACACGAAGTCGTAAACTACGATATTCTTGAATTACTGCAAAACCATGCGAGACATCTTCCTGCACCTCCTCCTGAAGTATTGGACCGACTGCAACCAAACTCGGTACACATACTGCTTACTATCAGGCGAACAACCGCTGTCATGAATTAAACACCTACCACTCACGCTACAGGAGACACGAAGTCGTAAACTACGATATTCTTGAATTACTGCAAAACGATGCGAGCCATCTTCCTGCACCTCCTCCTAAAGTATTGGACCGACTGCAACCAAACTCGGTACACATACTGCTTACTATCAGGCGAACGACCGCTGTCATGAATTAAACACCTACCACTCACGCTACAGGAGACACGAAGTCGTAAACTACGATATTCTTGAATTACTGCAAAACCATGCGAGCCATCTTTCTGCACGTCCTCCAAAAGTAGTGGACCGACTGATACCAAACTCAGTACACATACTGCTTACTATCAGGCGAACAACCGCTGTCATGAATTAAACACCTACCACTCACGACACAGGAGACACGAAGTCGTAAACTACGATATTCTTGAATTACTGCAAAACCATGCGAGCCATCTTCCTGCACCTCCTCCAAAAGTATTGGACCGACTGCAACCAAACTCGGTACACATACTGCTTACTATCAGGCGAACAACCGCTGTCATGAATTAAACACCTACCAGTCACGCTACAGGAGAGACGAAGTCGTAAACTACGATATTCTTGAATTACTGCAAAACCATGCCAGCCATCTTCCTGCACCTCCTCCAAATGTAGTTGACCGACTGATACCAAACTCAGTACACATACTGCTTACTATCAGGCGAGCAACCGCTGTCATGAATTAAACACCTACCAGTCACGGTACAGGAGACACGAAGTCGTAAACTACGATATTCTTGAATTACTGCAAAACCATGCGAGCCATCTTCCTGCACCTCCTCCTAAAGTATTGGACCGACTGCAACCAAACTCGGTACACATACTGCTTACTATCAGGCGAACAACCGCTGTCATGAATTAATTACCTACCACTCACGCTACAGGAGACATGAAGTCGTAAACTACGATATTCTTGAATTACTTCAAAACCATGCGAGAGATATTCCTGCACCTCCTCTTAAAGTATTGGACCGACTGCAACCAAACTCGGTACACATACTGCTTACTATCAGGCGAACAACCGCTGTCATGAATTAAACACCTACCAGTCACGACACAGGAGACACGAAGTCGTAAACTACGATATTCTTGAATTACTGCAAATCCATGCGAGACATCTTCCTGCACCTCCACCAAAAGTATTGGACCGACTGCAACCAAACTCGGTACACATACTGCTTACTATCAGGCGAACAACCGCTGTCATGAATTAAACACCTACCAGTCACGCTACAGGAGACACGAAGTCGTAAACTACGATATTCTTGAATTACTGCAAAACCATGCCAGCCATCTTCCTGCACCTCCTCCTAAAGTATTGGACCGACTGCAAATAAACTCGGTACACATACTGCTTACTATCAGGCGAACAACCGCTGTCATTATTAATTACCTACCACTCACGCTACAGGAGACACGAAGTCGTAAACTACGATATTCTTGAATTTCTGCAATATATGCGAGCAATCTTCCTGCATCTCCTCCTCCAGTAGTGGACCGACTGCAACCAAACTCGGTACACATACTGCTTACTACCAGGCGAACAACCGCTATCATGAATTAAACACCTACCACTCACGCTACAGGAGACACGAAGTCGTAAACTACGATATTCATGAATTACGGCAAAACCATGCGAGCCATCTTTCTGCACCTCCTCCAAATGTAGTGGACCGACTGATACCAAACTCAGTACACATACTGCTTACTATCAGGCGAACAACCGCTGTCATGAATTAAACACCTACCAGTCACGCTGCAGGAGAAACGAAGTCGTAAACTACGATATTCTTGAATTACTGCAAAACCATACGAGCCATCTTCCTGCACCTCCGCCTAAAGTATTGGTCCGACTGCAACCAAACTCGGTACACATACTGCTTACTATCAGGCGAGCAACCGCTGTCATGAATTAAACACCTACCAGTCACGCTACAGGAGACACGAAGTCGTAATCTACGATATTCTTGAATTACTGCAAAACCATGTGAGCCATCTTCCTGCCCCTCCTCCTACAGTATTGGACCGACTGCAAATAAACTCGGTACACATACTGCTTACTATCAGGCAAACAACCGCTGTCATGAATTAATTACCTACCACTCACGCTACAGGAGACACGAAGTCGTAAACTACGATATTCTTGAATTACTGCAAAACCATGCGAGATATCTTCCTGCTCCTCCTCCTAAAGTATTGGACCGACTGCAACCAAACTCGGTACAAATACTGCTTACTATCAGGCGAACAACCGCTGTCATGAATTAAACACCTACCACTCACGCTACAGGAGACACGAAGTCGTAAACTACGATATTCTTAATCAAAATATCCACGGGTGTACTGCCGGTCTATAGTGTCCAACGGGCACTATGGACACTATAGACCGGCAGTACACCCGTGGATATTTTGATTATCAAATACGCCGGGAGAAACTTAAGAATCATACGATATTCTTGAATTACTGCAATATATGCGAGCAATCATCCTGCATCTCCTCCTCCAGTAGTGGACCGACTGCAACCAAACTCGGTACAAATACTGCTTCCTATCAGGCGAACAACCGCTGTCATGAATTAAACACCTACCACTCACGCTACAGGAGACACGAAGTCGTAAACTACTATATTCTTGATTTACTGCAAAACCATGCGAGATATCTTCCTGCGAGCCATTTTCCTGCACCTCCTCCAAAAGTATTGGACCGACTGCAACTAAACTCGGTACACATACTGCTTACTATCAGGCGAACAACCGCTGTCATGAATTAATTACCTACCACTCACGCTACAGGAGACACGAAGTCGTAAACTACGATATTCTTGAATTACTGCAAAACCATGCGAGACATCTTCCTGCACCTCCTCCTAAAGTATTGGACCGACTGCAACCAAACTCGGTACACATACTGCTTACTATCAGGCGAACAACCGCTGTCATGAATTAAACACCTACCACTCACGCTACAGGAGACACGAAGTCGTAAACTACGATATTCTTGAATTACTGCAAAACCATGCGAGCCATCTTCCTGAACCTCCTCCTAAAGTATTCGGCCGACTGCAACCAAACTCGGTACACATACTGCTTACTATCAGGCGAACAACCGCTGTCATGAATTAAATACCTACCACTCACGCTAAAGGAGATACGAAGTCGTAAACTACGATATTCTTGAATTACTACAAAACCATGCGAGCCATCTTCCTGCACCTTCTCTAAAAGTAGTGGACCGACTGCAACCAAACTCGGTACACATACAGCTTACTATCAGGCGATCAACCGCTGTCATGAATTAAACACATACCACTCACGCTACAGGAGACACGAAGTCGTAAACTACGATATTCTTAAATTACTGCAAAACATGCGAGCCATCTTCCTGCACCTCCTCCTAAAGTATTGGACCGACTGCAACCAAACTCGGTACACATACTGCTTACTATCAGGCGAACAACCGCTATCATGAATTAAACACCTACCACTCACGCTACAGGAGACACGAAGTCGTAAACTACGATATTCTTGAATTACTGCAAAACCATGCGAGCTATCTTTCTGCACCTCCTTCAAAAGTAGTGGACCGCCTGATTCCAAACTCAGTACACATACTGCTTACTATCAGGCGAACAACCGCTGTCATGAATTAAACACCTACCAGTCACGTTACAAGAGACACGAAGTCGTAAACTACGATATTCTTGAATTACTGCAAAACAATGCGAGCCATCTTCCTGCACCTCCTCTAAAATTATTGGACCGACTGCAACCAAACTCGGTACACATACTGCTTACTATCAGGCGAACAACCGCTGTCATGAATTAAACACCTACCAGTCACGCTACAGGAGACACGAAGTCGTAAACTACGATATTCTTGTATTACTGCAAAACCATGCGAGCCATCTTCCTGCACCTCCTCCTAAAGTATTGGACCGACTGGAACCAAACTCGGTACACATACTGCTTACTATCAGGCGAACAACCGCTGTCATGAATTAAACACCTACCACTCACGCTACAGGAGACACGAAGTCGTAAACTACGATATTCTTGAATTACTGGAAAACCATGCGAGCCATCTTCCTGCACCTCCTCCTAAAGTATTGGACCGACTGCAACCAAACTCGGTACACATACTGCTTACTATCAGGCGAACAACCGCTGTCATGAATTAAACACCTTTCACTCACGCTACAGGAGACACGAAGTCGTAAACTACGACATTCTTGAATTACTGCAAAACCATGCGAGCCATCTTCCTGCACCTCCTCCTAAAGTATTGGGCCCACTGCAAACCAAACTCGGTACACATACTGCTTACTATCAGGCGAACAACCGCTGTCATGAATTAAATACCTACCACTCACGCTAAAGGAGATACGAAGTCGTAAACTACGATAATCTTGAATTACTACAAAACCATTCGAGCCATCTTCCTGCACCTTCTCTAAAAGTTGTGGACCGACTGCAACCAAACTCGGTACACATACTGCTTACTATCAGGCGATCAACCGCTGTCATGAATTAAACACATACCACTCACGCTACAGGAGACACGAAGTCGTAAACTACGATATTCTTGAATTACTGCAAAACATGCGAGCAATCTTCCTGCATCTCCTCCTCCAGTAGTGGACCGAATGCAACCAAACTCGGTACACATACTGCTTACTATCAGGCGAACAACCGCTATCATGAATTAAACACCTACCTTTCACGCTACAGGAGACACGAAGTCGTAAACTACGATATTCTTGAATTACTGCAAAACCATGCGAGCCATCTTTCTGCACGTCCTCCAAAAGTAGTGGACCGACTGATACCAAACTCAGTACACATACTGCTTACTATCAGGCGAACAACCGCTGTCATGAATTTAACACCTACCACTCACGCTACAGGAGACACGAAGTAGTAAACCACGATATTCTTGAATTACTGCAAAACCATGCGAGACATCTTCCTGCACCTCCTCTTAAAGTATAGGACCGACTGCAACCAAACTCGGTACACATACTGCTTACTATCAGGCGAACAACGGCTGTCATGAATTAAACACCTACCACTCACACTACAGGAGACACGAAGTCGTAAACTACGGTATTCTTGAATTACTGCAAAACCATGCCAGCCATCTTCCTGCACCTCCTCCTAAAGTATTGGACCGACTGCAACCAAACTCGGTACACATACTGCTTACTATCGGGCGAACAACCGCTGTCATGAATTAAACACCCACCAGTCACGACACAGGAGACACGAAGTCGTAAACTACGATATTCTTGAATTACTGCAAAACCATGCGAGCCATCTTCCTGCACCTCCTCCAAAAGTATTGGACCGACTGCAACCAAACTCGGTACACATACTGCTTACTATCAGGCGAACAACCGCTGTCATGAATTAAACACCTACCACTCACGCTAAAGGAGATACGAAGTCGTAAACTACGATATTCTTGAATAACTGCAAAATATGCGAGCAATCTTCCTGCATCTCCTCCTCCAGTAGTGGACCGACTGCAACCAAACTCGGTACACATACTGCTTACTATCAGGCGAACAACCGCTATCATGAATTAAACACCTACCACTCACGCTACAGGAGACAGGAAGTCGTAAACTACGATATTCTTGAATTACTACAAAACCATGCGTGCCATCTTTCTGCACCTCCTCCAAAAGTAGTGGACCGACTGATACCAAACCCAGTACACATACTGCTTACTATCAGGCGAATAACCGCTGTCATGAATTAAACACCTACCAGTCACGCTACAGGAGACACGAAGTCGTAAACTACGATATTCTTGAATTACTGCAAATCCATGCGAGCCATCTTCCTGCACCTCCTCCTGAAGTATTGGGCCGACTGCAACCAAACTCGGTACACATACTGATTACTATTAGGCGAACAACCGCTGTCATGAATTAAACACCTACTACTCACGCTACAGGAGAAACGAAGTCGTAAACTACGATATTCTTGAATTACTGCAAAACCATGCGAGCCATCATCCTGCACCTCCTCCTAAAGTATTGGGCCGACTGCAACCAAACTCGGTACACATACTTCTTACTATCAGGCGAACAAATGCTGTCATGAATTAAATACCTACCACTCACGCTAAAGGAGATACGAAGTCGTAATCTACGATATTCTTGAATTATTGCGAAACGATGCGAGCCATCTTCCTGCACCTCATCCTAAAGTATTGGACCGACTGCAACCAAACACGGTACACATACTGCTTACTATCAGGCGAAGAACCGCTGTCATGAATTAAACACCTACCAGTCTCGCTACAGGAGACACGAAGTCGTAAACTACGATATTCTTGAATTTCTGCAAAACCATGCGAGCCATATTCCTGCACCTCCTCCTAAAGTATTGGACCGACTGCAACCAAACTCGGTACACATACTGCTTACTATCAGGCGAACAACCGCTGTCATGAATTAAACACCTACCACTCACGCTACAGGAGACACGAAGTCGTAAACTACAATATTCTTGAATTACGGCAATACCATGCGAGCCATCTTCCTGCACCTCCTCCTAAAGTATTGGACCGACTGCAACCAAACTCGGTACACATACTGCTTACTATCAGGCGAACAACCGCTGTCATGAATTAAACACCTACCACTCACGCTACAGGAGACACGAAGTCGTAAACTACGATATTCTTGAATTACTGCAAATCCATGCGAGCCATCTTCCTGCACCTCCTCCTAAAGTATTGGACCGACTGCAACCAAACTCGGTACACATACTGCTTACTATCAGGCGAACAACTGCTGTCATGAATTAAACACCTACCACTCACGCTACAGGAGACACGAAGTCGTAAACTACCATATTCTTGAATTACTGCAAAACCATGCGAGCCATCTTCCAGCACCTTCTCCTAAAGTATTGGGCCGACTGCAACCAAACTCGGTACACATACTGCTTACTATCAGGCGAACCCCCGCTGTCATGAATTAAATACCTACCACTCACGCTAAAGGAGATACGAAGTCGTAAACTACGATATTCTTGAATTATTTCAAAACGATGCGAGCCATCTTCCTGCACCTCCTCCTAAAGAATTGGAACGACTGCAACCAAACACGGTACACATACTGCTTACTATCAGGCGAAATACGTCTGTCATGAATTAAACACCTACCAGTCACGCTACAGGAGACACGAAGTCGTAAACTACGATATTCTTGAATTACTGCAAAACGATGCGAGCCATCTTCCTGCACCTCCTCCTAAAGTATTGGACCAACTGCAACCAAACTCGGTACACATACTGCTTACTATCAGGCGAACAACCGCTGTCATGAATTAAACACCTACCAGTCACGCTACAGGAGACACGAATTCGTAAACTACGATATTCTTGAATTACTGCAAAACCATGCGAGCCATCTTCTTGCACCTCCTCCTAAAGTATTGGACCGACTGCAACCAAACTCGGTACACATACTGCTTACTATCAGGCGAACAACCGCTGTCATGAATTAAACACCTACCAGTCACGCTACAGGAGACACGAAGTCGTAAACTACGATATTCTTGAATTACTGCAAATCCATGCGAGCCATCTTCCTGCACCTCCTCCTAAAGTATTGGGCCGACTGCAACCAAACTCGGTACACATACTGCTTACTATCAGGCGAACAACCGTTGTTATGAATCATACACCTACCAGTCACGCTACAGGAGACACGAAGTCGTAAACTACGATATTCTTGAATTACTGCAAAACCATGCGAGCCATTATCCTGCACCTCCTGCTAAAGTATTGGACCGACTGCAACCAAACTCTGTACACATACTGCTTACTATCAGGCGAACAACCGCCGTCATGAATTAAACACCTACCACTCACGCTACAGTAGACACGAAGTCGTAAACTACGATATTCTTGAATTACTGCAAAACCATGCGAGCCATCTTCCTGCAACTCCTCCTAAAGTATTGGACCGACTGCAACCAAACTCGGTACACATACTGCTTACTATCAGGCGAACAACCGCTGTCATGAATTAAACACCTACCAGTCACGCTACAGTCGACACGAAGTCGTAAACTACGATATTCTTGAATTACTGCAAAACCATGCGAGCCATCTTCCTGCACCTCCTCCTAAAGTATTGGGCCGACTGCAACCAAACTCGGTACACATACTGCTTACTATCAGGCGAACAACCGCTGTCATGAATTAAATACCTACCACTCACGCTAAAGGAGATACGATGTCGTAAACTCCGATATTCTTGAATTACTGCAAAACCATGCGAGCCATCTTCCTGCACCTCCTCCTAAAGTATTGGACCGACTGCAACCAAACTCGGTACACATACTGCTTACTATCAGTCGAACAACCGCTGTCATGAATTGAACACCTACCACTCACGCTACAGGAGACACGAAGTCGTAAACTACGATATTCTTGAATTACTGCAAAACAATGCGAGCCATCTTCCTGCACCTCCTCCTAAAGTATTGGACCGACTGCAACCATACTCGGTACACATACTGCTTACTATCAGGCGAACAGCCGCTGTCATGAATTAAACACCTACCAATCACGCTACAGGAGACCCGAAGTCGTAAACTACGATATTCTTGAATTACTGCAAATCCATGCGAGCCATCTTCCTGCACCTCCTCCTAAAATATTGGGCCGACTGCAACCAAACTCGGTACACATACTGCTTACTATCAGGCGAACAACCGTTGTTATGAATTAAACACCTACCAGTCACGCTACAGGAGACACGAAGTCGTAAACTACGATATTCTTGAATTACTGCAAAACCATGCGAGCCATCTTCCTGCAACTCCTCCTAAAGTATTGGACCGACTGCAACCAAACTCGGTACACATACTGCTTACTATCAGGCGAACAACCGCTGTCATGAATTAAACACCTACCAGTCACGCTACAGTCGACACGAAGTCGTAAACTACGATATTCTTGAATTACTGCAAAACCATGCGAGCCATCTTCCTGCACCTCCTCCTAAAGTATTGGGCCGACTGCAACCAAACTCGGTACACATACTGCTTACTATCAGGCGAACAACCGCTGTCATGAATTAAATACCTACCACTCACGCTAAAGGAGATACGATGTCGTAAACTCCGATATTCTTGAATTACTGCAAAACCATGCGAGCCATCTTCCTGCACCTCCTCCTAAAGTATTGGACCGACTGCAACCAAACTCGGTACACATACTGCTTACTATCAGTCGAACAACCGCTGTCATGAATTGAACACCTACCACTCACGCTACAGGAGACACGAAGTCGTAAACTACGATATTCTTGAATTACTGCAAAACAATGCGAGCCATCTTCCTGCACCTCCTCCTCCAGTAGTGGACCGACTGCAACCAAACTCGGTACACATACTGCTTACTATCAGGCGAACAACCGCTATCATGAATTAAACACCTACCACTCACGCTACAGGAGACAGGAAGTCGTAAACTACGATATTCTTGAATTACTGCAAAACCATGCGTGCAATCTTTCTGCACCTCCTCCAAAAGTAGTGGACCGACTGATACCAAACCCAGTACACATACTGCTTACTATCAGGCGAATAACCGCTGTCATGAATTAAACACCTACCAGTCACGCTACAGGAGACACGAAGTCGTAAACTACGATATTCTTGAATTACTGCAAATCCATGCGAGCCATCTTCCTGCACCTCCTCCTGAAGTATTGGGCCGACTGCAACCAAACTCGGTACACATACTGATTACTATTAGGCGAACAACCGCTGTCATGAATTAAACACCTACTACTCACGCTACAGGAGAAACGAAGTCGTAAACTACGATATTCTTGAATTACTGCAAAACCATGCGAGCCATCATCCTGCACCTCCTCCTAAAGTATTGGGCCGACTGCAACCAAACTCGGTACACATACTGCTTACTATCAGGCGAACAAATGCTGTCATGAATTAAATACCTACCACTCACGCTAAAGGAGATACGAAGTCGTAATCTACGATATTCTTGAATTATTGCGAAACGATGCGAGCCATCTTCCTGCACCTCATCCTAAAGTATTGGACCAACTGCAACCAAACACGGTACACATACTGCTTACTATCAGGCGAAGAACCGCTGTCATGAATTAAACACCTACCAGTCTCGCTACAGGAGACACGAAGTCGTAAACTACGATATTCTTGAATTACTGCAAAACCATGCGAGCCATATTCCTGCACCTCCTCCTAAAGTATTGGACCGACTGCAACCAAACTCGGTACACATACTGCTTACTATCAGGCGAACAACCGCTGTCATGAATTAAACACCTACCACTCACGCTACAGGAGACACGAAGTCGTAAACTACAATATTCTTGAATTACGGCAATACCATGCGAGCCATCTTCCTGCACCTCCTCCTAAAGTAGTGGACCGACTGCAACCAAACTCGGTACACATACTGCTTACTATCAGGCGAACAACCGCTTACATGAATTAAACACCTATCACTCACGCTACAGGAGACACGAAGTCGTAAACTACTATATTCTTGAATTACTGCAAAACCATGCTAGATATCTTCCTGCACCTCCTGCTAAAGTATTGGACCGACTGCAACCAAACTCGGTACACATACTGCTTACTATCAGGCGAACAACCGCCGTCATGAATTAAACACCTACCACTCACGCTACAGTAGACACGAAGTCGTAAACTACGATATTCTTGAATTACTGCAAAACCATGCGAGCCATCTTCCTGCAACTCCTCCTAAAGTATTGGACCGACTGCAACCAAACTCGGTACACATACTGCTTACTATCAGGCGAACAACCGCTGTCATGAATTAAACACCTAACACTCACGCTACAGGAGACACGAAGTCGTAAACTACGATATTCTTGAATTACTGCAAATCCATGCGAGCCATCTTCCTGCACCTCCTCCTAAAGTATTGGACCGACTGCAACCAAACTCGGTACACATACTGCTTACTATCAGGCGAACAACTGCTGTCATGAATTAAACACCTACCACTCACGCTACAGGAGACACGAAGTCGTAAACTACCATATTCTTGAATTACTGCAAAACCATGCGAGCCATCTTCCTGCACCTTCTCCTAAAGTATTGGGCCGACTGCAACCAAACTCGGTACACATACTGCTTACTATCAGGCGAACCCCCGCTGTCATGAATTAAATACCTACCACTCACGCTAAAGGAGATACGAAGTCGTAAACTACGATATTCTTGAATTATTTCAAAACGATGCGAGCCATCTTCCTGCACCTCCTCCTAAAGAATTGGAACGACTGCAACCAAACACGGTACACATACTGCTTACTATCAGGCGAAATACGGCTGTCATGAATTAAACACCTACCAGTCACGCTACAGGAGACACGAAGTCGTAAACTACGATATTCTTGAATTACTGCAAAACGATGCGAGCCATCTTCCTGCACCTCCTCCTAAAGTATTGGACCAACTGCAACCAAACTCGGTACACATACTGCTTACTATCAGGCGAACAACCGCTGTCATGAATTAAACACCTACCAGTCACGCTACAGGAGACACGAATTCGTAAACTACGATATTCTTGAATTACTGCAAAACCATGCGAGCCATCTTCTTGCACCTCCTCCTAAAGTATTGGACCGACTGCAACCAAACTCGGTACACATACTGCTTACTATCAGGCGAACAACCGCTGTCATGAATTAAACACCTACCAGTCACGCTACAGGAGACACGAAGTCGTAAACTACGATATTCTTGAATTACTGCAAATCCATGCGAGCCATCTTCCTGCACCTCCTCCTAAAGTATTGGGCCGACTGCAACCAAACTCGGTACACATACTGCTTACTATCAGGCGAACAACCGTTGTTATGAATCATACACCTACCAGTCACGCTACAGGAGACACGAAGTCGTAAACTACGATATTCTTGAATTACTGCAAAACCATGCGAGCCATTATCCTGCACCTCCTGCTAAAGTATTGGACCGACTGCAACCAAACTCTGTACACATACTGCTTACTATCAGGCGAACAACCGCCGTCATGAATTAAACACCTACCACTCACGCTACAGTAGACACGAAGTCGTAAACTACGATATTCTTGAATTACTGCAAAACCATGCGAGCCATCTTCCTGCAACTCCTCCTAAAGTATTGGACCGACTGCAACCAAACTCGGTACACATACTGCTTACTATCAGGCGAACAACCGCTGTCATGAATTAAACACCTACCAGTTACGCTACAGTCGACACGAAGTCGTAAACTACGATATTCTTGAATTACTGCAAAACCATGCGAGCCATCTTCCTGCACCTCCTCCTAAAGTATTGGGCCGACTGCAACCAAACTCGGTACACATACTGCTTACTATCAGGCGAGCAACCGCTGTCATGAATTAAATACCTACCACTCACGCTAAAGGAGATACGATGTCGTAAATTCCGATATTCTTGAATTACTGCAAAACCATGCGAGCCATCTTCCTGCAGCTCCTCCTAAAGTATTGGACCGACTGCAACCAAACTCGGTACACATACTGCTTACTATCAGTCGAACAACCGCTGTCATGAATTGAACACCTACCACTCACGCTACAGGAGACACGAAGTCGTAAACTACGATATTCTTGAATTACTGCAAAACAATGCGAGCCATCTTCCTGCACCTCCTCCTAAAGTATTGGACCGACTGCAACCATACTCGGTACACATACTGCTTACTATCAGGCGAACAGCGGCTGTCATGAATTAAACACCTACCAATCACGCTACAGGAGACACGAAGTCGTAAACTACGATATTCTTGAATTACTGCAAATCCATGCGAGCTATCTTCCTGCACCTCCTCCTAAAATATTGGGCCGACTGCAACCAAACTCGGTACACATACTGCTTACTATCAGGCGAACAACCGTTGTTATGAATTAAACACCTACCAGTCACGCTACAGGAGACACGAAGTCGTAAACTACGATATTCTTGAATTACTGCAAAACCATGCGAGCCATTTTCCTGCACCTGCTGCTAAAGTATTGGACCGACTGCAACCAAACTCTGTACACATACTGCTTACTATCAGGCGAACAACCGCCGTCATGAATTAAACACCTACCACTCACGCTACAGTAGACACGAAGTCGTAAACTACGATATTCTTGAATTACTGCAAAACCATGCGAGCCATCTTCCTGCAACTCCTCCTAAAGTATTGGACCGACTGCAACCAAACTCGGTACACATACTGCTTACTATCAGGCGAACAACCGCTGTCATGAATTAAACACCTACCACTCACGCTACAGGAGACACGAAGTCGTAAACTACGATATTCTTGAATTACTGCAAATCCATGCGAGCCATCTTCCTGCACCTCCTCCTAAAGTATTGGACCGACTGCAACCAAACTCGGTACACATACTGCTTACTATCAGGCGAACAACTGCTGTCATGTATTAAACACCTACCACTCACGCTACAGGAGACACGAGGTCGTAAACTACCATATTCTTGAATTACTGCAAAACCATGCGAGCCATCTTCCTGCACCTTCTCCTAAAGTATTGGGCCTACTGCAACCAAACTCGGTACACATACTGCTTACTATCAGGCGAACCCCCGCTGTCATGAATTAAATACCTACCACTCACGCTAAAGGAGATACGAAGTCGTAAACTACGATATTCTTGAATTATTTCAAAACGATGCGAGCCATCTTCCTGCACCTCCTCCTAAAGAATTGGAACGACTGCAACCAAACACGGTACACATACTGCTTACCATCAGGCGAAATACGGCTGTCATGAATTAAACACCTACCAGTCACGCTACAGGAGACACGAAGTCGTAAACTACGATATTCTTGAATTACTGCAAAACGATGCGAGCCATCTTCCTGCACCTCCTCCTAAAGTATTGGACCAACTGCAACCAAACTCGGTACACATACTGCTTACTATCAGGCGAACAACCGCTGTCATGAATTAAACACCTACCAGTCACGCTACAGGAGACACGAATTCGTAAACTACGATATTCTTGAATTACTGCAAAACCATGCGAGCCATCTTCTTGCACCTCCTCCTAAAGTATTGGACCGACTGCAACCAAACTCGGTACACATACTGCTTACTATCAGGCGAACAACCGCTGTCATGAATTAAACACCTACCAGTCACGCTACAGGAGACACGAAGTCGTAAACTACGATATTCTTGAATTACTGCAAATCCATGCGAGCCATCTTCCTGCACCTCCTCCTAAAGTATTGGGCCGACTGCAACCAAACTCGGTACACATACTGCTTACTATCAGGCGAACAACCGTTGTTTTGAATTAAACACCTACCAGTCACGCTACAGGAGACACGAAGTCGTAAACTACGATATTCTTGAATTACTGCAAAACCATGCGAGCCATTTTCCTGCACCTCCTGCTAAAGTATTGGACCGACTGCAACCAACCTCTGTACACATACTGCTTACTATCAGGCGATCAACCGCTGTCATGAATTAAACACCTACCAGTCACGCTACAGGAGACACGAAGTCGTAAACTACGATATTCTTGAATTACTGCAAAACCATGCGAGCCATCTTCCTGCACCTCCTCCTAAAGTATTGGGCCGACTGCAACCAAACTCGGTACACATACTGCTTACTATCAGTCGAACAACCGCTGTCATGAATTGAACACCTACCACTCACGCTACAGGAGACACGAAGTCGTAAACTACGATATTCTTGAATTACTGCAACACAATGCGAGCCATCTTCCTGCACCTCCTCCTAAAGTATTGGACCGACTGCAACCATACTCGGTACACATACTGCTTACTATCAGGCGAACAGCCGCTGTCATGAATTAAACACCTACCAATCACGCTACAGGAGACACGAAGTCGTAAACTACGATATTCTTGAATTACTGCAAATCCATGCGAGCCATCTTCCTGCACCTCCTCCTAAAATATTGGGCCGACTGCAACCAAACTCGGTACACATACTGCTTACTATCAGGCGAACAACCGTTGTTATGAATTAAACACCTACCAGTCACGCTACAGGAGACACGAAGTCGTAAACTACGATATTCTTGAATTACTGCAAAACCATGCGAGCCATTTTCCTGCACCTGCTGCTAAAGTATTGGACCGACTGCAACCAAACTCTGTACACATACTGCTTACTATCAGGCGAACAACCGCCGTCATGAATTAAACACCTACCACTCACGCTACAGTAGACACGAAGTCGTAAACTACGATATTCTTGAATTACTGCAAAACCATGCGAGCCATCTTCCTGCAACTCCTCCTAAAGTATTGGACCGACTGCAACCAAACTCGGTACACATACTGCTTACTATCAGGCGAACAACCGCTGTCATGAATTAAACACCTACCACTCACGCTACAGGAGACACGAAGTCGTAAACTACGATATTCTTGAATTACTGCAAATCCATGCGAGCCATCTTCCTGCACCTCCTCCTAAAGTATTGGACCGACTGCAACCAAACTCGGTACACATACTGCTTACTATCAGGCGAACAACTGCTGTCATGTATTAAACACCTACCACTCACGCTACAGGAGACACGAAGTCGTAAACTACCATATTCTTGAATTACTGCAAAACCATGCGAGCCATCTTCCTGCACCTTCTCCTAAAGTATTGGGCCTACTGCAACCAAACTCGGTACACATACTGCTTACTATCAGGCGAACCCCCGCTGTCATGAATTAAATACCTACCACTCACGCTAAAGGAGATACGAAGTCGTAAACTACGATATTCTTGAATTATTTCAAAACGATGCGAGCCATCTTCCTGCACCTCCTCCTAAAGAATTGGAACGACTGCAACCAAACACGGTACACATACTGCTTACTATCAGGCGAAATACGGCTGTCATGAATTAAACACCTACCAGTCACGCTACAGGAGACACGAAGTCGTAAACTACGATATTCTTGAATTACTGCAAAACGATGCGAGCCATCTTCCTGCACCTCCTCCTAAAGTATTGGACCAACTGCAACCAAACTCGGTACACATACTGCTTACTATCAGGCGAACAACCGCTGTCATGAATTAAACACCTACCAGTCACGCTACAGGAGACACGAATTCGTAAACTACGATATTCTTGAATTACTGCAAAACCATGCGAGCCATCTTCTTGCACCTCCTCCTAAAGTATTGGACCGACAGCAACCAAACTCGGTACACATACTGCTTACTATCAGGCGAACAACCGCTGTCATGAATTAAACACCTACCAGTCACGCTACAGGAGACACGAAGTCGTAAACTACGATATTCTTGAATTACTGCAAATCCATGCGAGCCATCTTCCTGCACCTCCTCCTAAAGTATTGGGCCGACTGCAACCAAACTCGGTACACATACTGCTTACTATCAGGCGAACAACCGTTGTTTTGAATTAAACACCTACCAGTCACGCTACAGGAGACACGAAGTCGTAAACTACGATATTCTTGAATTACTGCAAAACCATGCGAGCCATTTTCCTGCACCTCCTGCTAAAGTATTGGACCGACTGCAACCAACCTCTGTACACATACTGCTTACTATCAGGCGATCAACCGCTGTCATGAATTAAACACCTACCAGTCACGCTACAGGAGACACGAAGTCGTAAACTACGATATTCTTGAATTACTGCAAAACCATGCGAGCCATCTTCCTGCACCTCCTCCTAAAGTATTGGGCCGACTGCAACCAAACTCGGTACACATACTGCTTACTATCAGGCGAACAACCGCTGTCATGAATTATATACCTACCACTCACGCTACAGGAGACACGAAGTCGTAAACTCCGATATTCTTGAATTACTGCAAAACCATGCGAGCCATCTTCCTGCACCTCCTCCTAAAGTATTGGACCGACTGCAACCATACTCGGTACACATACTGCTTACTATCAGGCGAACAGCCGCTGTCATGAATTAAACACCTACCAATCACGCTACAGGAGACACGAAGTCGTAAACTGCGATATT
Source organism: Locusta migratoria (assembly GCA_026315105.1). Classification (NCBI taxonomy): domain Eukaryota; kingdom Metazoa; phylum Arthropoda; class Insecta; order Orthoptera; family Acrididae; genus Locusta; species Locusta migratoria. The sequence goes on from CM048748.1 coordinate 485,070,270, forward strand.
CTTGAATTACTGCAAATCCATGCGAGCCATCTTCCTGCACCTCCTCCTAAAGTATTGGGCCGACTGCAACCAAACTCGGTACACATACTGCTTACTATCAGGCGAACAACCGTTGTTATGAATTAAACACCTACCAGTCACGCTACAGGAGACACGAAGTCGTAAACTACGATATTCTTGAATTACTGCAAAACCATGCGAGCCATCTTCCTGCACCTCCTCCTAAAGTATTGGACCGACTGCAACCAAACTCGGTACACATACTGATTAGTATCAGGCGAACAACAGCTGTCATGAATTAAACACCTACTACTCACGCTACAGGAGACACGAATTCGTAAACTACGATATTCTTGAATTACTGCAAAACCATGCGAGCCATCTTCCTGCACCTCCTCCTAAAGTATTGGACCGACTGCAACCAAACTCGGTACACATACTGCTTACTATCAGGCGATCAGCCGCTGTCATGAATTAAACACCTACCAATCACGCTAGAAGAGACACGAAGTCATAAACTACGATATTCTTGAATTACTGCAAATCCATGCGAGCCATCTTCCTGCACCTCCTCCTGAAGTATTGGGACGACTGCAACCAAACTCGGTACACATACTGATTACTATTAGGCGAACAACCGCTGTCATGAATTAAACACCTACTACTCACGCTACAGGAGAAACGAAGTCGTAAACTACGATATTCTTGAATTACTGCAAAACCATGCGAGCCATCATCCTGCACCTCCTCCTAAAGTATTGGGCCGACTGCAACCAAACTCGGTACACATACTGCTTACTATCAGGCGAACAATTGCTGTCATGAATTAAATACCTACCACTCACGCTAAAGGAGATACGAAGTCGTAATCTACGATATTCTTGAATTATTGCGAAACGATGCGAGCCATCTTCCTGCACCTCATCCTAAAGTATTGGACCGACTGCAACCAAACACGGTACACATACTGCTTATTATCAGGCGAAGAACCGCTGTCATGAATTAAACACCTACCAGTCTCGCTACAGGAGACACGAAGTCGTAAACTACGATATTGTTGAATTACTGCAAAACCATGCAAGCCATCTTCCTGCACCTCCTCCTAAAGTATTGGACCGACTGCAACCAAACTCGGTACACATACTGCTTACTATCAGGCGAACAACCGCTGTCATGAATTAAACACCTACCACTCACGCTACAGGAGACACGAAGTCGTAAACTACAATATTCTTGAATTACGGCAATACCATGCGAGCCATCTTCCTGCACCTCCTCCTAAAGTAGTGGACCGACTGCAACCAAACTCGGTACACATACTGCTTACTATCAGGCGAACAACCGCTTACAAGAATTAAACACCTAGAACTCACGCTACAGGAGACACGAAGTCGTATACTACTATATTCTTGAATTACTGCAAAACCATGCTAGATATCTTCCTGCACCTCCTGCTAAAGTATTGGACCGACTGCAACCAAACTCGGTACACATACTGCTTACTATCAGGCGAACAACCGCCGTCATGAATTAAACACCTACCACTCACGCTACAGTAGACACGAAGTCGTAAACTACGATATTCTTGAATTACTGCAAAACCATGCGAGCCATCTTCCTGCAACTCCTCCTAAAGTATTGGAACGACTGCAACCAAACTCGGTACACATACTGCTTACTATCAGTCGAACAACCGCTGTCATGAATTAAACACCTACCACTCACGCTACAGGAGACACGAAGTCGTAAACTACGATATTCTTGAATTACTGCAAATCCATGCGAGCCATCTTCCTGCACCTCCTCCAAAAGTATTGGACCGACTGCAACCAAACTCGGTACACATACTGCTTACTATCAGGCGAACAACTGCTGTCATGAATTAAACACCTACCACTCACGCTACAGGAGACACGAAGTCGTAAACTACCATATTCTTGAATTACTGCAAAACCATGCGAGCCATCTTCCTGCACCTTCTCCTAAAGTATTGGGCCGACTGCAACCAAACTCGGTACACATACTGCTTACTATCAGGCGAACCCCCGCTGTCATGAATTAAAAACCTACCACTCACGCTAAAGGAGATACGAAGTCGTAAACTACGATATTCTTGAATTATTTCAAAACGATGCGAGCCATCTTCCTGCACCTCCTCCTAAAGAATTGGAACGACTGCAACCAAACACGATACACATACTGCTTACTATCAGGCAAAATACGGCTGTCATGAATTAAACACCTACCAGTCACGCTACAGGAGACACGAAGTCGTAAAATACGATATTCTTGAATTACTGCAAAACGATGCGAGCCATCTTCCTGCACCTCCTCCTAAAGTATTGGACCAACTGCAACCAAACTCGGTACACATACTGCTTACTATCAGGCGAACAACCGCTGTCATGAATTAAACACCTACCAGTCACGCTACAGGAGACACGAATTCGTAAACTACGATATTCTTGAATTACTGCAAAACCATGCGAGCCATCTTCTTGCACCTCCTCCTAAAGTATTGGACCGACTGCAACCAAACTCGGTACACATACTGCTTACTATCAGGCGAACAACCGCTGTCATGAATTAAACACCTACCAGTCACGCTACAGGAGACACGAAGTCGAAAACTACGATATTCTTGAATTACTGCAAATCCATGCGAGCCATCTTTCTGCACCTCCTCCTAAAGTATTGGACCGACTGCAACCAAACTCGGTACACATAGTGCTTACTATCAGGCGAACAACCGTTGTTATGAATTAAACACCTACCAGTCACGCTACAGGAGACACGAAGTCGTAAACTACGATATTCTTGAATTACTGCAAAACCATGCTAGCCATTTTCCTGCACCTCCTGCTAAAGTATTGGACCGACTGCAACCAACCTCTGTACACATACTGCTTACTATCAGGCGAACAACCGCTGTCATGATTTAAACACCTACCAGTCACGCTACAGGAGACACGAAGTCGTAAACTACGATATTCTTGAATTACTGCAAAACCATGCGAGCCATCTTCCTGCACCTCCTCCTAAAGTATTGGGCCGACTGCAACCAAACTCGGTACACATACTGCTTACTATCAGGCGAACAACCGCTGTCATGAATTAAATACCTACCACTCACGCTAAAGGAGATACGATGTCGTAAACTCCGATATTCTTGAGTTACTGCAAAACCATGCGAGCCATCTTCCTGCACCTCCTCCTAAAGTATTGGACCGACTGCAACCAAACTCGGTACACATACTGCTTACTATCAGTAGAACAACCGCTGTCATGAATTGAACATCTACCACTCACGCTACAGGAGACACGAAGTCGTAAACTACGATATTCTTGAATTACTGCAAAACAATGCGAGCCATCTTCCTGCACCTCCTCCTAAAGTATTGGACCGACTGCAACCATATTTGGTACACATACTGCTTACTATCAGGCGAACAGCCGCTGTCATGAATTAAACACCTACCAATCACGCTACAGGAGGCACGAAGTCGTAAACTACGATATTCTTGAATTATTGCAAAACCATGCGAGATATCATCCTGCACCTCCTCCGAAAGTATTGGACCGACTGCAACCAAACTCGGTACACATACTGCTTACTATCAGGCGAACAACCGCTGCCATGAATTAAACACCTACCAGTCACGCTACAGGAGACACGAAGTCGTAAACTACGATATTCTTGAATTATTGCAAAACGATGCGAGCCATCTTCCTGCACCTCCTCCAAAAGTATTGGACCGACTGCAACCAAACTCGGTACACGTACTGCTTACTATCAGGCGAACAACCGCTGTCATGAATTAAACACCTACCAGTCACGCTACAGGAGACACGAAGTCGTAAACTACGATATTCTTGAATTACTGCAAAACCATGCGAGCCATCTTCCTGCACCTCCTCCTAAAGTATTGGACCGACTGCAACCAAACTCGGTACACATACTGCTTACTATCAGGCGAACAACCGCTGTCATGAATTAAACACCTACCACTCACGCTACAGGAGAGACGAAGTCGTAAACTACGATATTCTTGAATTACTGCAAAACCATGCGAGCCATCTTCCTGCACCTCCTCCTAAAGTATTGGACCGACTGCAACCAAACTCGGCACACGTACTGCTTACTATCAGGCGTACAACCGCTGTCATGAATTAAACACCTACCTTTCACGCTACAGGAGACACGAAGTCGTAAACTACAATAATCTTGAATTACGGCAATACCATGCGAGCCATCTTCCTGCACCTCCTCCTAAAGTATTGGACAGCTGCAACCAAACTCGGTACACATACTGCTTACTATCAGGCGAACAACCGCTTACATAAATTAAACACCTACCACTCACGCTACAGGAGACACGAAGTCGTAAACTACTATATTCTTGAATTACTGCAAAACCATGCGAGATATCTTCCTGCACCTCCTCCGAAAGTATTGGACCGCCTGCAACCAAACTCGGTACACATACTGCTTAATATCAGGCGAACAACCGGTGTCATGAATTAAACACCTACCACTCACGCTACAGGAGACACGAAGTCGTAACCTACGATATTCTTTAATTACTGCAAAACCATGCGAGCCATCTTCCTGCACCTCCTCCTAAAGTATTGGACCGACTGCAACCAAACTCGGTACACATACTGCTTACTATCAGGCGAACAACCGCTGTCATGAATTAAACACCTACCAGTCACGCTACAGGAGACACGAAGTCGTAAACTACGATATTCTTGAATTACTGCAAGACCATGCGAGCCATCTTCCTGCACCTCCTCCAAAAGTAGTAGACCGACTGCAACCAAACTCGGTACACATACTGCTTACTATCAGTCGAACAACCGCTGTCATGAATTAAACACCTACCACTCACGCTACAGGAGACACGAAGTCGTAAACTACGATATTCTTGAATTACTGCAAAACCATGCGAGCCATCTTCCTGCACCTCCTCCTAAAGTATTGGACCGACTGCAACCAAACTCGGTACACATATTGATTACTATCAGGCGATCAGCCGCTGTCATGAATTAAACACCTACCAATCACGCTACAGGAGACACGAAGACGTAAACTACGATATTCTTGAATTACTGCAAATCCATGCGAGCGATCTTCCTGCACCTCCTCCTGAAGTATTGGGCCGACTGCAACCAAACTCGGTACACATACTGCTTACTATCAGGCGAACAACCGCTGTCATGAATTAAACACCTACCAGTCACGCTACAGGAGACACGAAATCGCAAACTACGATATTCTTGAATTACTGCAAAATCATGCGAGTTATCTTCCTGCACCTCCTGCTAAAGTATTGGACCGACTGCAACCAAACTCGGTACACATACTGCTTTCTATCAGGCGAACAACCGCTGTCATGAATTAAACACCTACCAGTCACGCTACAGGAGACATGAAATCGTAAACTACGATATTCTTGAATTACTGCAAAATCATGCGAGCCATCTCCCTGCATCTCCTAATAAAGTATTGGACCGACTGCAACCAAACTCGGTACACATACTGCTTACTATCAGGCGAACAACCGCTGTCATGAATTAAACACCTACAACTCACGCTACAGGAGACACGAAGTCGTAAGCTACGATATTCTTGAATTACTGCAAAACCATGCGAGCAATCTTCCTGCACCTCCTCCTAAAGTATTGGACCGACTGCAACCAAACTCGGTACACATACTGCTTACTATCAGGCGAACAACCGCTGTCATGAATTAAACACCTACCACTCACGCTACAGGAGACATGAAGTCGTAAACTACGATATTCTTGAATTACTGAAAAACCATGCGAGCCATCTTCCTGCACCTCCTCTAAAAGTAGTGGACCGACTGCAACCAAACTCGGTACACATACTGCTTACTATCAGGCGACAACCGCTGTCATGAATTACACACCTACCACTCACGCTACAGGAGACACGAAGTCGTAAACTACGATATTCTTAAATTACTGCAAAATATGCGAGCAATCTTCCTGCATCTCCTCCTCCAGTAGTGGACCGACTGCAACCAAAATCGGTACACATACTGCTTACTATCAGGCGAACAACCGCTATCATGAATTAAACACCTACCACTCACGCTACAGGAGACACGAAGTCGTAAACTACGATATTCTTGAATTACTGCAAAACCATGCGAGAGATATTCCTGCACCTCCTCCTAAAGTACTGGACCGACTGCAACCAAACTCGGTACACATACTGCTTACTATCACGCGAACAACCGCTGTCATGAATTAAACACCTACCAGTCACGCTACAGGAGACACGAAGTCGTAAACTACGATATTCTTGAATTACTGCAAAACCATGCGAGCCATCTGCCGGCACCTCCTGCTAAAGTATTGGACCGACTGCAACCAAACTCGGTACACATATTCCTTACTATCAGGCGAACTACCGCTGTCATGAATTAAACACCTACCACTCACGCTACAGGAGACACGAAGTCGTAAACTACGATATTCTTGAATTACTGCAAAACCATGCGAGCCATCTTCCTGCACCTCCTCCTAAAGTATTGGACCGACTGCAACCAAACTCGGTACACATACTGCTTACTATCAGGCGAACAACCGCTGTCATGAATTAAACACCTACCACTCACGCTACACGAGACACGAAGTCGTAAACTACGATATTCTTGAATTACTGCTAAACCATGCGAGCCATCTTCCTGCACCTCCTCCTAAAGTATTGGACCGACTGCAACCAAACTCGGTACACATACTGCTTACTATCAGGCGAACAACCGCTGTCATGAATTAAACACCTACCTCTCACGCTACAGGAGACACGAAGTCGTAAACTACGATATTCTTGAAATACTGCAAAACCATGCGAGCCATCTTCCTGCACCTCCTCCTAAAGTATTGGACCGACTGCAACCAAACTCGGTACACATACTGCTTACTATCAGGCGAACAACCGCTGTCATGAATTAAACACCTACCACTCACGCTACAGGAGACACGAAGTCGTAAACTACGATATTCTTGAATTACTGCAAAACCATGCGAGCCATCTTCCTGCACCTCCTCCTAAAGTATTGGACCGACTGCAACCAAACTCGGTACACATACTGCTTACTATCAGGCGAACAACCGCTGTCATGAATTAAACACCTACCACTCACGCTACAGGAGACACGAAGTCGTAAACTGCAATATTCTTGAATTACGGCAATATCATGCGAGCCATCTTCCTGCACCTCCTCCTAAAGTATTGGACCGACTGCAACCAAACTCCGTACACATACTGCTTACTATCAGGCGAAAACCGCTTACATGAATTAAACACCTAGGACTCACGCTACAGGAGACACGAAGTCGTAAACTACTATATTCTTGAATTAATGCAAAACCATGCGAGATATCTTCCTGCACCTCCTCCGAAAGTACTGGACCGCCTGCAACCAAACTCGGTACACATACTGCTTACTATCTGGCGAACAACCGCTGTCATGAATAAAATACCTACCAGTCACGTTACAGGAGACACGAAGTCGTTAACTACGATATTCTTGAATTACTGCAAAACCATGCGAGCCATCTTCCTGCACCTCCTCTAAAAGTAGTGGACCGACTGCAACCAAACTCGGTACACATACTGCTAACTATCAGGCGACAACCGCTGTCATGAATTAAACACCTACCACTCACGCTACAGGAGACACGAAGTCGTAAACTACGATATTCTTAAATTACTGCAAAATATGCGAGCAATCTTCCTGCATCTCCTCCTCCTGTAGTGGACCGACTGCAACCAAAATCGGTACACATACTGCTTACTATCAGGCGAACAACCGCTATCATGAATTAAACACCTACCACTCACGCTACAGGAGACACGAAGTCGTAAACTACGATATTCTTGAATTACTGCAAAACCATGCGAGAGATATTCCTGCTCCTCCTCCTAAAGTATTGGACCGACTGCAACCAAACTCGGTACACATACTGCTTACTATCAGGCGAACAACCGCTGTCCTGAATTAAACACCTACCAGTCACGCTACAGGAGACACGAAGTCGTAAACTACGATATTCTTGAATTACTGCAAAACCATGCGAGCCATCTTCCTGCACCTCCTCCAAAAGTAGTAGACCGACTGCAACCAAACTCGGTACACATACTGCTTACTATCAGGCGACAACCGCTGTCATGAATTACACACCTACCACTCACGCTACAGGAGACACGAAGTCGTAAACTATGATATTCTTAAATTACTGCAAAATATGCGAGCAATCATCCTGCATCTCCTCCTCCAGTAGTGGACCGACTGCAACTAAAATCGGTACACATACTGCTTACTATCAGGCGAACAACCGCTATCATGAATTAAACACCCACCACTCACGCTACAGGAGACACGAAGTCGTAAACTACGATATTCTTGAATTACTGCAAAACCATGCGAGAGATATTCCTGCACCTCCTCCTAAAGTACTGGACCGACTGCAACCAAACTCGGTACACATACTGCTTACTATCACGCGAACAACCGCTGTCATGAATTAAACACCTACCAGTCACGCTACAGGAGACACGAAGTCGTAAACTACGATATTCTTGAATTACTGCAAAACCATGCGAGCCATCTGCCGGCACCTCCTGCTAAAGTATTGGACCGACTGCAACCAAACTCGGTACACATACTCCTTACTATCAGGCGAACTACCGCTGTCATGAATTAAACACCTACCACTCACGCTACAGGAGACACGAAGTCGTAAACTACGATATTCTTGAATTACTGCAAAACCATGCGAGCCATCTTCCTGCACCTCCTCCTAAAGTATTGGACCGACTGCAACCAAACTCGGTACACATACTGCTTACTATCAGGCGAACAACCGCTGTCATGAATTAAACACCTACCACTCACGCTACACGAGACACGAAGTCGTAAACTACGATATTCTTGAATTACTGCTAAACCATGCGAGCCATCTTCCTGCACCTCCTCCTAAAGTATTGGACCGACTGCAACCAAACTCGGTACACATACTGCGTACTATCAGGCGAACAACCGCTGTCATGAATTAAACACCTACCTCTCACGCTACAGGAGACACGAAGTCGTAAACTACGATATTCTTGAAATACTGCAAAACCATGCGAGCCATCTTCCTGCACCTCCTCCTAAAGTATTGGACCGACTGCAACCAAACTCGGTACACATACTGCTTACTATCAGGCGAACAACCGCTGTCATGAATTAAACACCTACCACTCACGCTACAGGAGACACGAAGTCGTAAACTACGATATTCTTGAATTACTGCAAAACCATGCGAGCCATCTTCCTGCACCTCCTCCTAAAGTATTGGACCGACTGCAACCAAACTCGGTACACATACTGCTTACTATCAGGCGAACAACCGCTGTCATGAATTAAACACCTACCACTCACGCTACAGGAGACACGAAGTCGTAAACTGCAATATTCTTGAATTACGGCAATATCATGCGAGCCATCTTCCTGCACCTCCTCCTAAAGTATTGGACCGACTGCAACCAAACTCCGTACACATACTGCTTACTATCAGGCGAAAACCGCTTACATGAATTAAACACCTAGGACTCACGCTACAGGAGACACGAAGTCGTAAACTACTATATTCTTGAATTAATGCAAAACCATGCGAGATATCTTCTTGCACCTCCTCCGAAAGTACTGGACCGCCTGCAACCAAACTCGGTACACATACTGCTTACTATCTGGCGAACAACCGCTGTCATGAATAAAACACCTACCAGTCACGTTACAGGAGACACGAAGTCGTTAACTACGATATTCTTGAATTACTGCAAAACCATGCGAGCCATCTTCCTGCACCTCCTCTAAAAGTAGTGGACCGACTGCAACCAAACTCGGTACACATACTGCTAACTATCAGGCGACAACCGCTGTCATGAATTAAACACCTACCACTCACGCTACAGGAGACACGAAGTCGTAAACTACGATATTCTTAAATTACTGCAAAATATGCGAGCAATCTTCCTGCATCTCCTCCTCCTGTAGTGGACCGACTGCAACCAAAATCGGTACACATACTGCTTACTATCAGGCGAACAACCGCTATCATGAATTAAACACCTACCACTCACGCTACAGGAGACACGAAGTCGTAAACTACGATATTCTTGAATTACTGCAAAACCATGCGAGAGATATTCCTGCTCCTCCTCCTAAAGTATTGGACCGACTGCAACCAAACTCGGTACACATACTGCTTACTATCAGGCGAACAACCGCTGTCCTGAATTAAACACCTACCAGTCACGCTACAGGAGACACGAAGTCGTAAACTACGATATTCTTGAATTACTGCAAAACCATGCGAGCCATCTTCCTGCACCTCCTCCAAAAGTATTAGACCGACTGCAACCAAACTCGGTACACATACTGCTTACTATCAGTCGAACAACCGCTGTCATGAATTAAACACCTACCACTCACGCTACAGGAGACACGAAGTCGTAAACTACGGTAGTCTTGAATTACTGCAAAACCATGCGAGCTATCTTCCTGCACCTCCTTCTAGAGTATTGGACTGACTGCAACCAAACTCAGTACACATACTGCTTACTATCAGGCGATCAGCCGCTGTCATGAATTAAACACCTACCAATCACGCTACAGGAGACACGAAGTCGTAAACTACGATATTCTTGAATTACTGCAAATCCATGCGAGCCATCTTCCTGCACCTCCTCCTAAAGTATTGGGCCGACTGCCACCAAACTCGGTACACATACTGATTACTATCAGGCGAACAACCGCTGTCATGAATTAAACACCTACCACTCACGCTAAAGGAGACACGAAGTCGTAAACTACGATATTCTTGAATTACTGCAAAACCATGCGAGCCATCTTCCTGCACCTCCTCCTAAAGTATTGGACCGACTGCAACCAAACTCGGTACACATACTGCTTACTATCAGGCGAACAACCGCTGTCATGAATGAAACACCTACCAGTCACGCTACAGGAGACACGAAGTCGTAAACTACGATATTCTTGAATTACTGCAAAACCATGCGAGCCATCTTCCTGCACCTCCTCCAAAAGTATTAGACCGACTGCAACCAAACTCGGTACACATACTGCTTACTATCAGTCGAACAACCGCTGTCATGAATTAAACACCTACCACTCACGCTACAGGAGACACGAAGTCGTAAACTACAATATTCTTGAATTACGGCAATAACATGCGAGCCATCTTCCTGCACCTCCTCCTAAAGTATTGGACCGACTGCAACAGAACTCGGTACACATACTGCTTACTATCAGGCGAACAACCGCTTACATGAATTAAACACCTAGCACTCACGCTACAGGAGACACGAAGTCGTAAACTACTATATTCTTGAATTACTGCAAAACCATGCGAGATATCTTCCTGCACCTCCTCCGAAAGTATTGGACCGCCTGCAACCAAACTCGGTACACATACTGCTTACTATCAGGCGAACAACCGCTGTCATAAATTAAACACCTACCAGTCACGCTACAGGAGACACGAAGTCGTAAACTACGATATTCTTGAATTACTGCAAAACCATGCGAGCCATCTTCCTGCACCTCCTGCTAAAGTATTGGACCGACTGCAACCAAACTCGGTACACATATTACTTACTATCAGGCGAACAACCGCTGTCATGAATTAAACACCTACCAGTCACGCTACAGGAGACACGTAGTCGTAAACTACGATATTCTTGAATTACTGCAAAACCATGCGAGCCATCTTCCTGCACCTCCTCCAAAAATAGTAGACCGACTGCAACCAAACTCGGTACACATACTGCTTACTATCAGTCGAACAACCGCTGTCATGAATTAAACACCTACCACTCACGCTACAGGAGACACGAAGTCGTAAACTACGATATTCTTGAATTACTGCAAAACCATGCCAGCCATCTTCCTACTCCTCCTCCTAAAGTATTGGACCGACTGCAACCAAACTCGGTACACATACTGCTTCCTATCAGGCGAACAACCGCTGTCATGAATTAAACACCTACCAGTCACGCTACAGGAGACACGAAATCGTAAACTACGATAATCTTGAATTACTGCAAAATCATGCGAGCCATCTTCCTGCACCTCCTGCTAAAGTATTGGACCGACTGCAACCAAACTCGGTACACATACTGCTTCCTATCAGGCGAACAACCGCTGTCATGAATTAAACACCTACCACTCACGCTACAGGAGACAAGAAGTCGTAAACTACGATATTCTTGAATTACTGCAAAATCATGCGAGCCATCTTCCTGCACCTCCTGCTAAAGTAAGGGACCGACTGCAACCAAACTCGGTACACATACTGCTTACTATCAGGCGAACAACCGCTGTCATGAATTAAACACCTACCACTCACGCTACAGGAGACACGAAGTCGTAAACTACGATATTCTTGAATTACTGCAAAACCATGCGAGCCATCTTCCTGCACCTCCTCCAAAAGTAGTAGACCGACTGCAACCAAACTCGGTACACATACTGCTTACTATCAGTCGAACAACCGCTGTCATGAATTAAACACCTACCACTCACGCTACAGGAGACACGAAGTCGTAAACTACGATAGTCTTGAATTACTGCAAAACCATGCGAGCCATCTTCCTGCACCTCCTCCTAAAGTATTGGACTGACTGCAACCAAACTCAGTACACATACTGCTTACTATCAGGCGATCAGCCGCTGTCATGAATTAAACACCTACCAATCACGCTACAGGAGACACGAAGTCGTAAACTACGATATTCTTGAATTACTGCAAATCCATGCGAGCCATCTTCCTGCACCTCCTCCTAAAGTATTGGGCCGACTGCAACCAAACTCGGTACACATACTGATTACTATCAGGCGAACAACCGCTGTCAGGATTAAACACCTACCACTCACGCTACAGGAGACACGAAGTCGTAAACTACGATATTCTTGAATTACTGCAAAACCATGCGAGCCATCTTCCTGCACCTCCTCCTAAAGTATTGGACCGACTGCAACCAAACTCGGTACACATACTGCTTACTATCAGGCGAACAACCGCTGTCATGAATGAAACACCTACCACTCACGCTACAGGAGACACGAAGTCGTAAACTACAATATTCTTGAATTACGGCAATAACATGCGAGCCATCTTCCTGCACCTCTTCCTAAAGTATTGGACCAACTGCAACCAAACTCGGTACACATACTGCTTACTATCAGGCGAACAACCGCTTACATGAATTAAACACCTAGCACTCACGCTACAGGAGACACGAAGTCGTAAACTACTATATTCTTGAATTACTGCAAAACCATGCGAGATATCTTCCTGCACCTCCTCCGAAAGTATTGGACCGCCTGCAACCAAACTCGGTACACATACTGCTTACTATCAGGCGAACAACCGCTGTCATGAATTAAACACCTACCAGTCACGCTACAGGAGACACGAAGTCGTAAACTACGATATTCTTGAATTACTGCAAAACCATGCGAGCCATCTTCCTGCACCTCCTGCTAAAGTATTGGACCGACTGCAACCAAACTCGGTACACATATTACTTACTATCAGGCGAACAACCACTGTCATGAATTAAACACCTACCACTCACGCTACAGGAGACACGTAGTCGTAAACTACGATATTCTTGAATTACTGCAAAACCATGCGAGCCATCTTCCTGCACCTCCTCCAAAAATAGTAGACCGACTGCAACCAAACTCGGTACACATACTGCTTACTATCAGTCGAACAACCGCTGTCATGAATTACACACCTACCACTCACGCTACAGGAGACACGAAGTCGTAAACTACGATATTCTTGAATTACTGCAAAACCATGCCAGCCATCTTCCTACACCTCCTCCTAAAGTATTGGACCGACTGCAACCAAACTCGGTACACATACTGCTTACTATCAGGCGATCAGCCGCTGTCATGAATTAAACACCTACCAATCACGCTACAGGAGACACGAAGTCGTAAACTACGATATTCTTGAATTACTGCAAATCCATGCGAGCCATCTTCCTGCACCTCCTCCTGAAGTATTGGGCCGACTGCAACCAAACTCGGTACACATACTGCTTACTATCAGGCGAACAACCGCTGTCATGAATTAAACACCTACCAGTCACGCTACAGGAGACACGAAATCGTAAACTACGATAATCTTGAATTACTGCAAAATCATGCGAGCCATCTTCCTGCACCTCCTGCTAAAGTATTGGACCGACTGCAACCAAACTCGGTACACATACTGCTTACTATCAGGCGAACAACCGCTGTCATGAATTAAACACCTACCACTCACGCTACAGGAGACACGAAGTCGTAAACTACGATATTCTTGAATTACTGCAAAACCATGCGAGCCATCTTCCTGCACCTCCTGCTAAAGTAAGGGACCGACTGCAACCAAACTCGGTACACATACTGCTTACTATCAGGCGAACAACCGCTGTCATGAATTAAACACCTACCAGTCACGCTACAGGAGACACGAAGTCGTAAACTACGATATTCTTGAATTACTGCAAAACCATGCGAGCCATCTTCCTGCACCTCCTCCAAAAGTAGTAGACCGACTGCAACCAAACTCGGTACACATACTGCTTACTATCAGTCGAACAACCGCTGTCATGAATTAAACACCTACCACTCACGCTACAGGAGACACGAAGTCGTAAACTACGATAGTCTTGAATTACTGCAAAACCATGCGAGCCATCATCCTGCACCTCCTCCTAGAGTATTGGACTGACTGCAACCAAACTCAGTACACATACTGCTTACTATCAGGCGATCAGCCGCTGTCATGAATTAAACACCTACCAATCACGCTACAGGAGACACGAAGTCGTAAACTACGATATTCTTGAATTACTGCAAATCCATGCGAGCCATCTTCCTGCACCTCCTCCTAAAGTATTGGGCCGACTGCAACCAAACTCGGTACACATACTGCTTACTAACAGGCGAACAACCGCTGTCATGAATTAAACACCTACCAGTCACGCTACAGGAGACACGAAGTCGTAAACTACGATATTCTTAAATTACTGCAAAATATGCGAGCAATCTTCCTGCATCTCCTCCTCCAGTAGTGGACCGACTGCAACCAAAATCGGTAAACATACTGCTTACTATCAGGCGAACAACCGCTATCATGAATTAAACACCTACCACTCACGCTACAGGAGACACGAAGTCGTAAACTACGATATTCTTGAATTACTGCAAAACCATGCGAGAGATATTCCTGCTCCTCCTCCTAAAGTATTGGACCGACTGCAACCAAACTCGGTACACATACTGCTTACTATCAGGCGAACAACCGCTGTCATGAATTAAACACCTACCAGTCACGCTACAGGAGACACGAAGTCGTAAACTACGATATTCTTGAATTACTGCAAAACCATGCGAGCCATCTTCCTGCACCTCCTCCAAAAGTAGTAGACCGACTGCAACCAAACTCGGTACACATACTGCTTACTATCAGTCAAACAACCGCTGTCATGAATTAAACACCTACCACTCACGCTACAGGAGACACGAAGTCGTAAACTACGATAGTCTTGAATTACTGCAAAACCATGCGACCCATCTTCCTGCACCTCCTCCTAGAGTATTGGACTGACTGCAACCAAACTCAGTACACATACTGCTTACTATCAGGCGATCAGCCGCTGTCAAAAATTAAACACCTACCAATCACGCTACAGGAGACACGAAGTCGTAAACTACGATATTCTTGAATTACTGCAAATCCATGCGAGCCATCTTCCTGCACCTCCTCCTAAAGTATTGGGCCTACTGCAACCAAACTCGGTACACATACTGATTACTATCAGGCGAACAACCGCTGTCATTAATTAAACACCTACCACTCACGCTACAGGAGACACGAAGTCGTAAACTACGATATTCTTGAATTACTGCAAAACCGTGCGAGCCATCTTCCTGCACCTCCTCCTAAAGTATTGGACCGACTGCAACCAAACTCGGTACACATACTGCTTACTATCAGGCGAACAACCGCTGTCATGAATGAAACACCTACCACTCACGCTACAGGAGACACGAAGTCGTAAACTACAATATTCTTGAATTACGGCAATAACATGCGAGCCATCTTCCTGCACCTCTTCCTAAAGTATTGGACCGACTGCAACAGAACTGGGTACACATACTGCTTACTATCAGGCGAACAACCGCTGTCATGAATTAAACACCTACCAGTCACGCTACAGGAGACACGAAGTCGTAAACTACTATATTCTTGAATTACTGCAAAACCATGCGAGATATCTTCCTGCACCTCCTCCGAAAGTATTGGACCGCCTGCAACCAAACTCGGTACACATACTGCTTACTATCAGGCGAACAACCGCTGTCATAAATTAAACACCTACCAGTCACGCTACAGGAGACACGAAGTCGTAAACTACGATATTCTTGAATTACTGCAAAACCATGCGAGCCATCTTCCTGCACCTCCTGCTAAAGTATTGGACCGACTGCAACCAAACTCGGTACACATATTACTTACTATCAGGCGAACAACCGCTGTCATGAATTAAACACCTACCAGTCACGCTACAGGAGACACGTAGTCGTAAACTACGATATTCTTGAATTACTGCAAAACCATGCGAGCCATCTTCCTGCACCTCCTCCAAAAATAGTAGACCGACTGCAACCAAACTCGGTACACATACTGCTTACTATCAGTCGAACAACCGCTGTCATGAATTAAACACCTACCACTCACGCTACAGGAGACACGAAGTCGTAAACTACGATATTCTTGAATTACTGCAAAACCATGCCAGCCATCTTCCTACACCTCCTCCTAAAGTATTAAACCGACTGCAACCAAACTCGGTACACATACTGCTTACTGTCAGGCGATCAGCCGCTGTCATGAATTAAACACCTACCAATCACGCTACAGGAGACACGAAGTCGTAAACTACGATATTCTTGAATTACTGCAAATCCATGCGAGCCATCTTCCTGCACCTCCTCCTGAAGTATTGGGCCGACTGCAACCAAACTCGGTACACATACTGCTTACTATCAGGCGAACAACCGCTGTCATGAATTAAACACCTACCAGTCACGCTACAGGAGACACGAAATCGTAAACTACGATAATCTTGAATTACTGCAAAATCATGCGAGCCATCTTCCTGCACCTCCTGCTAAAGTATTGGACCGACTGCAACCAAACTCGGTACACATACTGCTTACTATCAGGCGAACAACCGCTGTCATGAATTAAACACCTACCACTCACGCTACAGGAGACACGAAGTCGTAAACTACGATATTCTTGAATTACTGCAAAACCATGCGAGCCATCTTCCTGCACCTCCTGCTAAAGTAAGGGACCGACTGCAACCAAACTCGGTACACATACTGCTTACTATCAGTCGAACAACCGCTGTCATGAATTAAACACCTACCACTCACGCTACAGGAGACACGAAGTCGTAAACTACGATAGTCTTGAATTACTGCAAAACCATGCGAGCCATCTTCCTGCACCTCCTCCTAGAGTATTGGACTGACTGCAACCAAACTCAGTACACATACTGCTTACTATCAGGCGATCAGCCGCTGTCATGAATTAAACACCTACCAATCACGCTACAGGAGACACGAAGTCGTAAACTACGATATTCTTGAATTACTGCAAATCCATGCGAGCCATCTTCCTGCACCTCCTCCTAAAGTATTGGGCCGACTGCAACCAAACTCGGTACACATACTGATTACTATCAGGCGAACAACCGCTGTCATGAATTAAACACCTACCACTCACGCTACAGGAGACACGAAGTCGTAAACTACGATATTCTTGAATTACTGCAAAACCATGCGAGCCATCTTCCTGCACCTCCTCCTAAAGTATTGGACCGACTGCAACCAAACTCGGTACACATACTGCTTACTATCAGGCGAACAACCGCTGTCATGAATGAAACACCTACCACTCACGCTACAGGAGACACGAAGTCGTAAACTACAATATTCTTGAATTACGGCAATAACATGCGAGCCATCTTCCTGCACCTCTTCCTAAAGTATTGGACCAACTGCAACCAAACTCGGTACACATACTGCTTACTATCAGGCGAACAACCGCTTACATGAATTAAACACCTAGCACTCACGCTACAGGAGACACGAAGTCGTAAACTACTATATTCTTGAATTACTGCAAAACCATGCGAGATATCTTCCTGCACCTCCTCCGAAAGTATTGGACCGCCTGCAACCAAACTCGGTACACATACTGCTTACTATCAGGCGAACAACCGCTGTCATGAATTAAACACCTACCAGTCACGCTACAGGAGACACGAAGTCGTAAACTACGATATTCTTGAATTACTGCAAAACCATGCGAGCCATCTTCCTGCACCTCCTGCTAAAGTATTGGACCGACTGCAACCAAACTCGGTACACATATTACTTACTATCAGGCGAACAACCGCTGTCATGAATTAAACACCTACCAGTCACGCTACAGGAGACACGTAGTCGTAAACTACGATATTCTTGAATTACTGCAAAACCATGCGAGCCATCTTCCTGCACCTCCTCCAAAAATAGTAGACCGACTGCAACCAAACTCGGTACACATACTGCTTACTATCAGTCGAACAACCGCTGTCATGAATTAAACACCTACCACTCACGCTACAGGAGACACGAAGTCGTAAACTACGATATTCTTGAATTACTGCAAAACCATGCCAGCCATCTTCCTACACCTCCTCCTAAAGTATTGGACCGACTGCAACCAAACTCGGTACACATACTGCTTACTATCAGGCGATCAGCCGCTGTCATGAATTAAACACCTACCAATCACGCTACAGGAGACACGAAGTCGTAAACTACGATATTCTTGAATTACTGCAAATCCAGGCGAGCCATCTTCCTGCACCTCCTCCTGAAGTATTGGGCCGACTGCAACTAAACTCGGTACACATACTGCTTACTATCAGGCGAACAACCGCTGTCATGAATTAAACACCTACCAGTCACGCTACAGGAGACACGAAATCGTAAAGTACGATAATCTTGAATTACTGCAAAATCATGCGAGCCATCTTCCTGCACCTCCTGCTAAAGGATTGGACCGACTGCAACCAAACTCGGTACACATACTGCTTACTATCAGGCGAACAACCCCTGTCATGAATTAAACACCTACCACTCACGCTACAGGACACACGAAGTCGTAAACTACGATATTCTTGAATTACTGCAAAACCATGCGAGCCATCTTCCTGCACCTCCTGCTAAAGTATTGGACCGACTGCAACCAAACTCGGTACACATACTGCTTACTATCAGGCGAACAACCGCTGTCATAAATTAAACACCTACCAGTCACGCTACAGGAGACACGAAGTCGTAAACTACGATATTCTTGAATTACTGCAAAACCATGCGAGCCATCTTCCTGCACCTCCTGCTAAAGTATTGGACCGACTGCAACCAAACTCGGTACACATATTACTTACTATCAGGCGAACAACCGCTGTCATGAATTAAACACCTACCAGTCACGCTACAGGAGACACGTAGTCGTAAACTACGATATTCTTGAATTACTGCAAAACCATGCGAGCCATCTTCCTGCACCTCCTCCAAAAATAGTAGACCGACTGCAACCAAACTCGGTACACATACTGCTTACTATCAGTCGAACAACCGCTGTCATGAATTAAACACCTACCACTCACGCTACAGGAGACACGAAGTCGTAAACTACGATATTCTTGAATTACTGCAAAACCATGCCAGCCATCTTCCTACACCTCCTCCTAAAGTATTGGACCGACTGCAACCAAACTCGGTACACATACTGCTTACTATCAGGCGATCAGCCGCTGTCATGAATTAAACACCTACCAGTCACGCTACAGGAGACACGAAATCGTAAACTACGATATTCTTGAATTACTGCAAATCCATGCGAGCCATCTTCCTGCACCTCCTCCTGAAGTATTGGGCCGACTGCAACCAAACTCGGTACACATACTGCTTACTATCAGGCGAACAACCGCTGTCATGAATTAAACACCTACCAGTCACGCTACAGGAGACACGAAATCGTAAACTACGATAATCTTGAATTACTGCAAAATCATGCGAGCCATCTTCCTGCACCTCCTGCTAAAGTATTGGACCGACTGCAACCAAACTCGGTACACATACTGCTTACTATCAGGCGAACAACCGCTGTCATGAATTAAACACCTACCACTCACGCTACAGGAGACACGAAGTCGTAAACTACGATATTCTTGAATTACTGCAAAACCATGCGAGCCATCTTCCTGCACCTCCTGCTAAAGTAAGGGACCGACTGCAACCAAACTCGGTACACATACTGCTTACTATCAGGCGAACAACCGCTGTCATGAATTAAACACCTACCACTCACGCTACAGGAGACACGAAGTCGTAAACTACGATATTCTTGAATTACTGCAAAACCATGCGAGCCATCTTCCTGCACCTCCTCCAAAAGTAGTAGACCGACTGCAACCAAACTCGGTACACATACTGCTTACTATCAGTCGAACAACCGCTGTCATGAATTAAACACCTACCACTCACGCTACAGGAGACACGAAGTCGTAAACTACGATAGTCTTGAATTACTGCAAAACCATGCGAGCCATCTTCCTGCACCTCCTCCTAAAGTATTGGGCCGACTGCAACCAAACTCGGTACACATACTGATTACTATCAGGCGAACAACCGCTGTCATGAATTAAACACCTACCACTCACGCTACAGGAGACACGAAGTCGTAAACTACGATATTCTTGGATTACTGCAAAACCATGCGAGCCATCTTCCTGCACCTCCTCCTAAAGTATTGGACCGACTGCAACCAAACTCGGTACACATTCTGCTTACTATCAGGCGAACAACCGCTGTCATGAATGAAACACCTACCACTCACGCTACAGGAGACAAGAAGTCGTAAACTACAATATTCTTGAATTGCGGCAATAACATGCGAGCGATCTTCCTGCACCTCTTCCTAAAGTATTGGACCAACTGCAACCAAACTCGGTACACATACTGCTTACTATCAGGCGAACAACCGCTTACATGAATTAAACACCTAGCACTCACGCTACAGGAGACACGAAGTCGTAAACTACTATATTCTTGAATTACTGCAAAACCATGCGAGATATCTTCCTGCACCTCCTCCGAAAGTATTGGACCGCCTGCAACCAAACTCGGTACACATACTGCTTACTATCAGGCGAACAACCGCTGTCATGAATTAAACACCTACCAGTCACGCTACAGGAGACACGAAGTCGTAAACTACGATATTCTTGAATTACTGCAAAACCATGCGAGCCATCTTCCTGCACCTCCTCTGAAAGTATTGGACCGACTGCAACCAAACTCGGTACACATATTACTTACTATCAGGCGAACAACCGCTGTCATGAATTAAACACCTACCAGTCACGCTACAGGAGACACGTAGTCGTAAACTACGATATTCTTGAATTACTGCAAAACCATGCGAGCCATCTTCCTGCACCTCCTCCAAAAATAGTAGACCGACTGCAACCAAACTCGGTACACATACTGCTTACTATCAGTCGAAAAACCGCTGTCATGAATTAAACACCTACCACTCACGCTACAGGAGACACGAAGTCGTAAATTACGATATTCTTGAATTACTGCAAAACCATGCCAGCCATCTTCCTACACCTCCTCCTAAAGTATTGGACCGACTGCAACCAAACTCGGTACACATACTGCTTACTATCAGGCGAACAACCCCTGTCATGAATTAAACACCTACCACTCACACTACAGGAGACACGAAGTCGTAAACTACGATATTCTTGAATTACTGCAAAACCATGCGAGCCATCTTCCTGCACCTCCTGCTAAAGTATTGGACCGACTGCAACCAAACTCGGTACACATACTGCTTACTATCAGGCGAACAACCGCTGTCATGAATTAAACACCTACCACTCACGCTACAGGAGACACGAAGTCGTAAACTACGATATTCTTGAATTACTGCAAAACCATGCCAGCCATCTTCCTACACCTCCTCCTAAAGTATTGGACCGACTGCAACCAAACTCGGTACACATACTGCTTACTATCAGGCGATCAGCCGCTGTCATGAATTAAACACCTACCAATCACGCTACAGGAGACACGAAGTCGTAAACTACGATATTCTTGAATTACTGCAAATCCATGCGAGCCATCTTCCTGCACCTCCTCCTGAAGTATTGGGCCGACTGCAACCAAACTCGGTACACATACTGCTTACTATCAGGCGAACAACCGCTGTCATGAATTAAACACCTACCAGTCACGCTACAGGAGACACGAAATCGTAAACTACGATAATCTTGAATTACTGCAAAATCATGCGAGCCATCTTCCTGCACCTCCTGCTAAAGTATTGGACCGACTGCAACCAAACTCGGTACACATACTGCTTACTATCAGGCGAACGACCGCTGTCATGAATTAAACACCTACCACTCACGCTACAGGAGACACGAAGTCGTAAACTACGATATTCTTGAATTACTGCAAAACCATGCGAGCCATCTTCCTGCACCTCCTGCTAAAGTAAGGGACCGACTGCAACCAAACTCGGTACACATACTGCTTACTATCAGGCGAACAACCGCTGTCATGAATTAAACACCTACCACTCACGCTACAGGAGACACGAAGTCGTAAACTACGATATTCTTGAATTACTGCAAAACCATGCGAGCCATCTTCCTGCACCTCCTCCAAAAGTAGTAGACCGACTGCAACCAAACTCGGTACACATACTGCTTACTATCAGACGAACAACCGCTGTCATGAATTAAACACCTACCACTCACGCTACAGGAGACACGAAGTCGTAAACTACGATATTCTTGAATTACTGCAAAACCATGCGAGCCATCTTCCTGCACCTCCTCCTAAAGTATTGGGCCGACTGCAACCAAACTCGGTACACATACTGATTACTATCAGGCGAACAACCGCTGTCATGAATTAAACACCTACCACTCACGCTACAGGAGACACGAAGTCGTAAACTACGATATTCTTGAATTACTGCAAAACCATGCGAGCCATCTTCCTGCACCTCCTCCTAAAGTATTGGACCGACTGCAACCAAACTCGGTACACATACTGCTTACTATCAGGCGAACAACCGCTGTCATGAATGAAACACCTACCACTCACGCTACAGGAGACACGAAGTCGTAAACTACAATATTCTTGAATTACGGCAATAACATGCGAGCCATCTTCCTGAACCTCTTCCTAAAGTATTGGACCAACTGCAACCAAACTCGGTACACATACTGCTTACTATCAGGCGAACAACCGCTTACATGAATTAAACACCTAGCACTCACGCTACAGGATACACGAGGTCGTAAACTACTATATTCTTGAATTACTGCAAAACCATGCGAGATATCTTCCTGCACCTCCTCCGAAAGTATTGGACCGCCTGCAACCAAACTCGGTACACATACTGCTTACTATCAGGCGAACAACCGCTGTCATGAATTAAACACCTACCAGTCACGCTACAGGAGACACGAAGTCGTAAACTACGATATTCTTGAATTACTGCAAAACCATGCGAGCCATCTTCCTGCACCTCCTGCTAAAGTATTGGACCGACTGCAACCAAACTCGGTACACATATTACTTACTATCAGGCGAACAACCGCTGTCATGAATTAAACACCTACCAGTCACGCTACAGGAGACACGTAGTCGTAAACTACGATATTCTTGAATTACTGCAAAACCATGCGAGCCATCTTCCTGCACCTCCTCCAAAAATAGTAGACCGACTGCAACCAAACTCGGTACACATACTGCTTACTATCAGTCGAAAAACCGCTGTCATGAATTAAACACCTACCACTCACGCTACAGGAGACACGAAGTCGTAAACTACGATATTCTTGAATTACTGCAAAACCATGCCAGCCATCTTCCTACACCTCCTCCTAAAGTATTGGACCGACTGCAACCAAACTCGGTACACATACTGCTTACTATCAGGCGAACAACCCCTGTCATGAATTAAACACCTACCACTCACACTACAGGAGACACGAAGTCGTAAACTACGATATTCTTGAATTACTGCAAAACCATGCGAGCCATCTTCCTGCACCTCCTGCTAAAGTATTGGACCGACTGCAACCAAACTCGGTACACATACTGCTTACTATCAGGCGAACAACCGCTGTCATGAATTAAACACCTACCACTCACGCTACAGGAGACACGAAGTCGTAAACTACGATATTCTTGAATTACTGCAAAACCATGCGAGCCATCTTCCTGCACCTCCTCCTAAAGTATTGGACCGACTGCAACCAAACTCGGTACACATACTGCTTACTATCAGGCGAACAACCGCTGTCATGAATTAAACACCTACCACTCACGCTACAGGAGACACGAAGTCGTAAACTGCAATATTCTTGAATTACGGCAATATCATGCGAGCCATCTTCCTGCACCTCCTCCTAAAGTATTGGACCGACTGCAACCAAACTCGGTACACATACTGCTTACTATCAGGCGAAAAACCGCTTACATGAATTAAACACATAGCACTGACGCTACAGGAGACACGAAGTCGTAAACTACTATATTCTTGAATTACTGCAAAACCATGCCAGCCATCTTCCTACACCTCCTCCTAAAGTATTGGACCGACTGCAACCAAACTCGGTACACATACTGCTTACTATCAGGCGAACAACCGCTGTCATGAATTAAACACCTACCACTCACGCTACAGGAGACACGAAGTCGTATACTACGATATTCTTGAATTACTGCAAAACCATGCCAGCCATCTTCCTACACCTCCTCCTAAAGTATTGGACCGACTGCAACCAAACTCGGTACACATACTGCTTACTATCAGGCGATCAGCCGCTGTCATGAATTAAACACCTACCAATCACGCTACAGGAGACACGAAATCGTAAACTACGATAATCTTGAATTACTGCAAAATCATGCGAGCCATCTTCCTGCACCTCCTGCTAAAGTATTGGACCGACTGCAACCAAACTCGGTACACATACTGCTTACTATCAGGCGAACAACCGCTGTCATGAATTAAACACCTACCACTCACGCTACAGGAGACACGAAGTCGTAAACTACGATATTCTTGAATTACTGCAAAACCATGCGAGCTATCTTCCTGCACCTCCTCCTAAAGTATTGGACCGACTGCAACCAAACTCATTACACATACTGCTTACTATCAGGCGAACAACCGTAGTCATGAATTAAACACCTACCACTCACGCTACAGGAGACACGAAGTCGTAAACTACGATATTCTTGAATTACTGCAAAACCATGCGAGCCATCTTCCTGCAACTCCTCCTAATGTATTGGACCGACTGCAACCAAACTCGGTACACATACTGCTTACTATCAGGCGAACAACCGCTGTCATGAATTAAACACCTACCACTCACGCTACAGGAGACACGAAGTCGTAAACTGCAATATTCTTGAATTACGGCAATATCATGCGAGCCATCTTCCTGCACCTCCTCCTAAAGTATTGGCCCGACTGCAACCAAACTCGGTACACATACTGCTTACTATCAGGCGAAAAACCGCTTACATGAATTAAACACCTAGCACTGACGCTACAGGAGACACGAAGTCGTAAACTACTATATTCTTGAATTACTGCAAAATCATGCGAGATATCTTCCTGCACCTCCTCTGAAAGTATTGGACCGCCTGCAACCAAACTCGGTACACATACTGCTTACTATCAGGCGAACAACCGCTGTCATGAATTAAGCACCCACCAGTCACGCTACAGGAGACACGAAGTCGTAAACTACGATATTCTTGAATTACTGCAAAACCATGCGAGCCATCTTCCTGCACCTCCTCCTAAAGTATTGGACCGACTGCAACCAAACTCGGTACACATACTGCTTACTATCAGGCGAACAACCGCTGTCATGAATTAAACACCTACCACTCACGCTACAGGAGACACGAAGTCGTAAACTACGATATTCTTGAATTACTGCTAAACCATGCGAGCCATCTTCCTGCACCTCCTCCTAAAGTATTGGACCGACTGCAACCAAACTCGGTACACATACTGCTTACTATCAGGCGAACAACCGCTGTCATGAATTAAACACCTACCACTCACGCTACAGGAGACACGAAGTCGTAAACTGCAATATTCTTGAATTACGGCAATATCATGCGAGCCATCTTCCTGCACCTCCTCCTAAAGTATTGGACCGACTGCAACCAAACTCGGTACACATACTGCTTACTATCAGGCGAAAAACCGCTTACATGAATTAAACACCTAGCACTGACGCTACAGGAGACACGAATTCGTAAACTACTATATTCTTGAATTACTGCAAAATCATGCGAGATATCTTCCTGCACCTCCTCTGAAAGTATTGGACCGCCTGCAACCAAACTCGGTACACATACTGCTTACTATCAGGCGAACAACCGCTGTCATGAATTAAGCACCTACCAGTCACGCTACAGGAGACACGAAGTCGTAAACTACGATATTCTTGAATTACTGCAAAACCATGCGAGAGATATTCCTGCACCTCCTCCTAAAGTACTGGACCGACTGCAACCAAACTCGGTACACATACTGCTTACTATCACGCGAACAACCGCTGTCATGAATTAAACACCTACCAGTCACGCTACAGGAGACACGAATTCGTAAACTACGATATTCTTGAATTACTGCAAAACCATGCGAGCCATCTGCCGGCACCTCCTGCTAAAGTATTGGACCGACTGCAACCAAACTCGGTACACATACTCATAAATATCAGGCGAACAACCGCTGTCATGAATTAAACACCTACCACTCACGCTACAGGAGACACGAAGTCGTAAACTACGATATTCTTGAATTACTGCAAAACCATGCGAGCCATCTTCCTGCACCTCCTCCTAAAGTATTGGACCGACTGCAACCAAACTCGGTACACATACTGCTTACTATCAGGCGAACAACCGCTGTCATGAATTAAACACCTACCACTCACGCTACAGGAGACACGAAGTCGTAAACTACGATATTCTTGAATTACTGCTAAACCATGCGAGCCATCTTCCTGCACCTCCTCCTAAAGTATTGGACCGACTGCAACCAAACTCGGTACACATACTGCTTACTATCAGGCGAACAACCGCTGTCATGAATTAAACACCTACCTCTCACGCTACAGGAGACACGAAGTCGTAAACTACGATATTCTTGAAATACAGCAAAACCATGCGAGCCATCTTCCTGCACCTCCTCCTAAAGTATTGGACCGACTGCAACCAAACTCGGTACACATACTGCTTACTATCAGGCGAACAACCGCTGTCATGAATTAAACACCTACCACTCACGCTACAGGAGACACGAAGTCGTAAACAACGATATTCTTGAATTACTGCAAAACCATGCGAGCCATCTTCCTGCACCTCCTCCTAAAGTATTGGACCGACTGCAACCAAACTCGGTACACATACTGCTTACTATCAGGCGAACAACCGCTGTCATGAATTAAACACCTACCACTCACGCTACAGGAGACACGAAGTCGTAAACTGCAATATTCTTGAATTACGGCAATATCATGCGAGCCATCTTCCTGCACCTCCTCCTAAAGTATTGGACCGACTGCAACCAAACTCCGTACACATACTGCTTACTATCAGGCGAAAACCGCTTACATGAATTAAACACCTAGCACTGACGCTACAGGAGACACGAAGTCGTAAACTACTATATTCTTGAATTACTGCAAAACCATGCGAGATATCTTCCTGCACCTCCTCCGAAAGTACTGGACCGCCTGCAACCAAACTCGGTACACATACTGCTTACTATCAGGCGAACAACCGCTGTCATGAATAAAACACCTACCAGTCACGTTACAGGAGACACGAAGTCGTAAACTACGATATTCTTGAATTACTGCAAAACCATGCGAGCCATCTTCCTGCACCTCCTCTAAAAGTAGTGGACCGACTGCAACCAAACTCGGTACACATACTGCTAACTATCAGGCGACAACCGCTGTCATGAATTAAACACCTACCACTCACGCTACAGGAGACACGAAGTCGTAAACTACGATATTCTTAAATTACTGCAAAATATGCGAGCAATCTTCCTGCATCTCCTCCTCCAGTAGTGGACCGACTGCAACCAAAATCGGTACACATACTGCTTACTATCAGGCGAACAACCGCTATCATGAATTAAACACCTACCACTCACGCTACAGGAGACACGAAGTCGTAAACTACGATATTCTTGAATTACTGCAATACCATGCGAGAGATATTCCTGCTCCTCCTCCTAAAGTATTGGACCGACTGCAACCAAACTCGGTACACATACTGCTTACTATCAGGCGATCAGCCGCTGTCATGAATTAAACACCTACCAATGACGCTACAGGAGACACGAAGTCGTAAACTACGATATTCTTGAATTACTGCAAATCCAAGCGAGCCATCTTCCTGCACCTCCTCCTAAAGAATTGGGCCGACTGCAACCAAACTCGGTACACATACTGCTTACTATCAGGCGAACAACCGCTGTCATGAATTAAACACCTACAAGTCACGCTACAGGAGACACGAAATCGTAAACTACGATATTCTTGAATTACTGCAAAACCATGCGAGCCATCTTCCTGCTCCTCTTGCTAAAGTATTGGACCAACTGCAACCAAACTCGGTACACATACTGCTTACTATCAGTCGAACAACCGCTGTCATGAATTAAACACCTACCACTCACGCTACAGGAGACACGATGTCGTAAACTACGATATTCTTGAATTACTGCAAAACGATGCGAGCCATCTTCCTGCACCTCCTGCTAAAGTATTGGACCGACTGCAACCAAACTCGGTACACATACTGCTTACTATCAGGCGAACAACCGCTGTCATGAATTAAACACCTACCAGTCACGCTACAGGAGACACGAAGTCGTAAACTACGATATTCTTGAATTACTGCAAAACAATGCGAGCCATCTTCCTGCACCTCCTGCTAAAGTATTGGACCGACTGCAACCAAACTCGGTACACATACTGCTTACTATCAGGCGAACAACCGCTGTCATGAGTTAAACACCTACCAGTCACGCTACAGGAGACACGATGTCGTAAACTACGATATTCTTGAATTACTGCAAAACCATGCGAGCTATCTTCCTGCACCTCCTACGAAAGTATTGGACCGACTGCAACCAAACTCGGTACACATACTGCTTACTATCAGGCGAACAACCGCTGTCATGAATTAAGCACCTACCACTCACGCTACAGGAGACACGAAGTCGTAAACTAAAATATTCTTGAATTACGGCAATACCATGCGAGCCATCTTCCTGCACCTCCTCGTAAAGTATTGGACCGACTGCAACCAAACTCGGTACACATACTGCTTACTATCAGGCGAACAACCGCTTACATGAATTAAACACCTAGCAGTCACGCTACAGGAGACACGAAGTCGTAAACTACTATATTCTTGAATTACTGCAAAACCATGCGAGCCATCTTCCTGCACCTCCTCCTAAAGTATTGGACCGCCTGCAACCAAACTCGGTACACATACTGCTTACTATCAGGCGAACAACCGCTGTCATGAGTTAAACTCCTACCAGTCACGCTACAGGAGACACGAAGTCGTAAACTACGATATTCTTGATTTACTGCAATACCATGCGAGCCATCTTCCTGCACCTCTTCCAAAAGTAGTAGACTGACTGCAACCAAACTCGTTACACATACTGCTTACTATCAGTCGAACAACCGCTGTCATGAATTAAACACCTACCACTCACGCTACAGGAGACACGAAGTCGTAAACTACGATATTCTTGAATTACTGCAAAACCATGCGAGCCATCTTCCTGCACCTCCTCCTAAAGTATTGGACCGACTGCAACCAAACTCGGTACACATACTGCTTACTATCAGGCAAACAGCCGCTGTCATGAATTAACCACCTACCAATCACGCTACAGGAGACACGAAGTCGTAAACTACGATATACTTGAATTACTGCAAAACCATGCGAGCCATCTTCCTGCACCTCCTCCTAAAGTAT
Source organism: Locusta migratoria (assembly GCA_026315105.1). NCBI lineage: Eukaryota > Metazoa > Arthropoda > Insecta > Orthoptera > Acrididae > Locusta > Locusta migratoria. The sequence continues at coordinate 485,100,581 of CM048748.1, forward strand.
TGGACCGACTGCAACCAAACTCGGTACACATACTGCTCACTATCAGGCGAACAACCGCTGTCATGAATTAAGCACCTACCACTCACGCTACAGGAGACACGAAGTCGTAAACTACAATATTCTTGAATTACGGCAATACCATGCGAGCCATCTTCCTGCACCTCCTCCTAAAGTATTGGACCGACTGCAACCAAACTCGGTACACATACTGCTTACTATCAGGCGAACAACCGCTTACATGAATTAAACACCTAGCACTCACGCAACAGGAGACACGAAGTCGTAAACTACTATATTCTTGAATTACTGCAAAACCATGCGAGATATCTTCCTGCACTTCCTCCGAAAGTATTGGACCGCCTGCAACCAAACTCGGTACACATACTGCTTACTATCAGGCGAACAACCGCTGTCATGAATTAAACACCCACCAGTCACGCTACAGGAGACACGAAGTCGTAAACTACGATATTCTTGAATTACTGCAAAACCATGCGAGCCATCTTCCTGCACCTCCTGCTAAAGTATTGGACCGACTGCAACCAAACTCGGTACACATACTGCTTACTATCAGGCGAACAACCGCTGTCATGAGTTAAACACCTACCACTCACGCTACAGGAGACACGAAGTCGTAAACTACGATATTCTTGAATTACTGCAAAACCATGCGAGTCATCTTCCTGCACCTCTTCCAAAAGTAGTAGACCGAATGCAACCAAACTCGTTACACATACTGCTTACTATCAGTCGAACAACCGCTGTCATGAATTAAACACCTACCACTCACGCTACAGGAGACACGAAGTCGTAAACTACGATATTCTTGAATTACTGCAAAACCATGCGAGCCATCTTCCTGCACCTCCTCCTAAAGTATTGGACCGACTGCAACCAAACTCGGTACACATACTGCTTACTATCAGGCGATCAGCCGCTGTCATGAATTAAACACCTACCAATCACGCTACAGGAGACACGAAGTCGTAAACTACGATATTCTTGAATTACTGCAAATCCATGCGAGCCATCTTCCTGCACCTCCTAATAAAGTATTGGGCCGACTGCAACCAAACTCGGTACACATACTGCTTACTATCAGGCGAACAACCGCTGTCATGAATTAAACACCTACCAGTCACGCTACAGGAGACACGAAGTCGTAAACTACGATATTCTTGAATTACTGCAAAACGATGCGAGCCATCTTCCTGCACCTCCTCCTAAAGTATTGGACCGACTGCAACCAAACTCGGTACACATACTTCTTACTATCAGGCGAACAACCGCTGTCATGAATTAAACACCTACCACTCACGCTACAGGAGACACGAAGTCGTAAACTACGATATTCTTGAATTACTGCAAAACCATGCGAGCCATCTTCCTGCACCTCCTCCTAAAGTATTGGACCGACTGCAACCAAACTCGGTACACATACTGCTTACTATCAGGCGAACAACCGCTGTCATGAATTAAACACCTACCACTCACGCTACAGGAGACACGAAGTCGTAAACTGCAATATTCTTGAATTACGGCAATATCATGCGAGCCATCTTCCTGCACCTCCTCCTAAAGTATTGGACCGACTGCAACCAAACTCCGTACACATACTGCTTACTATCAGGCGAAAACCGCTTACATGAATTAAACACCTAGCACTGACGCTACAGGAGACACGAAGTCGTAAACTACTATATTCTTGAATTACTGCAAAACCATGCGAGATATCTTCCTGCACCTCCTCCGAAAGTACTGGACCGCCTGCAACCAAACTCGGTACACATACTGCTTACTATCAGGCGAACAACCGCTGTCATGAATAAAACACCTACCAGTCACGTTACAGGAGACACGAAGTCGTAAACTACGATATTCTTGAATTACTGCAAAACCATGCGAGCCATCTTCCTGCACCTCCTCTAAAAGTAGTGGACCGACTGCAACCAAACTCGGTACACATACTGCTAACTATCAGGCGACAACCGCTGTCATGAATTAAACACCTACCACTCACGCTACAGGAGACACGAAGTCGTAAACTACGATATTCTTAAATTACTGCAAAATATGCGAGCAATCTTCCTGCATCTCCTCCTCCAGTAGTGGACCGACTGCAACTAAAATCGGTACACATACTGCTTACTATCAGGCGAACAACCGCTATCATGAATTAAACACCTACCACTCACGCTACAGGAGACACGAAGTCGTAAACTACGATATTCTTGAATTACTGCAAAACCATGCGAGAGATTTTCCTGCTCCTCCTCCTAAAGTATTGGACCGACTGCAACCAAACTCGGTACACATACTGCTTACTATCAGGCGATCAGCCGCTGTCATGAATTAAACACCTACCAATGACGCTACAGGAGACACGAAGTCGTAAACTACGATATTCTTGAATTACTGCAAATCCAAGCGAGCCATCTTCCTGCACCTCCTCCTAAAGAATTGGGCCGACTGCAACCAAACTCGGTACACATACTGCTTACTATCAGGCGAACAACCGCTGTCATGAATTAAACACCTACCACTCACGCTACAGGAGACACGAAGTCGTAAACTACGATATTCTTGAATTACTGCAAAACGATGCGAGCCATCTTCCTGCACCTCCTGCTAAAGTATTGGACCGACTGCAACCAAACTCGGTACACATACTGCTTACTATCAGGCGAACAACCGCTGTCATGAATTAAACACCTACCAGTCACGCTACAGGAGACACGAAGTCGTAAACTACGATATTCTTGAATTACTGCAAAACAATGCGAGCCATCTTCCTGCACCTCCTGCTAAAGTATTGGACCGACTGCAACCAAACTCGGTACACATACTGCTTACTATCAGGCGAACAACCGCTGTCATGAGTTAAACACCTACCAGTCACGCTACAGGAGACACGATGTCGTAAACTACGATATTCTTGAATTACTGCAAAACCATGCGAGCCATCTTCCTGCACCTCCTACGAAAGTATTGGACCGACTGCAACCAAACTCGGTACACATACTGCTTACTATCAGGCGAACAACCGCTGTCATGAATTAAGCACCTACCACTCACGCTACAGGAGACACGAAGTCGTAAACTACAATATTCTTGAATTACGGCAATACCATGCGAGCCATCTTCCTGCACCTCCTCCTAAAGTATTGGACCGACTGCAACCAAACTCGGTACACATACTGCTTACTATCAGGCGAACAACCGCTTACATGAATTAAACACCTAGCAGTCACGCTACAGGAGACACGAAGTCGTAAACTACTATATTCTTGAATTACTGCAAAACCATGCGAGCCATCTTCCTGCACCTCCTCCTAAAGTATTGGACCGCCTGCAACCAAACTCGGTACACATACTGCTTACTATCAGGCGAACAACCGCTGTCATGAGTTAAACTCCTACCAGTCACGCTACAGGAGACACGAAGTCGTAAACTACGATATTCTTGATTTACTGCAATACCATGCGAGCCATCTTCCTGCACCTCTTCCAAAAGTAGTAGACTGACTGCAACCAAACTCGTTACACATACTGCTTACTATCAGTCGAACAACCGCTGTCATGAATTAAACACCTACCACTCACGCTACAGGAGACACGAAGTCGTAAACTACGATATTCTTGAATTACTGCAAAACCATGCGAGCCATCTTCCTGCACCTCCTCCTAAAGTATTGGACCGACTGCAACCAAACTCGGTACACATACTGCTTACTATCAGGCAAACAGCCGCTGTCATGAATTAACCACCTACCAATCACGCTACAGGAGACACGAAGTCGTAAACTACGATATACTTGAATTACTGCAAAACCATGCGAGCCATCTACCTGCACCTCCTCCTAAAGTATTGGACCGACTGCAACCAAACTCGGTACACATACTGCTCACTATCAGGCGAACAACCGCTGTCATGAATTAAGCACCTACCACTCACGCTACAGGAGACACGAAGTCGTAAACTACAATATTCTTGAATTACGGCAATACCATGCGAGCCATCTTCCTGCACCTCCTCCTAAAGTATTGGACCGACTGCAACCAAACTCGGTACACATACTGCTTACTATCAGGCGATCAGCCGCTGTCATGAATTAAACACCTACCAATCACGCTACAGGAGACACGAAGTCGTAAACTACGATATTCTTGAATTACTGCAAAACCATGCGAGCCATCTTCCTGCACCTCCTGCTAAAGTATTGGACCGACTGCAACCAAACTCGGGACACATACTGCTTACTATCAGGCGAACAACCGCTGTCATGAGTTAAACACCTACCACTCACGCTACAGGAGACACGAAGTCGTAAACTACGATATTCTTGAATTACTGCAAAACCATGCGAGTCATCTTCCTGCACCTCTTCCAAAAGTAGTAGACCGACTGCAACCAAACTCGTTACACATACTGCTTACTATCAGTCGAACAACCGCTGTCATGAATTAAACACCTACCACTCACGCTACAGGAGACACGAAGTCGTAAACTACGATATTCTTGAATCACTGCAAAACCATGCGAGCCATCTTCCTGCACCTCCTCCTAAAGTATTGGACCGACTGCAACCAAACTCGGTACACATACTGCTTACTATCAGGCGATCAGCCGCTGTCATGAATTAAACACCTACCAATCACGCTACAGGAGACACGAAGTCGTAAACTACGATATTCTTGAATTACTGCAAATCCATGCGAGCCATCTTCCTGCACCTCCTAATAAAGTATTGGGCCGACTGCAACCAAACTCGGTACACATACTGCTTACTATCAGGCGAACAACCGCTGTCATGAATTAAACACCTACCAGTCACGCTACAGGAGACACGAAGTCGTAAACTACGATATTCTTGAATTACTGCAAAACGATGCGAGCCATCTTCCTGCACCTCCTCCTAAAGTATTGGACCGACTGCAACCAAACTCGGTACACATACTTCCTACTATCAGGCGAACAACCGCTGTCATGAATTAAACACCTACCACTCACGCTACAGGAGACACGAAGTCGTAAACTGAGATATTCTTGAATTACTGCAAAACCATGCGAGCCATCTTCCTGCACCTCCTCCTAAAGTATTGGACCGACTGCAACCAAACTCGGTACACATACTGCTTACTATCAGGCGAACAACCGCTGTCATGAATTAAACACCTACCACTCACGCTACAGGAGACACGAAGTCGTAAACTACGATATTCTTGAATTACTGCAAAACCATGCGAGCCATCTTCCTGGACCTCCTCCTAAAGTATTGGGCCGACTGCATCCAAACTCGGTACACATACTGCTTACTATCAGGCGAACAACCGCTGTCATGATTTAAATACCTACCACTCACGCTAAAGGAGATACGAAGTCGTAAACTCCTATATTCTTGAATTATTGGAAAACGATGCGAGCCATCTTCCTGCACCTCTCCTAAAGTATTAGACCGACTGCAACCAAACACGGTACACATACTGCTTACTATCAGGCGAACAACCGCTGTCATGAGTTAAACACCTACCACTCACGCTACAGGAGACACGAAGTCGTAAACTACGATATTCTTGAATTACTGCAAAACCATGCGAGCCATCTTCCTGCACCTCCTCCTAAAGTATTGGACCGACTGCAACCAAACTCGGTACACATACTGCTTACTATCAGGCGAACAACCGCTGTCATGAATTAAACACCTACCAGTCACGCTACAGGAGACACGAAGTCGTAAACTACAATATTATTGAATTACTGCTAAAGCATGCGAGCCATCTTCCTGCACCTCCTCCAAAAGTAGTAGACCGACTGCAACCAAACTCGGTACACATACTGCTTACTATCAGTCGAACAACCGCTGTCATGAATTAAACACCTACGACTCACGCTACAGGAGACACGAAGTCGTAAACTACGATATTCTTGAATGACTGCAAAACCATGCGAGCCATCTTCCTGCACCTCCTACTAAAGTATTTGACCGACTGCAACCAAACTCGGTACACATACTGCTTACTATCAGGCGATCAGCCGCTGTCATGAATTAAACACCTACCAATGACGCTACAGGAGACACGAAGTCGTAAACTACGATATTCTTGAATTACTGCAAATCCAAGCGAGCCATCTTCCTGCACCTCCTCCTAAAGAATTGGGCCGACTGCAACCAAACTCGGTACACATACTGCTTACTATCAGGTGAACAACCGCTGTCATGAATGAAACACCTACCAGTCACGCTACAGGAGACACGAAATCGTAAACTACGATATTCTTGAATGACTGCAAAACAATGCGAGCCATCTTCCTGCACCTTATCCTAAAGTAGTGGACCGACTGCAACCAAACTCGGTACACATACTGCTTACTATCAGGCGAACAACCGCTCTCATGTGTTAAACACCTACCAGTCACGCTACAGGAGACACGAAGTCGTAAACTACGATATTCTTGAATTACTGCAAAACCATGCGAGCCATCTTCCTGCACCTCCTACGAAAGTATTGGACCGACTGCAACCAAACTCGGTACACATACTGCTTACTATCAGGCGATCAGCCGCTGTCATGAATTAAAAACCTACCAGTCACGCTACAGGAGACACGAAGTCGTAAACTACAATATTATTGAATTACTGCTAAAGCATGCGAGCCATCTTCCTGCACCTCCTCCAAAAGTAGTAGACCGACTGCAACCAAACTCGGTACACATACTGCTTACTATCAGGCGAACAACCGCTGTCATGAATTAAACACCTACCAGTCACGCTACAGGAGACACGAAGTCGTAAACTACGATATTCTTGAATTACTGCATAACAATGCGAGCCATCTTCCTGCACCTTATCCTAAAGTAGTGGACCGACTGCAACCAATCTCGGTACACATACTGCTTACTATCAGGCGAACAACCGCTGTCATGAGTTAAACACCTACCAGTCACGCTACAGGAGACACGAAGTCGTAAACTACGATATTCTTGAATTACTGCAAAACCATGCGAGCCATCTTCCTGCACCTCCTACGAAAGTATTGGACCGACTGCAACCTAACTCGGTACACATACTGCTTACTATCAGGCGAACAACCGCTGTCATGAATTAAGCACCTACCACTCACGCTACAGGAGACACGAAGTCGTAAATTACAATATTCTTGAATTACGGCAATACCATGCGAGCCATCTTCCTGCACCTCCTCCTAAAGTATTGGACCGACTGCAACCAAATTCGGTACACATACTGCTTACTATCAGGCGAACAACCGCTTACATGAATTAAACACCTAGCACTCACGCTACAGGAGACACGAAGTCGTAAACTACTATATTCTTGAATTACCGCAAAACCATGCGAGATATCTTCCTGCACCTCCTCCGAAAGTATTGGACCGCCTGCAACCAAACTCGGTACACATACTGCTTACTATCAGGCGAACAACCGCTGTCATGAATTAAACACCTACCAGTCACGCTACAGGAGACACGAAGTCGTAAACTACGATATTCTTGAATTACTGCAAAACAATGCGAGCCATCTTCCTGCACCTCCTGCTAAAGTATCGGACCGACTGCAACCAAACTCGGTACACATACTGCTTACTATCAGGCGAACAACCGCTGTCATGAGTTAAACTCCTACCAGTCACGCTACAGGAGACACGAAGTCGTAAACTACGATATTCTTGAATTACTGCAATACCATGCGAGACATCTTCCTGCACCTCTTCCAAAAGTAGTAGACCGCTGCAACCAAACTCGTTACACATACTGCTTACTATCAGTCGAACAACCGCTGTCATGAATTAAACACCTACCACTCACGCTACAGGAGACACGAAGTCGTAAACTACGATATTCTTGAATTACTGCAAAACCATGCGAGCCATCTTCCTGCACCTCCTCCTAAAGTATTGGACCGACTGCAACCAAACTCGGTACACGTACTGCTTACTATCAGGCGAACAACCGCTGTCATGAATTAAGCACCTACCACTCACGCTACAGGAGACACGAAGTCGTAAACTACAATATTCTTGAATTACTGCAAAACCATGCGAGATATCTTCCTGCACCTCCTCCGAAAGTATTGGACCGCCTGCAACCAAACTCGGTACACATACTGCTTACTATCAGGCTAACAACCGCTGTCATGAATTAAACACCTACCAGTCACGCTACAGGAGACACGAAGTCGTAAACTACGATATTCTTGAATTACTGCAAAACCATGCGAGCCATCTTCCTGCACCTCCTGCTAAAGTATTGGACCGACTGCAACCAAACTCGGTACACATACTGCTTACTATCAGGCGAACAACCGCTGTCATGAGTTAAACACCTACCACTCACGCTACAGGAGACACGAAGTAGTAAACTACGATATTCTTGAATTACTGCAAAACCATGCGAGCCATCTTCCTGCACCTCTTCCAAAAGTAGTAGACCGACTGCAACCAAACTCGTTACACATACTGCTTACTATCAGTCGAACAACCGCTGTCATGAATTAAACACCTACCACTCACGCTACAGGAAACACGAAGTCGTAAACTACGATATTCTTGAATTACTGCAAAACCATGCAAGCCATCTTCCTGCACCTCCTACGAAAGTATTGGACCGACTGCAACCAAACTCGGTACACATACTGCTTACTATCAGGCGAACAACCGCTGTCATGAATTAAGCACCTACCACTCACGCTACAGGAGACACGAAGTCGTAAACTACAATATTCTTGAATTACGGCAATACCATGCGAGCCATCTTCCTGCACCTCCTCCTAAAGTATTGGACCGACTGCAACCAAACTCGGTACACATACTGCTTACTATCAGGCGAACAACCGCTTACATGAATTAAACACCTAGCAGTCACGCTACAGGAGACACGAAGTCGTAAACTACTATATTCTTGAATTACTGCAAAACCATGCGAGCCATCTTCCTGCACCTCCTCCTAAAGTATTGGACCGCCTGCAACCAAACTCGGTACACATACTGCTTACTATCAGGCGAACAACCGCTGTCATGAGTTAAACTCCTACCAGTCACGCTACAGGAGACACGAAGTCGTAAACTACGATATTCTTGATTTACTGCAATACCATGCGAGCCATCTTCCTGCACCTCTTCCAAAAGTAGTAGACTGACTGCAACCAAACTCGTTACACATACTGCTTACTATCAGTCGAACAACCGCTGTCATGAATTAAACACCTACCACTCACGCTACAGGAGACACGAAGTCGTAAACTACGATATTCTTGAATTACTGCAAAACCATGCGAGCCATCTTCCTGCACCTCCTCCTAAAGTATTGGACCGACTGCAACCAAACTCGGTACACATACTGCTTACTATCAGGCAAACAGCCGCTGTCATGAATTAACCACCTACCAATCACGCTACAGGAGACACGAAGTCGTAAACTACGATATACTTGAATTACTGCAAAACCATGCGAGCCATCTACCTGCACCTCCTCCTAAAGTATTGGACCGACTGCAACCAAACTCGGTACACATACTGCTCACTATCAGGCGAACAACCGCTGTCATGAATTAAGCACCTACCACTCACGCTACAGGAGACACGAAGTCGTAAACTACAATATTCTTGAATTACGGCAATACCATGCGAGCCATCTTCCTGCACCTCCTCCTAAAGTATTGGACCGACTGCAACCAAACTCGGTACACATACTGCTTACTATCAGGCGAACAACCGCTTACATGAATTAATCACCTAGCACTCACGCTACAGGAGACACGAAGTCGTAAACTACTATATTCTTGAATTACTGCAAAACCATGCGAGATATCTTCCTGCACTTCCTCCGAAAGTATTGGACCGCCTGCAACCAAACTCGGTACACATACTGCTTACTATCAGGCGAACAACCGCTGTCATGAATTAAACACCTACCAGTCACGCTACAGGAGACACGAAGTCGTAAACTACGATATTCTTGAATTACTGCAAAACCATGCGAGCCATCTTCCTGCACCTCCTGCTAAAGTATTGGACCGACTGCAACCAAACTCGGGACACATACTGCTTACTATCAGGCGAACAACCGCTGTCATGAGTTAAACACCTACCACTCACGCTACAGGAGACACGAAGTCGTAAACTACGATATTCTTGAATTACTGCAAAACCATGCGAGTCATCTTCCTGCACCTCTTCCAAAAGTAGTAGACCGACTGCAACCAAACTCGTTACACATACTGCTTACTATCAGTCGAACAACCGCTGTCATGAATTAAACACCTACCACTCACGCTACAGGAGACACGAAGTCGTAAACTACGATATTCTTGAATTACTGCAAAACCATGCGAGCCATCTTCCTGCACCTCCTCCTAAAGTATTGGACCGACTGCAACCAAACTCGGTACACATACTGCTTACTATCAGGCGATCAGCCGCTGTCATGAATTAAACACCTACCAATCACGCTACAGGAGACACGAAGTCGTAAACTACGATATTCTTGAATTACTGCAAATCCATGCGAGCCATCTTCCTGCACCTCCTAATAAAGTATTGGGCCGACTGCAACCAAACTCGGTACACATACTGCTTACTATCAGGCGAACAACCGCTGTCATGAATTAAACACCTACCAGTCACGCTACAGGAGACACGAAGTCGTAAACTACGATATTCTTGAATTACTGCAAAACGATGCGAGCCATCTTCCTGCACCTCCTCCTAAAGTATTGGACCGACTGCAACCAAACTCGGTACACATACTTCTTACTATCAGGCGAACAACCGCTGTCATGAATTAAACACCTACCACTCACGCTACAGGAGACACGAAGTCGTAAACTGAGATATTCTTGAATTACTGCAAAACCATGCGAGCCATCTTCCTGCACCTCCTCCTAAAGTATTGGACCGACTGCAACCAAACTCGGTACACATACTGCTTACTATCAGGCGAACAACCGCTGTCATGAATTAAACACCTACCACTCACGCTACAGGAGACACGAAGTCGTAAACTACGATATTCTTGAATTACTGCAAAACCATGCGAGCCATCTTCCTGGACCTCCTCCTAAAGTATTGGGCCGACTGCATCCAAACTCGGTACACATACTGCTTACTATCAGGCGAACAACCGCTGTCATGATTTAAATACCTACCACTCACGCTAAAGGAGATACGAAGTCGTAAACTCCTATATTCTTGAATTATTGGAAAACGATGCGAGCCATCTTCCTGCACCTCTCCTAAAGTATTAGACCGACTGCAACCAAACACGGTACACATACTGCTTACTATCAGGCGAACAACCGCTGTCATGAGTAAAACACCTACCACTCACGCTACAGGAGACACGAAGTCGTAAACTACGATATTCTTGAATTACTGCAAAACCATGCGAGCCATCTTCCTGCACCTCCTCCTAAAGTATTGGACCGACTGCAACCAAACTCGGTACACATACTGCTTACTATCAGGCGAACAACCGCTGTCATGAATTAAACACCTACCAGTCACGCTACAGGAGACACGAAGTCGTAAACTACAATATTATTGAATTACTGCTAAAGCATGCGAGCCATCTTCCTGCACCTCCTCCAAAAGTAGTAGACCGACTGCAACCAAACTCGGTACACATACTGCTTACTATCAGTCGAACAACCGCTGTCATGAATTAAACACCTACGACTCACGCTACAGGAGACACGAAGTCGTAAACTACGATATTCTTGAATGACTGCAAAACCATGCGAGCCATCTTCCTGCACCTCCTACTAAAGTATTTGACCGACTGCAACCAAACTCGGTACACATACTGCTTACTATCAGGCGATCAGCCGCTGTCATGAATTAAACACCTACCAATGACGCTACAGGAGACACGAAGTCGTAAACTACGATATTCTTGAATTACTGCAAATCCAAGCGAGCCATCTTCCTGCACCTCCTCCTAAAGAATTGGGCCGACTGCAACCAAACTCGGTACACATACTGCTTACTATCAGGCGAACAACCGCTGTCATGAATGAAACACCTACCAGTCACGCTACAGGAGACACGAAATCGTAAACTACGATATTCTTGAATGACTGCAAAACAATGCGAGCCATCTTCCTGCACCTTATCCTAAAGTAGTGGACCGACTGCAACCAAACTCGGTACACATACTGCTTACTATCAGGCGAACAACCGCTCTCATGTGTTAAACACCTACCAGTCACGCTACAGGAGACACGAAGTCGTAAACTACGATATTCTTGAATTACTGCAAAACCATGCGAGCCATCTTCCTGCACCTCCTACGAAAGTATTGGACCGACTGCAACCAAACTCGGTACACATACTGCTTACTATCAGGCGATCAGCCGCTGTCATGAATTAAAAACCTACCAGTCACGCTACAGGAGACACGAAGTCGTAAACTACAATATTATTGAATTACTGCTAAAGCATGCGAGCCATCTTCCTGCACCTCCTCCAAAAGTAGTAGACCGACTGCAACCAAACTCGGTACACATACTGCTTACTATCAGGCGAACAACCGCTGTCATGAATTAAACACCTACCAGTCACGCTACAGGAGACACGAAGTCGTAAACTACGATATTCTTGAATTACTGCAAAACAATGCGAGCCATCTTCCTGCACCTTATCCTAAAGTAGTGGACCGACTGCAACCAATCTCGGTACACATACTGCTTACTATCAGGCGAACAACCGCTGTCATGAGTTAAACACCTACCAGTCACGCTACAGGAGACACGAAGTCGTAAACTACGATATTCTTGAATTACTGCAAAACCATGCGAGCCATCTTCCTGCACCTCCTACGAAAGTATTGGACCGACTGCAACCTAACTCGGTACACATACTGCTTACTATCAGGCGAACAACCGCTGTCATGAATTAAGCACCTACCACTCACGCTACAGGAGACACGAAGTCGTAAACTACAATATTCTTGAATTACGGCAATACCATGCGAGCCATCTTCCTGCACCTCCTCCTAAAGTATTGGACCGACTGCAACCAAATTCGGTACACATACTGCTTACTATCAGGCGAACAACCGCTTACATGAATTAAACACCTAGCACTCACGCTACAGGAGACACGAAGTCGTAAACTACTATATTCTTGAATTACCGCAAAACCATGCGAGATATCTTCCTGCACCTCCTCCGAAAGTATTGGACCGCCTGCAACCAAACTCGGTACACATACTGCTTACTATCAGGCGAACAACCGCTGTCATGAATTAAACACCTACCAGTCACGCTACAGGAGACACGAAGTCGTAAACTACGATATTCTTGAATTACTGCAAAACAATGCGAGCCATCTTCCTGCACCTCCTGCTAAAGTATCGGACCGACTGCAACCAAACTCGGTACACATACTGCTTACTATCAGGCGAACAACCGCTGTCATGAGTTAAACTCCTACCAGTCACGCTACAGGAGACACGAAGTCGTAAACTACGATATTCTTGAATTACTGCAATACCATGCGAGCCATCTTCCTGCACCTCTTCCAAAAGTAGTAGACCGCTGCAACCAAACTCGTTACACATACTGCTTACTATCAGTCGAACAACCGCTGTCATGAATTAAACACCTACCACTCACGCTACAGGAGACACGAAGTCGTAAACTACGATATTCTTGAATTACTGCAAAACCATGCGAGCCATCTTCCTGCACCTCCTCCTAAAGTATTGGACCGACTGCAACCAAACTCGGTACACGTACTGCTTACTATCAGGCGAACAACCGCTGTCATGAATTAAGCACCTACCACTCACGCTACAGGAGACACGAAGTCGTAAACTACAATATTCTTGAATTACTGCAAAACCATGCGAGATATCTTCCTGCACCTCCTCCGAAAGTATTGGACCGCCTGCAACCAAACTCGGTACACATACTGCTTACTATCAGGCTAACAACCGCTGTCATGAATTAAACACCTACCAGTCACGCTACAGGAGACACGAAGTCGTAAACTACGATATTCTTGAATTACTGCAAAACCATGCGAGCCATCTTCCTGCACCTCCTGCTAAAGTATTGGACCGACTGCAACCAAACTCGGTACACATACTGCTTACTATCAGGCGAACAACCGCTGTCATGAGTTAAACACCTACCACTCACGCTACAGGAGACACGAAGTCGTAAACTACGATATTCTTGAATTACTGCAAAACCATGCGAGCCATCTTCCTGCACCTCTTCCAAAAGTAGTAGACCGACTGCAACCAAACTCGTTACACATACTGCTTACTATCAGTCGAACAACCGCTGTCATGAATTAAACACCTACCACTCACGCTACAGGAAACACGAAGTCGTAAACTACGATATTCTTGAATTACTGCAAAACCATGCGAGCCATCTTCCTGCACCTCCTCCTAAAGTATTGGACCGACTGCAACCAAACTCGGTACACATACTGCTTACTATCAGGCGATCAGCCGCTGTCATGAATTAAACACCTACCAATCACGCTACAGGAGACACGAAGTCGTAAACTACGATATTCTTGAATTACTGCAAATCCATGCGAGCCATCTTCCTGCACCTCCTAATAAAGTATTGGGCCGACTGCAACCAAACTCGGTACACATACTGCTTACTATCAGGCGAACAACCGCTGTCATGAATTAAACACCTACCAGTCACGCTACAGGAGACACGAAGTCGTAAACTACGATATTCTTGAATTACTGCAAAAAGATGCGAGCCATCTTCCTGCACCTCCTCCTAAAGTATTGGACCGACTGCAACCAAACTCGGTACACATACTTCTTACTATCAGGCGAACAACCGCTGTCATGAATTAAACACCTACCACTCACGCTACAGGAGACACGAAGTCGTAAACTGAGATATTCTTGAATTACTGCAAAACCATGCGAGCCATCTTCCTGCACCTCCTCCTAAAGTATTGGACCGACTGCAACCAAACTCGGTACACATACTGCTTACTATCAGGCGAACAACCGCTGTCATGAATTAAACACCTACCACTCACGCTACAGGAGACACGAAGTCGTAAACCACAATATTCTTGAATTACGGCAAAACCATGCGAGCCATCTTCCTGCACGTCCTCCTAAAGTATTGGACCGACTGCAACCAAACTCGGTACACATACTGCTTACTATCAGGCGAACAACCGCTTACATAAATTAAACACCTAGCACTCACGCTACAGGAGACACGAAGTCGTAAACTACTATATTCTTGAATTACTGCAAAACCATGCGAGATATCTTCCTGCACCTCTTCCGAAAGTATCGGACCGACTGCAACCAAACTCGGTACACATACTGCTTACTATCAGGCGAACAACGGCTGTCATGAATTAAACACTTACCAGGCACGCTACAGGAGACACGAAGTCGTAAACTACGATATTCTTGAATTACTGCAAAACGATGCGAGCCATCATCCTGCACCTCCTCCTAAAGTATTGGACCGACTGCAACCAAACACGGTACACATACTGCTTACTATCAGGCGAAGAACCGCTGTCATGAATTAAACACCTACCACTCACGCTACAGGAGACACGAAGTCGTAAACTACACTATTCTTGAATTACGGCAATACCATGCGAGCCATCTTCCTGCACCTCCTCGTAAAGTATTGGACCGCCTGCAACCAAACTCGGTACACATACTGCTTACCATCAGGCGAACAAATGCTGTCATGAATTAAACACCTAGCACTCACGCTACAGGAGACACGAAGTCGTAAACTACTATATTCTTGAATTACTGCAAAACCATGCGAGCCATCTTCCTGCACCTCCTCCTAAAGTATTGGACCAACTGCAACCAAACTCGGTACACATACTGCTTACTATCAGGCGAACAACCGCTGTCATGAATTAAACACCTACCAGTCACGCTACAGGAGACACGAATTCGTAAACTACGATATCCTTGAATTACTGCAAAACCATGCGAGCCATCTTCCTGCACCTCCTCCTAAAGTATTGGACCGACTGCAACCAAACTCGGTACACATACTGCTTACTATCAGGCGAACAACCGCTGTCATGAATTAAACACCTACCAGTCACGCTACAGCAGACACGAACTCGTAAACTATGATATTCTTGAATTACTGCAAAACCATGCGAGCCATCTTCCTGCACCTCCTCCTAAAGTATTGGGCCGACTGCAACCAAACTCGGTACACATACTGCCTACTATCAGGCGAACAACCGCTGTCATGAACTAAACACCTACCACTCACGCTACAGGAGACACGAAGTCGTAAACTACGATATTCTTGAATTACTGCAAAACCATGCGAGCCATCTTCCTGCACCTCCTCCTAAAGTATTGGACCGACTGCAACCAAACTCGGTACACATACTGCTTACTATCAGGCGATCAGCCGCTGTCATGAATTAAACACCTACCAATCACGCTACAGGAGACACGAAGTCGTAAACTACGATATTCTTGAATTACTGCAAATCCATGCGAGCCATCTTCCTGCACCTCCTAATAAAGTATTGGACCGACTGCAACCAAACTCGGTACACATACTGCTTACTATCAGGCGAACAACCGCTGTCATGAATTAAACACCTACCAGTCACGCTACAGGAGACACGAAGTCGTAAACTACGATATTCTTGAATTACTGCAAAACGATGCGAGCCATCTTCCTGCACCTCCTCCTAAAGTATTGGACCGACTGCAACCAAACTCGGTACACATACTTCTTACTATCAGGCGAACAACCGCTGTCATGAATTAAACACCTACCACTCACGCTACAGGAGACACGAAGTCGTAAACTGAGATATTCTTGAATTACTGCAAAACCATGCGAGCCATCTTCCTGCACCTCCTCCTAAAGTATTGGACCGACTGCAACCAAACTCGGTACACATACTGCTTACTATCAGGCGAACAACCGCTGTCATGAATTAAACACCTACCACTCACGCTACAGGAGACACGAAGTCGTAAACTACGATATTCTTGAATTACTGCAAAACCATGTGAGCCATCTTCCTGGACCTCCTCCTAAAGTATTGGGCCGACTGCAACCAAACTCGGTACACATACTGCTTACTATCAGGCGAACAACCGCTGTCATGAATTAAATACCTACCACTAACGCTAAAGGAGATACGAAGTCGTAAACTCCTATATTCTTGAATTATTGGAAAACGATGCGAGCCATCTTCCTGCACCTCTCCTAAAGTATTAGACCGACTGCAACCAAACACGGTACACATACTGCTTACTATCAGGCGAAGAACCGCTGTCATGAATTAAACACCTACCACTCACGCTACAGGAGACACGAAGTCGTAAACCACAATATTCTTGAATTACGGCAAAACCATGCGAGCCATCTTCCTGCACCTCCTCCTAAAGTATTGGACCGACTGCAACCAAACTCGGTACACATACTGCTTACTATCAGGCGAACAACCGCTTACATGAATTAAACACCTAGCACTCACGCTACAGGAGACACGAAGTCGTAAACTACTATATTCTTGAATTACTGCAAAACCATGCGAGATATCTTCCTGCACCTCTTCCGAAAGTATCGGACCGACTGCAACCAAACTCGGTACACATACTGCTTACTATCAGGCGAACAACGGCTGTCATGAATTAAACACTTACCAAGCACGCTACAGGAGACACGAAGTCGTAAACTACAATATTCTTGAATTACGGCAATACCATGCGAGCCATCTTCCTGCACCTCCTCGTAAAGTATTGGACCGCCTGCAACCAAACTCGGTACACATACTGCTTACCATCTGGCGAACAAATGCTGTCATGAATTAAACACCTAGCACTCACGCTACAGGAGACACGAAGTCGTAAACTACTATATTCTTGAATTACTGCAAAACCATGCGAGCCATCTTCCTGCACCTCCTCCTAAAATATTGGACCAACTGCAACCAAACTCGGTACACATACTGCTTACTATCAGGCGAACAACCGCTGTCATGAATTAAACACCTACCAGTCACGCTACAGGAGACACGAATTCGTAAACTACGATATTCTTGAATTACTGCAAAACCATGCGAGCCAACTTCTTGCACCTCCTCCTAAAGTATTGGACCGACTGCAACCAAACTCGGTACACATACTGCTTACTATCAGGCGAACAACCGCTGTCATGAATTAAACACCTACCAGTCACGCTACAGCAGACACGAAGTCGTAAACTATGATATTCTTGAATTACTGCAAAACCATGCGAGCCATCTTCCTGCACCTCCTCCTAAAGTATTGGGCCGACTGCAACCAAACTCGGTACACATACTGCCTACTATCAGGCGAACAACCGCTGTCATGAACTAAACACCTACCACTCACGCTACAGGAGACACGAAGTCGTAAACTACGATATTCTTGAATTACTGCAAAACCATGCGAGCCATCTTCCTGCACCTCCTCCTAAAGTATTGGACCGACTGCAACCAAACTCGGTACACGTACTGCTTACTATCAGGCGATCAGCCGCTGTCATGAATTAAACACCTACCAATCACGCTACAGGAGACACGAAGTCGTAAACTACGATATTCTTGAATTACTGCAAATCCATGCGAGCCATCTTCCTGCACCTCCTAATAAAGTATTGGACCGACTGCAACCAAACTCGGTACACATACTGCTTACTATCAGGCGAACAACCGCTGTCATGAATTAAACACCTACCACTCACGCTACAGGAGACACGAAGTCGTAAACTACGATATTCTTGAATTACTGCAAAACCATGCGAGCCATCTTCCTGCACCTCCTCCTAAAGTATTGGACCGACTGCAACCAAACTCTGTACACATACTTCTTACTATCAGGCGAACAACCGCTGTCATGAATTAAACACCTACCCCTCACGCTACAGGAGACACGAAGTCGTAAACTACGATATTCTTGAATTACTGCAATACCATGCGAGCCATCTTCCTGCACCTCCTCCTAAAGTATTGGACTGACTGCAACCAAACTCGGTACACATACTGCTGACTATCAGGCGAACAAACGCTGTCATGAATTAAACACCTACCACTCACGCTACAGGAGACACGAAGTCGTAAACTACAATATTCTTGAATAACGGCAATATCATGCGAGCCATCTTCCTGCACCTCCTCCTAAAGTATAGGACCGACTGCAACCAAACTCGGTACACATACTGCTTACTATCAGGCGAACAACCGCTTACATGAATTAAACACCTAGCACTCACGCTACAGGAGACACGAAGTCGTAAACTACAATATTCTTGAATTACTGCAAAACCATGCGAGCCATCTTCCTGGACCTCCTCCTAAAGTATTGGGCCGACTGCAACCAAACTCGGTACACATACTGCTTACTATCAGGCGAACAACCGCTTACATGAATTAAACACCTAGCACTCACGCTACAGGAGACACGAAGTCGTAAACTACTATATTCTTGAATTACTGCAAAACCATGCGAGATATCTTCCTGCACCTCTTCCGAAAGTATCGGACCGACTGCAACCAAACTCGGTACACATACTGCTTACTATCAGGCGAACAACGGCTGTCATGAATTAAACACTTACCAAGCACGCTACAGGAGACACGAAGTCGTAAACTACAATATTCTTGAATTACGGCAATACCATGCGAGCCATCTTCCTGCACCTCCTCGTAAAGTATTGGACCGCCTGCAACCAAACTCGGTACACATACTGCTTACCATCTGGCGAACAAATGCTGTCATGAATTAAACACCTAGCACTCACGCTACAGGAGACACGAAGTCGTAAACTACTATATTCTTGAATTACTGCAAAACCATGCGAGCCATCTTCCTGCACCTCCTCCTAAAATATTGGACCAACTGCAACCAAACTCGGTACACATACTGCTTACTATCAGGCGAACAACCGCTGTCATGAATTAAACACCTACCAGTCACGCTACAGGAGACACGAATTCGTAAACTACGATATTCTTGAATTACTGCAAAACCATGCGAGCCAACTTCTTGCACCTCCTCCTAAAGTATTGGACCGACTGCAACCAAACTCGGTACACATACTGCTTACTATCAGGCGAACAACCGCTGTCATGAATTAAACACCTACCAGTCACGCTACAGCAGACACGAAGTCGTAAACTATGATATTCTTGAATTACTGCAAAACCATGCGAGCCATCTTCCTGCACCTCCTCCTAAAGTATTGGGCCGACTGCAACCAAACTCGGTACACATACTGCCTACTATCAGGCGAACAACCGCTGTCATGAACTAAACACCTACCACTCACGCTACAGGAGACACGAAGTCGTAAACTACGATATTCTTGAATTACTGCAAAACCATGCGAGCCATCTTCCTGCACCTCCTCCTAAAGTATTGGACCGACTGCAACCAAACTCGGTACACGTACTGCTTACTATCAGGCGATCAGCCGCTGTCATGAATTAAACACCTACCAATCACGCTACAGGAGACACGAAGTCGTAAACTACGATATTCTTGAATTACTGCAAATCCATGCGAGCCATCTTCCTGCACCTCCTAATAAAGTATTGGACCGACTGCAACCAAACTCGGTACACATACTGCTTACTATCAGGCGAACAACCGCTGTCATGAATTAAACACCTACCACTCACGCTACAGGAGACACGAAGTCGTAAACTACGATATTCTTGAATTACTGCAAAACCATGCGAGCCATCTTCCTGCACCTCCTCCTAAAGTATTGGACCGACTGCAACCAAACTCTGTACACATACTTCATACTATCAGGCGAACAACCGCTGTCATGAATTAAACACCTACCCCTCACGCTACAGGAGACACGAAGTCGTAAACTACGATATTCTTGAATTACTGCAATACCATGCGAGCCATCTTCCTGCACCTCCTCCTAAAGTATTGGACTGACTGCAACCAAACTCGGTACACATACTGCTGACTATCAGGCGAACAAACGCTGTCATGAATTAAACACCTACCACTCACGCTACAGGAGACACGAAGTCGTAAACTACAATATTCTTGAATAACGGCAATATCATGCGAGCCATCTTCCTGCACCTCCTCCTAAAGTATAGGACCGACTGCAACCAAACTCGGTACACATACTGCTTACTATCAGGCGAACAACCGCTTACATGAATTAAACACCTAGCACTCACGCTACAGGAGACACGAAGTCGTAAACTACAATATTCTTGAATTACTGCAAAACCATGCGAGCCATCTTCCTGGACCTCCTCCTAAAGTATTGGGCCGACTGCAACCAAACTCGGTACACATACTGCTTACTATCAGGCGAACAACCGCTGTCATGAATTAAATACCTACCACTCACGCTAAAGGAGATACGAAGTCGTAAACTACGATATTCTTGAATTATTGGAAAACGATGCGAGCCATCTTCCTGCACCTTATCCTAAAGTAGTGGACCGACTGCATCCAAACTCGGTACACATACTGCTTACTATCAGGCGAAGAACAGCTGTCATGAATTAAACACCTACCACTCACGCTACAGGAGACACGAAGTCGTAAACTACAATATTCTTGAATTACGGCAAATCCATGCGAGCCATCTTCCTGCACCTCCTCCTAAAGTATTGGGCCGACTGCATCCAAACTCGGTACACATACTGCTTACTATCAGGCGAACAACCGCTGTCATGAATTAAATACCTACCACTCACGCTAAAGGAGATACGAAGTCGTAAACTACGATATTCTTGAATTATTGGAAAACGATGCGAGCCATCTTCCTGCACCTTATCCTAAAGTAGTGGACCGACTGCATCCAAACTCGGTACACATACTGCTTACTATCAGGCGAACAACCGCTTACATGAATTAAACACCTAGCACTCACGCTACAGGAGACACGAAGTCGTAAACTACTATATTCTTGAATTACTGCAAAACCATGCGAGATATCTTCCTGCACCTCCTCCGAAAGTATTGGACCGACTGCAACCAAACTCGGTACACATACTGCTTACTATCAGGCGAACAACGGCTGTCATGAATAAAACACCTACCAGTCACGCTACAGGAGACACGAAGTCGTAAACTACGATATTCTTGAATTACTGCAAAACGATGCGACCCATCTTCCTGCACCTCCTCCTAAAGTATTGGACCAACTGCAACCAAACTCGGTACACATACTGCTTACTATCAGGCGAACAACCGCTGTCATGAATTAAACACCTACCAGTCACGCTACAGGAGACACGAATTCGTAAATTACGATATTCTTGAATTACTGCAAAACCATGCGAGCCATCTTCTTGCACCTCCTCCTAAAGTATTGGACCGACTGCAACCAAACTCGGTACACATACTGCTTACTATCAGGCGAACAAACGCTGTCATGAATTAAACACCTACCAGTCACGCTACAGGAGACACGAAGTCGTAAACTATGATATTCTTGAATTACTGCAAAACCATGCGAGCAATCTTCCTGCACCTCCACCTAAAGTATTGGGCCGACTGCAACCAAACTCGGTACACGTACTGCCTACTATCAGGCGAACAACCGCTGTCATGAATTAAACACCTACCACTCACGCTACAGGAGACACGAAGTCGTAAACTACGATATTCTTGAATTACTGCAAAACCATGCGAGCCATCTTCCTGCACCTCCTCCTAAAGTATTGGACCGACTGCAACCAAACTCGGTACACATACTGCTTACTATCAGGCGAACAACCGCTGTCATGAATTAAACACCTACCACTCACGCTACAGGAGACACGAAGTCGTAAACTACAATATTCTTGAATTACGGCAATACCATGCGAGCCATCTTCCTGCACCTCCCCCTAAAGTATTGGTCCGACCGCAACCAAACTCAGTACACATACTGCTTACTATCAGGCGAACAACCGCTTACATGAATTAAACACCTAGCAATCACGCTACAGGAGACACGAAGTCGTAAACTACTATATTCTTGAATTACTGCAAAACCATGCGAGATATCTTCCTGCACCTCCTCTGAAAGTATTGGACCGCCTGCAACCAAACTCGGTACACATACTGCTTACCATCAGGCGAACAACCGCTGTCATGAATTAAACACCTACCAGTCACGCTACAGGAGACACGAAGTCGTAAACTACGATATTCTTGAATTACTGCAAAACCATGCGAGCCATCTTCCTGCACCTCCTGCTAAAGTATTGGACGGACTGCAACCAAACTCGGTACACATACTGCTTACTATCAGGCGAACAACCGCTGTCATGAGTTAAACACCTACCAGTCACGCTACAGGAGACACGAAGTCGTAAACTACGATATTCTTGAATTATGGCAAAACCATGCGAGCCATCTTCCTGCACCTCTTCCAAAAGTAGTATACCGACTGCAACCGAACTCGTTACACATACTGCTTACTATCAGTCGAACAACCGCTGTCATGAATTAAACACCTACCACTCACGCTACAGGAGACACGAAGTCGTAAACTACGATATTCTTGAATTACTGCAAAACCATGCGAGCCATCTTCCTGCACCTCCTCCTAAAGTATTGGACCGACTGCAACCAAACTCGGTACACATACTGCTTACTATCAGGCGATCAGCCGCTGTCATGAATTAAACACCTACCAATCACGCTACAGGAGACACGAAGTCGTAAACTACGATATTCTTGAATTACTGCAAATCCATGCGAGCCATCTTCCTGCACCTCCTAATAAAGTATTGGGCCGACTGCAACCAAACTCGGTACACATACTGCTTACTATCATTCGAAAAACCGCTGTCATGAATTAAACACCTACCAGTCACGCTACAGGAGACACGAAGTCGTAAACTACGATATTCTTGAATTACTGCAAAACGATGCGACCCATCTTCCTGCACCTCCTCCTAAAGTATTGGACCAACTGCAACCAAACTCGGTACACATACTGCTTACTATCAGGCGAACAACCGCTGTCATGAATTAAACACCTACCAGTCACGCTACAGGAGACACGAATTCGTAAATTACGATATTCTTGAATTACTGCAAAACCATGCGAGCCATCTTCTTGCACCTCCTCCTAAAGTATTGGACCGACTGCAACCAAACTCGGTACACATACTGCTTACTATCAGGCGAACAACCGCTGTCATGAATTAAACACCTACCAGTCACGCTACAGGAGACACGAAGTCGTAAACTATGATATTCTTGAATTACTGCAAAACCATGCGAGCAATCTTCCTGCACCTCCACCTAAAGTATTGGGCCGACTGCAACCAAACTCGGTACACGTACTGCCTACTATCAGGCGAACAACCGCTGTCATGAATTAAACACCTACCACTCACGCTACAGGAGACACGAAGTCGTAAACTACGATATTCTTGAATTACTGCAAAACCATGCGAGCCATCTTCCTGCACCTCCTCCTAAAGTATTGGACCGACTGCAACCAAACTCGGTACACATACTGCTTACTATCAGGCGAACAACCGCTGTCATGAATTAAACGCCTACCACTCACACTACAGGAGACACGAAGTCGTAAACTACGATATTCTTGAATTACTGCAAAACCATGCGAGCCATCTTCCTGCACCTCCTCCTAAAGTATTGGACCGTCTGCAACCAACCTCGGTAGACATACTGCTTACTATCAGGCGAACAACCGCTGTCATGAATTAAACACCTACCACTCACGCTACAGGAGACACGAAGTCGTAAACTACAATATTCTTGAATTACGGCAATACCATGCGAGCCATCTTCCTGCACCTCCCCCTAAAGTATTGGTCCGACCGCAACCAAACTCAGTACACATACTGCTTACTATCAGGCGAACAACCGCTTACATGAATTAAACACCTAGCAATCACGCTACAGGAGACACGAAGTCGTAAACTACGATATTCTTGAATTACTGCAAAACCATGCGAGCCATCTTCCTGCACCTCCTGCTAAAGTATTGGACGGACTGCAACCAAACTCGGTACACATACTGCTTACTATCAGGCGAACAACCGCTGTCATGAGTTAAACACCTACCAGTCACGCTACAGGAGACACGAAGTCGTAAACTACGATATTCTTGAATTACTGCAAAACCATGCGAGCCATCTTCCTGCACCTCTTCCAAAAGTAGTATACCGACTGCAACCGAACTCGTTACACATACTGCTTACTATCAGTCGAACAACCGCTGTCATGAATTAAACACCTACCACTCACGCTACAGGAGACACGAAGTCGTAAACTACGATATTCTTGAATTACTGCAAAACCATGCGAGCCATCTTCCTGCACCTCCTCCTAAAGTATTGGACCGACTGCAACCAAACTCGGTACACATACTGCTTACTATCAGGCGATCAGCCGCTGTCATGAATTAAACACCTACCAATCACGCTACAGGAGACACGAAGTCGTAAACTACGATATTCTTGAATTACTGCAAAACCATGCGAGCCATCTTCCTGCACCTCCTAATAAAGTATTGGGCCGACTGCAACCAAACTCGGTACACATACTGCTTACTATCATTCGAAAAACCGCTGTCATGAATTAAACACCTACCAGTCACGCTACAGGAGACACGAAATCGTAAACTACGATATTCTTGAATTACTGCAAAACCATGCGAGCCATCTTCCTGCACCTCCAGCTAAAGTATTGGACCGACTGCAACCAAACTCGGTACAAATACTGCTTACTATCAGGCGAACAACCGTTGTCATGAATTAAACACCTACCACTGACGCTACAGGAGACACGAAGTCGTAAACTACGATATTCTTGAATTGCTGCAAAACCATGCGAGCCATCTTCCTGCACCTCCTGCTAAAGTATTGGACCGACTGCAACCAAACTCGGTACACATACTTCTTACTATCAGGCGAACAACCGCTGTCATGAATTAAACACCTACCACTCACGCTACAGGAGACACGAAGTCGTAAACTACGATATTCTTGAATTACTGCAAAACCATGCGAGCCATCTTCCTGCACCTCCTCCTAAAGTATTGGACCGACTGCAACCAAACTCGGTACACATACTGCTTACTATCAGGCGAACAACCGCTGTCATGAATTAAACACCTACCACTCACGCTACAGGAGACACGAAGTCGTAAACTACGATATTCTTGAATTACTGCAAAACCATGCGAGCCATCTTCCTGGACCTCCTCCTAAAGTATTGGGCCGACTGCAACCAAACTCGGTACACATACTGCTTACTATCAGGCGAACAACCGCTGTCATGAATTTAATACCTACCACTCACGCTAAAGGAGATACGAAGTCGTAAACTCAAATATTCTTGAATTATTGGAAAACGATGCGAGCCATCTTCCTGCACCTCTCCTAAAGTATTAGACCGACTGCAACCAAACACGGTACACATACTGCTGACTATCAGGCGAAGAACCGCTGTCATGAATTAAACACCTACCACTCACGCTACAGGAGACACGAAGTCGTAAACTACAATATTCTTGAATTACGGCAAAACCATGCGAGCCATCTTCCTGCACCTCCTCCTAAAGTATTGGACCGACTGCAACCAAACTCGGTACACATACTGCTTACTATCAGGCGAACAACCGCTTACATGAAGTAAACACCTAGCACTCACGCTACTGGAGACACGAAGTCGTAAACTACTATATTCTTGAATTACTGCAAAACCATGCGAGATATCTTCCTGCACCTCCTCCGAAAGTATCGGACCGACTGCAACCAAACTCGGTACACATACTGCTTACTATCAGGCGAACAACGGCTGTCATGAATTAAACACTTACCAGTCACGCTACAGGAGACACGAAGTCGTAAACTACGATATTCTTGAATTACTGCAAAACGATGCGAGCCATCTTCCTGCACCTCCTCCTAAAGTATTGGACCGACTGCAACCAAACACGGTACACATACTGCTTACTATCAGGCGAAGAACCGCTGTCATGAATTAAACACCTACCAGTCACGCTACAGTAGACACGAATTCGTAAACTACGATATTCTTGAATTACTGCAAAACCATGCGAGCCATCTTCTTGCACCTCCTCCTAAAGTATTGGACCGACTGCAACCAAACTCGGTACACATACTGCTTACTATCAGGCGAACAACCGCTGTCATGAATTAAACACCTACCAGTCACGCTACAGGAGACACGAAGTCGTAAACTATGATGTTCTTGATTTACTGCAAAACCATGCGAGCAATCTTCCTGCACCTCCTCCTAAAGTATTGGGCCGACTGCAACCAAACTCGGTACACATACTGCCTACTATCAGGCGAACAACCGCTGTCATGAATTAAACACCTACGACTCACGCTACAGGAGACACGAAGTCGTAAACTACGATATTCTTGAATTACTGCAAAACCATGCGAGCCATCTTCCTGCACCTCCTCCTAAAGTATTGGACCGACTGCAACCAAACTCGGTACACATACTGCTTACTATCAGGCGAACAACCGCTGTCATGAATTAAACGCCTACCACTCACACTACAGGAGACACGAAGTCGTAAACTACGATATTCTTGAATTACTGCAAAACCATGCGAGCCATCTTCCTGCACCTCCTCCTAAAGTATTGGACCGTCTGCAACGAAACTCGGTACACATACTGCTTACTATCAGGCGAACAACCGCTGTCATGAATTAAACACCTACCACTCACGCTACAGGAGACACGAAGTCGTAAACTACAATATTCTTGAATTACGGCAATACCATGCGAGCCATCTTCCTGCACCTCCCCCTAAAGTATTGGTCCGACCGCAACCAAACGCGGTACACATACTGCTTACTATCAGGCGAACAACCGCTTACATGAATTAAACACCTAGCACTCACGCTACAGGAGACACGAAGTCGTAAACTACGATATTCTTGAATTACTGCAAAACCATGCGAGCCATCTTCCTGCAGCTCCTGCTAAAGTATTGGACGGACTGCAACCAAACTCGGTACACATACTGCTTACTATCAGGCGAACAACCGCTGTCATGAGTTAAACACCTACCAGTCACGCTACAGGAGACACGAAGTCGTAAACTACGATATTCTTGAATTACTGCAAAACCATGCGAGCCATCTTCCTGCACCTCTTCCAAAAGTAGTATACCGAATGCAACCGAACTCGTTACACATACTGCTTACTATCAGTCGAACAACCGCTGTCATGAATTAAACACCTACCACTCACGCTACAGGAGACACGAAGTCGTAAACTACGATATTCTTGAATTACTGCAAAACCATGCGAGCAATCTTCCTGCACCTCCTCCTAAAGTATTGGACCGACTGCAACCAAACTCGGTACACATACTGCTTACTATCAGGCGATCAGCCGCTGTCATGAATTAAACACCTACCAATCACGCTACAGGAGACACGAAGTCGTAAACTACGATATTCTTGAATTACTGCAAATCCATGCGAGCCATCTTCCTGCGCCTCCTAATAAAGTATTGGGCCGACTGCAACCAAACTCGGTACACATACTGCTTACTATCAGGCGATCAGCCGCTGTCATGAATTAAACACCTACCAATCACGCTACAGGAGACACGAAGTCGTAAACTACGATATTCTTGAATTACTACAAA
Source organism: Locusta migratoria (assembly GCA_026315105.1). Taxonomy (NCBI): domain Eukaryota; kingdom Metazoa; phylum Arthropoda; class Insecta; order Orthoptera; family Acrididae; genus Locusta; species Locusta migratoria. The sequence goes on from CM048748.1 coordinate 485,129,221, forward strand.
TCCATGCGAGCCATCTTCCTGCACCTCCAGCTAAAGTATTGGACCGACTGCAACCAAACTCGGTACAAATACTGCTTACTATCAGGCGAACAACCGTTGTCATAAATTAAACACCTACCACTGACGCTACAGGAGACACGAAGTCGTAAACTACGATATTCTTGAATTGCTGCAAAACCATGCGAGCCATCTTCCTGCACCTCCTGCTAAAGTATTGGACCGACTGCAACCAAACTCGGTACACATACTGCTTACTATCAGGCGAACAACCGCTGTCATGAATTAAACACCTACCACTCACGCTACAGGAGACACGAAGTCGTAAACTACGATATTCTTGAATTACTGCAAAACGATGCGAGCCATCTTCCAGCACCTCCTCCTAAAGTATTGGACCGACTGCAACCAAACTCGGTACACATACTTCTTACTATCAGGCGAACAACCGCTGTCATGAATTAAACACCTACCACTCACGCTACAGGAGACACGAAGTCGTAAACTACGATATTCTTGAATTACTGCAAAACCATGCGAGCCATCTTCCTGCACCTCCTCCTAAAGTATTGGACCGACTGCAACCAAACTCGGTACACATACTGCTTACTATCAGGCGAACAACCGCTGTTATGAATTAAACACCTACCACTCACGCTACAGGAGACACGAAGTCGTAAACTACGATATTCTTGAATTACTGCAAAACCATGCGAGCCATCTTCCTGGACCTCCTCCTAAAGTATTGGGCCGACTGCAACCAAACTCTTTACACATACTGCTTACTATCAGGCGAACAACCGCTGTCATGAATTAAATACCTACCACTCACGCTAAAGGAGATACGAAGTCGTAAACTCCTATATTCTTGAATTATTGGAAAACGATGCGAGCCATCTTCCTGCACCTCTCCTAAAGTATTAGACCGACTGCAACCAAACACGGTACACATACTGCTTACTATCAGGCGAAGAACCGCTGTCATGAATTAAACACCTACCACTCACGCTACAGGAGACACGAAGTCGTAAACTACAATATTCTTGAATTACGGCAAAACCATGCGAGCCATCTTCCTGCACCTCCTCCTAAAGTATTGGACCGACTGCAACCAAACTCGGTACACATACTGCTTACTATCAGGCGAACAACCGCTTACATGAATTAAACACCTAGCACTCACGCTACAGGAGACACGAAGTCGTAAACTACTATATTCTTGAATTACTGCAAAACCATGCGAGATATCTTCCTGCACCTCCTCCGAAAGTATCGGACCGACTGCAACCAAATTCGGTACACATACTGCTTACTATCAGGCGAACAACGGCTGTCATGAATTAAACACTTACCAGTCACGCTACAGGAGACACGAAGTCGTAAACTACGATATTCTTGAATTACTGCAAAACGATGCGAGCCATCTTCCTGCACCTCCTCCTAAAGTATTGGACCGACTGCAACCAAACACGGTACACATACTGCTTACTATCAGGCGAAGAACCGCTGTCATGAATTAAACACCTACCACTCACGCTACAGGAGACACGAAGTCGTAAACTACAATATTCTTGAATTACGGCAATACCATGCGAGCCATCTTCCTGCACCTCCTCCTAAAGTATTGGACCGCCTGCAACCAAACTCGCTACACATACTGCTTACCATCAGGCGAACAACCGCTGTCATGAATTAAACACCTACCACTCACGCTACAGGAGACACGAAGTCGTAAACTACGATAATCTTGAATTACTGCAAAACCATGCGAGCCATCTTCCTGCACCTCCTCCTAAAGTATTGGACCGACTGCAACCAAACTCGGTACACATACTGCTTACTATCAGGCGAACAACCGCTGTCATGAATTAAACACCTACCAGTCACGCTACAGCACACACGAAGTCGTAAACTATGATATTCTTGAATTACTGCAAAACCATGCGAGCAATCTTCCTGCACCTCCTCCTAAAGTATTGGGCCGACTGCAACCATACTCGGTACACATACTGCCTACTATCAGGCAAACAACCGCTGTCATGAATTAAACACCTACCACTCACGCTACAGGAGACACGAAGTCGTAAGCTACGATATTCTTGAATTACTGCAAAACCATGCAAGCCATCTTCCTGCACCTCCTCCTAAAGTATTGGACCGACTGCAACCAAACTCGGTACACATACTGCTTACTATCAGGCGATCAGCCGCTGTCATGAATTAAACACCTACCAATCACGCTACAGGAGACACGAAGTCGTAAACTACGATATTCTTGAATTACTGCAAATCCTTGCGAGCCATCTTCCTGCACCTCCTAATAAAGTATTGGACCGACTGCAACCAAACTCGGTACACATACTGCTTACTATCAGGCGAACAACCGCTGTCATGAATTAAACACCTACTAGTCACGCTACAGGAGACACGAAGTCGTAAACTACGATATTCTTGAATTACTGCAAAACCATGCGAGCCATCTTCCAGCACCTCCTGCTAAAGTATTGGACCGACTGCAACCAAAATCGGTACAAATACTGCTTACTATCAGGCGAACAACCGTTGTCATGAATGAAACACCTACCACTCACGCTACAGGGGACACGAAGTCGTAAACTACGATATTCTTGAATTGCTGCAAAACCATGCGAGCCATCTTCCTGCACCTCCTGCTAAAGTATTGGACCGACTGCAACCAAACTCGGTACACATACTGCTTACTATCAGGCGAACAACCGCTGTCATGAATTAAACACCTACCAGTCACGCTACAGCAGACACGAAGTCGTAAACTATGATATTCTTGAATTACTGCAAAACCATGCGAGCAATCTTCCTGCACCTCCTCCTAAAGTATTGGGCCGACTGCAACCATACTCGGTACACATACTGCTTACTATCAGGCGAACAACCGCTGTCATGAATTAAACACCTACCAGTCACGCTACAGGAGACACGAAGTCGTAAACTACGATATTCTTAAATTACTGCAAAACGATGCGAGCCATCTTCCTGCACCTCCTCCTAAAGTATTGGACCAACTGCAACCAAACTCGGTACACATACTGCTTACTATCAGGTGAACAACCGCTGTCATGAATTAAACACCTACCAGTCACGCTACAGGAGACACGAATTCGTAAACTACGATATTCTTGAATTACTGCAAAACCATGCGAGCCATCTTCTTGCACCTCCTCCTAAAGTATTGGACCGACTGCAACCAAACTCGGTACACATACTGCTTACTATCAGGCGAACAACCGCTGTCATGAATTAAACACCTACCAGTCACGCTACAGCAGACACGAAGTCGTATACTATGATATTCTTGAATTACTGCAAAACCATGCGAGCAATCTTCCTGCACCTCCTCCTAAAGTATTGGGCCGACTGCAACCAAACTCGGTACACATACTGCCTACTATCAGGCGAACAACCGCTGTCATGAATTAAACACCTACCACTCACGCTACAGGAGACACGAAGTCGTAAACTACGATATTCTTCAATTACTGCAAAACCATGCGAGCCATCTTCCTGCACCTCCTCCTAAAGTATTGGACCGACTGCAACCAAACTCGGTACACATACTGCTTACTATCAGGCGAACAACCGGTGTCATGAATTGAACACCTACCACTCACTCTACAGGAGACACGAAGTCGTAAACTACGATATTCTTGAATTACTGCAAAACCATGCGAGCCGTCTTCCTGCACCTCCTCCTAAAGTATTGGACCGACTGCAACCAAACTCGGTACACATACTGCTTACTATCAGGCGAACAACCGCTGTCATGAATTAAACTCCTACCACTCACGCTACAGGAGACACGAAGTCGTAAACTACAATATTCTTGAATTACGGCAATACCATGCGAGCCATCTTCCTGCACCTCCTCCTAAAGTATTTGTCCGACCGCAACCAAACTCGGTACACATACTGCTTACTATCAGGCGAACAACCGCTTACATGAATTAAACACCTAGCACTCACGCTACAGGAGACACGAAGTCGTAAACTACTATATTCTTGAATTACTGCAAAACCATGCGAGATATCTTCCTGCACCTCCTCTGAAAGTATTGGACCGCCTGCAACCAAACTCGGTACACATACTGCTTACTATCAGGCGAACAACCGCTGTCATGAATTAAACACCTACCACTCACGCTACAGGAGACACGAAGTCGTAAACTACGATATTCTTGAATTACTGCAAAACCATGCGAGCCATCTTCCTGGACCTCCTCCTAAAGTATTGGGCCGACTGCAACCAAACTCGGTACACATACTGCTTACTATCAGGTGAACAACCGCTGTCATGAATTAAATACCTACCACTCACGCTAAAGGAGATACGAAGTCGTAAACTCCTATATTCTTGAAATATTGGAAAACGATGCGAGCCATCTTCCTGCACCTCCTCCTAAAGTATTGGACCGACTGCAACCAAACACGGAACACATACTGCTTACTATCAGGCGAAGAACCGCTGTCATGAATTAAACACGTACCACCCACGCTGCAGGAGACACGAAGTCGTAAACTACAATATTCTTGAATTACGGCAATACCATGCGAGCCATCTTCCTGCACCTCCTCCTAAAGTATTGGACCGCCTGCAACCAAACTCGGTACACATACTGCTTACTATCAGGCGAACAACCGCTGTCATGAATTAAACACCTACCACTCACGCTACAGGAGACACGATGTCGTAAACTACGATAATCTTGAATTACTGCCAAACCATGCGAGCCATCTTCCTGCACCTCCTCCTAAAGTACTGGACAGACTGCAACCTAACTCGGTACACATACTGCTTACTATCAGGCGAACAACCGCTGTCATGAATTAAACACCTACCAGTCACGCTACAGGAGACACGAATTCGTAAACTACGATATTCTTGAATTACTGCAAAACCATGCGAGCCATCTTCTTGCACCTCCTCCTAAAGTATTGGAGCGACTGCAACCAAACTCGGTACACATACTGCTTACTATCAGGCGAACAACCGCTGTCATGAATTAAACACCTACCAGTCACGCTACAGGAGACACGAAGTCGTAAACTACGATATTCTTGAATTACTGCAAAATCATGCGAGCAATCTTCCTGCACCCCCTCCTAAAGTATTGGACCGACTGCAACCAAACTCGGTACACATACTGCTTACTATCAGGCGAACAACCGCTGTCATGAATTAAACACCTACCACTCACGCTACAGGAGACACGAAGTCGTAAACTACGATATTCTTGAATTACTGCAAAACCATGCGAGCCATCTTCCTGCACCTCCTCCTAAAGTATTGGACCGACTGCAACCAAACTCGGTACACATACTGCTTACTATCAGGCGAACAACCGCTGTCATGAATTAAACACCTACCACTAACACTACAGGAGACACGAAGTCGTAAACTACGATATTGTTGAATTACTGCAAAACCATGCGAGCCATCATCCTGCACCTCCTCCTAAAGTATTTGACCGACTGCAACCAAACTCGGTACACATACTGCTTTCTATCAGGCGAACAACCGCTGTCATGAATTAAACACCTACCACTCACGCTACAGGAGACACGAAGTCGTAAACTACAATATTCTTGAATTACGGCAATACCATACGAGCCATCTTCCTGCACCTCCTCCTAAAGTATTGGACCGACTGCAACCAAACTCGGTACACATACTGCTTACTATCAGGCGAACAACCGCTTACATGAATTAAACACCTAGCACTCACGCTACAGGAGACACGAAGTCGTAAACTACTATATTCTTGAATTACTGCAAAACCATGCGAGATATCTTCCTGCACCTCCTCCGAAAGTATTGGACCGCCTGCAATTAAACTCGGTACACATACTGCTTACTATCAGGCGAACAACCGCTGTCATGAATTAAACACCTACCAGTCACGCTACAGGAGACACGAAGTCGTAAACTACGATATTATTGAATTAGTGCAAAACCATGCGAGCCATCTTCCTGCACATTCTCATAAAGTATTGGACCAACTGCAACCAAACTCGGTACACATACTGCTTACTATCAGGCGAACAACCGCTGTCATGAATTAAACACCTACCACTCACGCTACAGGAGACAAGAAGTCGTAAACTACGATATTCTTGAATTACTGCAAAACCATGCGAGCCATCTTCCTGCACCTTCTCCTAAAGTATTGGGCCGACTGCAACCAAACTCGGTACACCTACTGCTTACTATCAGGCGAACAACCGCTGTCATGAATTAAATACCTACCACTCACGCTAAAGGAGATACGAAGTCGTAAACTACGATATTCTTGAATAATTGCAAAACGATGCGAGCCATCATCCTGCACCTCCTCCTAAAGTATAGGGCCGACTGCAACCAAACTCGGTACACATACTGCTTACTATCAGGCGAACAACCGCTGTCATGAATTAAACACCTACCACTCACGCTACAGGAGACACGAAGTCGTAAACTACTATATTCTTGAATTACTGCAAAACCATGCGAGGCATCTTCCTGCACCTCCTCCTAAAGTATTGGACCGATTGCAACCAAACTCGGTACACATACTGCTTACTATCAGGCGAACAACCGCTTACATGAATTAAACACCTAGCACTCACGCTACAGGAGACACGAAGTCGTAAACTACTATAATCTTGAATTACTGCAAAACCATGCGAGATATCTTCCTGCACCTCCTCCGAAAGTATTGGACCGCCTGGAACCAAACTCGGTACACATACTGCTTACTATCAGGCGAACAACCGCTGTCATGAATTAAACACCTACCAGTCACGCTACAGGAGACACGAAGTCGTAAACTACGATATTCTTGAATTACTGGAAAACCATGCGAGCCATCTTCCTGCACCTCCTCCTAAAGTATTGAACCGACTGCAACCAAACTCGATACACATACTGCTTACTATCAGTCGAACAACCGCTGTCATGAATTAAACACCTACCACTCAAGCTACAGGAGACAAGAAGTCGTAAACTACGATATTCTTGAATTACTGCAAAACCATGCGAGCCATCTTCCTGCACCTCCTCCTAAAGTATAGGGCCGACTGCAACCAAACTCGGTACACATACTGCTTACTATCAGGCGAACAACCGCTGTCATGAATTAAATACCTACCACTCACGCTAAATGAGATACGAAGTCGTAAACTACCATATTCTTGAATTAATGCAAAACGATGCGAGCAATCTTCCTGCACCTCCTCCTAAAGTATTGGACCGACTGCAACCAAACACGGTACACATACTGCTTACTATCAGGCGAAGAACCGCTGACATGAATTAAACACCTACCACTCACGCTACAGGAGACACGAATTCGTAAACTACGATATTCTTGAATTACAGCAAAACCATGCGAGCCATCTGCCTGCACCTCCTCCTAAAGTATTGAACCGACTGCAACCAAACACGGTACACATACTGCGTACTATCAGGCGAAGAACCGCTGTCATGAATTAAACACCTACCAATCACGCTAAAGGAGATACGAAGTCGTAAACTCCGATATTCTTGAATTATTGGAAAACGATGCGAGCCATCTTCCTGCACCTCCTCCTAAAGTATTGGACCGACTGCAGCCAAACACGGTACACATACTGCTTACTATCAGGCGAAGAACCGCTGTCGTGAATTAAACACCTACCACTCACGCTACAGGAGACACGAAGTCGTAAACTACAATATTCTTGATTACGGCAAAACCATGCGAGCCATCTTCCTGCACCTCCTCCTAAAGTATTGGACCGACTGCAACCAAACTCGGTACACATACTGCTTACTATCAGGCGAACAACCGCTTACATGAATTAAACACCTAGGACTCACGCTCCAGGAGACACGAAGTCGTAAACTACTCTATTCTTGAATTACTGCAAAACCATGCGAGATATCTTCCTGCACCTCCTCGGAAAGTATTGGACCGACAGCAACCAAACTCGGTACACATACTGCTTACTATCAGGCGAACAACCGCTGTCATGAATTAAACACCTACCGGTCACGCTACAGGAGACCCGAAGTCGTAAACTACGATATTCTTGAATTACTGCAAAACCATGCGAGCCATCATCCTGCACCTCCTCCTAAAGTATTGGGCCGACTGCAACCCAACTCGGTACACATACTGCTTACTATCAGGCGAACAACCGCTGTCATGAATTAAATACCTACCACTCACGCTAAAGGAGATACGAAGTCATAAACTACGATATTCTTGAATTATTGCAAAACGATGCGAGCCATCTTCCTACACCTCCTCCTAAAGTATTGGACCGACTGCAACCAAACTCGGTACACATACTGCTTACTATCAGGCGAACAACCGCTGTCATGAATTAAACACCTACCACTCACGCTACAGGAGACACGAAGTCGTAAACTACAATATTCTTGAATTACGGCAATATCAAGCGAGCCATCTTCCTGCACCTCCTCCTAAAGTATTGGACCGACTGCAACCAAACTTGGTACACATACTGCTTACTATCAGGCGAACAACCGCTGTCATGAATTAAACACCTACCACTCACGCTACAGGAGACACGAACTCGTAAACTACGATATTCTTGAATTACTGCAAAACCATGCGAGCCATCTTCCTGCACCTCCTCCTAAAGTATTGGACCGACTTAAACCAAACTCGATACACATACTGCTTACTATCAGGCGAACAACCGCTGTCATGAATTAAACTCCTACCAGTCACGCTACAGGAGACACGAAGTCGTAAACAACGATATTCTTGAATTACTGCAAAACCATGCGAGCCATCTTCCTGCACCTCCTCCTAAATTATTGGACCCACTGCAACCAAACTCGGTACACATACTGCTTACTGTCAGGCGAACAACCGCTGTCATGAATTGAACACCTACCAGTCACGCTACAGGAGACACGAAGTCGTAAACTACGATATTCTTGAATTACTGCAAAACCATGCGAGCCATCTTCCTGCACCTCCTCCTAAAGTATTGGGCCGACTGCAACCAAACTCGGTACACATACTGCTTACTATCAGGCGAACAACCGCAGTCATGAATTAAACACCTACCACTCACGCTACAGCAGACACGAAGTCGTAAACTACGATATTCTTGAATTACTGCAAAACCATGCGAGCCATCTTCCTGCACCTCCTCCCAAACTCGGTACAAATACTGCTTACTATCAGGCGAACAACCGCTGTCATGAATTAAACACCTACCACTCACGCTACAGGAGACACGAAGTCGTAAAATACGATATTCTTGAATTAGTGCAAAACCATGCGAGCCATCTTACTGCACCTCCTCCTAAAGTATTGGACCGACTGCAACCAAACTCGGTACACATACTGCTTACTATCAGGCGAACAACCGCTGTCATGAATTAAACACCTACCACTCACGCTACAGGAGACACGAAGTCGTAAACTACAATATTCTTGAATTACGGCAATACCATTCGAGCCATCTTCCTGCACCTCCTCCTAAAGTATTGGACCGACTGCAACCAAACTCGGTACACATACTGCTTACTATCAGGCGAACAACCGCTTACATAAATTAAACACCTAGCACTCACGCAACAGGAGACACGAAGTCGTAAACTACTATATTCTTGAATTACTGCAAAACCATGCGAGATATCTTCCTGCACCGCTTCCGAAAGTATTGGACCGCCTGCAACCAAGCTCGGAAAACATACTGCTTACTATCAGGCGAACAACCGCTGTCATGAATTAAACACCTACCAGTCACGCTACAGGAGACACGAAGTCGTAAACTACGATATTCTTGAATTACTGCAAAACCATGCGAGCCACCTTCCTGCACCTCCTGCTAAAGTATTCGACCGACTGCAACCAAACTCGGTACACATACTGCTTACTATCAGGCGAACAACCGCTGTCATGAATTAAACACCTACCAGTCACGCTACAGGAGACACGAAGTCGTAAACTACGATATTCTTGAATTGCTGCAAAACCATGCGGGCCATCTTCCTGCACCTCCTCCTAAAGTATTGGACCGACTGCAACCAAACTCGGTACACATACTGCTTACTATCAGGCGAACAATCGCTTTCATGAATTAAACACCTACCTCTCACGCTACAGGAGACACGAAGTCGTAAACTACGATATTCTTAAATTACTGCAAAATATGCGAGCAATCTTCCTGCATCTCCTCCTCCAGTAGTGGACCGACTGCAACCAAAATCGGTACACATACTGCTTACTATCAGGCGAACAACCGCTATCAGTAATTAAACACCTACCACTCACGCAACAGGAGACACGAAGTCGTAAACTACGATATTCTTGAATTACTGCAAAATATGCGAGCAATCTTCCTGCATCTCCTCCTCCAGTAGTGGACCGACTGCAACCAAAATCGGTTCACATACTGCTTACTATCAGGCGAACAACCGCTATCATGATTTAAACACCTACCACTCACGCTACAGGAGACACGAAGTCGTAAACTACGATATTCTTGAATTACTGCAAAACCATGCGAGCCATCTTCCTGCACCTCCTCCTAAAGTATTGGGCCGACTGCAACCAAACTCGGTACACATACTGCTTACTATCAGGCGAACAACCGCTGTCATGAATTAAAAACCTACCACTCACGCTACAGGAGACACGAAGTCGTAAACTACGATATTCTTGAATTACTGCAAAACCATGCGAGCCATCTTCCTGCACCTCCTCCTAAAGTATTGGACCGACTGCAACCAAACTAGGTACACATACTGTTTACTATCAGGCGAACAACCGCTGTCATGAATTAAACTCCTACTAGTCACGCTACAGGAGACACGAAGTCGTAATCTACGATATTCTTGAATTACTGCAAAACCATGCGAGCCATCTTCCTGCGCCACCTCCTAAAGTATTGGACCGACTGCAACCAAACTCGGTACACATACTGCTTACTATCAGGCGAACAACCGCTGTCATGAATTGAACACCTACCAGTCACGCTACAGGAGACACGAAGTCGTAAACTACAATATTCTTGAATTACTGCAAAACCATGCGAGCCATCTTCCTGCACCTCCTCCTAAAGTATTGGGCCGACTGCAACCAAACTCGGTACACATACTGCTTACTATCAGGCGAACAACCGCTGTCATGAATTAAACACCTACCACTCACGCTACAGCAGACACGAAGTCGTAAATTACGATATTCTTGAATTACTGCAAAACCATGCGAGCCATCTTCCTGCACCTCCTCCCAAACTCGGTACACATACTGCTTACTATCAGGCGAACAACCGCTGTCATGAATTAAACACCTACCACTCACGCTACAGGAGACACGAAGTCGTAAACTACGATATTCTTGAATTAGTGCAAAACCATGCGAGCCATCTTCCTGCACCTCCTCCTAAAGTATTGGACCGACTGCAACCAAACTCGGTACACATACTGCTTACTATCAGGCGAACAACCGCTGTCATGAATTAAACACCTACCACTCACGCTACAGGAGACACGAAGTCGTAAACTACAATATTCTTGAATTACGGCAATACCATTCGAGCCATCTTCCTGCACCTCCTCCTAAAGTATTGGACCGACTGCAACCGAACTCGGTACACATACTGCTTACTATCAGGCGAACAACCGCTTACATGAATTAAACACCTAGCACTCACGCTACAGGAGACACGAAGTCGTAAACTACTATATTCTTGAATTACTGCAAAACCATGCGAGATATCTTCCTGCACCTCTTCCGAAAGTATTGGACCGCCTGCAACCAAACTCGGTGCACATACTGCTTACTATCAGGCGAACAACCGCTGTCATGAATTAAACACCTACCAGTCACGCTACAGGAGACACTAAGTCGTAAACTACGATATTCTTGAATTACTGCAAAACCAAGCGAGCCATCTTCCTGCACCTCCTGCTAAAGTATTGGACCGACTGCAACCAAACTCGGTACACATACTGCTTACTATCAGGCGAACAACCGCTGTCATGAATTAAACACCTACAAGTCACGCTACAGGAGACACGAAGTCGTAAACTACGATATTCTTGAATTGCTGCAAAACCTTGCGGGCCATCTTCCTGCACCTCCTCCTAAAGTATTGGAACGACTGCAACCAAACTCGGTACACATACTGCTTACTATCAGGCGAACAACCGCTGTCATGAATTAAACACCTACCACTCACGCTACAGGAGACACGAAGTCGTAAACTACGATATTCTTAAATTACTGCAAAATATGCGACCAATCTTCCTGCATCTCCTCCTCCAGTAATGGACCGACTGCAACCAAAATCGGTACACATACTGCTTACTATCAGGCGAACAACCGCTATCATGAATTAAACACCTACCACTCACGCTACAGGAGACACGAAGTCGTAAACTACGATATTCTTGAATTACTGAAAAACCATGCGAGAGATATTCCTGCACCTCCTCCGAAAGTATTGGACCGACTGCAACCAAACTCGGTACACATACTGCTTACTATCAGGCGAACAACCAGTGTCATGAATTAAACACCTACCAGTCACGCTACAGGAGACACGAAGTCGTAAACTACGATATTCTTGAATTACTGCAAAACCATGCAAGCCATCTTCCTGCACCTCCTCCTAAAGTATTGGACCGACTGCAACCAAACTCGGTACACATACTGCTTACTATCAGGCGAACAACCGCTGTCATGAATTAAACACCTACCACTCACGCTACAGGAGACACGAAATCGTAAACTACGATATTCTTGAATTACTGCAAAACCATGCGAGCCATCTTCCTGCACCTCCTCCTAAAGTATTGGACCGACTGCAACCAAACTAGGTACACATACTGTTTACTATCAGGCGAACAACCGCTGTCATGAATTAAACTCCTACTAGTCACGCTACAGGAGACACGAAGTCGTAATCTACGATATTCTTGAATTACTGCAAAACCATGCGAGCCATCTTCCTGCGCCTCCTCCTAAAGTATTGGACCGACTGCAACCAAACTCGGTACACATACTGCTTACTATCAGGCGAACAACCGCTGTCATGAATTGAACACTTACCAGTCACGCTACAGGAGACACGAAGTCGTAAACTACAATATTCTTGAATTACTGCAAAACCATGCGAGCCATCTTCCTGCACCTCCTCCTAAAGTATTGGGCCGACTGCAACCAAACTCGGTACACATACTGCTTACTATCAGGCGAACAACCGCTGTCATGAATTAAACACCTACCACTCACGCTACAGCAGACACGAAGTCGTAAATTACGATATTCTTGAATTACTGCAAAACCATGCGAGCCATCTTCCTGCACCTCCTCCCAAACTCGGTACACATACTGCTTACTATCAGGCGAACAACCGCTGTCATGAATTAAACACCTACCACTCACGCTACAGGAGACACGAAGTCGTAAACTACGATATTCTTGAATTAGTGCAAAACCATGCGAGCCATCTTCCTGCACCTCCTCCTAAAGTATTGGACCGACTGCAACCAAACTCGGTACACATACTGCTTACTATCAGGCGAACAACCGCTGTCATGAATTAAACACCTACCACTCACGCTACAGGAGACACGAAGTCGTAAACTACAATATTCTTGAATTACGGCAATACCATTCGAGCCATCTTCCTGCACCTCCTCCTAAAGTATTGGACCGACTGCAACCGAACTCGGTACACATACTGCTTACTATCAGGCGAACAACCGCTTACATGAATTAAACACCTAGCACTCACGCTACAGGAGACACGAAGTCGTAAACTACTATATTCTTGAATTACTGCAAAACCATGCGAGATATCTTCCTGCACCTCTTCCGAAAGTATTGGACCGCCTGCAACCAAACTCGGTGCACATACTGCTTACTATCAGGCGAACAACCGCTGTCATGAATTAAACACCTACCAGTCACGCTACAGGAGACACTAAGTCGTAAACTACGATATTCTTGAATTACTGCAAAACCAAGCGAGCCATCTTCCTGCACCTCCTGCTAAAGTATTGGACCGACTGCAACCAAACTCGGTACACATACTGCTTACTATCAGGCGAACAACCGCTGTCATGAATTAAACACCTACCAGTCACGCTACAGGAGACACGAAGTCGTAAACTACGATATTCTTGAATTGCTGCAAAACCTTGCGGGCCATCTTCCTGCACCTCCTCCTAAAGTATTGGAACGACTGCAACCAAACTCGGTACACATACTGCTTACTATCAGGCGAACAACCGCTGTCATGAATTAAACACCTACCACTCACGCTACAGGAGACACGAAGTCGTAAACTACGATATTCTTAAATTACTGCAAAATATGCGAGCAATCTTCCTGCATCTCCTCCTCCAGTAATGGACCGACTGCAACCAAAATCGGTACACATACTGCTTACTATCAGGCGAACAACCGCTATCATGAATTAAACACCTACCACTCACGCTACAGGAGACACGAAGTCGTAAACTACGATATTCTTGAATTACTGAAAAACCATGCGAGAGATATTCCTGCACCTCCTCCGAAAGTATTGGACCGACTGCAACCAAACTCGGTACACATACTGCTTACTATCAGGCGAACAACCAGTGTCATGAATTAAACACCTACCAGTCACGCTACAGGAGACACGAAGTCGTAAACTACGATATTCTTGAATTACTGCAAAACCATGCAAGCCATCTTCCTGCACCTCCTCCTAAAGTATTGGACCGACTGCAACCAAACTCGGTACACATACTGCTTACTATCAGGCGAACAACCGCTGTCATGAATTAAACACCTACCACTCACGCTACAGGAGACACGAAATCGTAAACTACGATATTCTTGAATTACTGCAAAACCATGCGAGCCATCTTCCTGCACCTCCTCCTAAAGTATTGGACCGACTGCAACCAAACACGGTACACATACTGCTTACTATCAGGCGAAGAACCGCTGTCATGAATTAAACACCTACCACTCACGCTAAAGGAGATACGAAGTCGTAAACTACGATATTCATGAATTATTGCAAAACAATGCGAGCCATCTTCCTGCACCTCCTCCTAAAGTATTGGACCGACTGCAACCAAACTCGGTACACATACTGCTTACTATCAGGCGATCAGGCGCTGTCATGAATTAAATACCTACCACTCACGCTAAAGGAGATACGAAGTCGTAGACTACGATATTCTTGAATTACTGCAAAACCATGCGAGCCATCATCCTGCACCTCTTCCCAAAGTATTGGACCAACTGCAACCAAACTCGGTACACATACTGCTTACTTTCAGGCGAACAACCGCTGTCATGAATTAAACACCTGCCAGTCACGCTACAGGAGGCACGAAGTCGTAAACTACGATATCCTTGAATTACTACAAAACCATGCAAGCCATCTTCCTGCACCTCCTCCAAACGTAGTAGACCGACTGCAACCAACTCGGTACACATACTGCTTACTATCAGTCGAACAACCGCTGTCATGAATTAAACACCTACCACTCACGCCACAGGAGACACGAAGTCGTAAACTCCGATATTCTTGAATTACTGCAAAATCATGCGAGCAATCGTCCTGCATCTCCTCCTAAAGTATTGGACCGACTGCAACCAACTCGGTACACATACTGCTTACTATCAGGCGAACAACCGCTGTCATGTATTAAATACCTACCACTCACGCTAAAGGAGATACGAAGTCGTAGACTACGATATTCTTGAATTACTGCAAAACCATGCGAGCCATCATCCTGCACCTCTTCCCAAAGTATTGGACCAACTGCAACCAAACTCGGTACACATACTGCTTACTTTCAGGCGAACAACCGCTATCATGAATTAAACACCTGCCAGTCACGCTACAGGAGGCACGAAGTCGTAAACTACGATATTCTTGAATTACTACAAAACCATGCGAGCCATCTTCCTGCACCTCCTCCTAAAGTATTGGACCGACTCTAACCAAACTCGGTACACATACTGCTTACTATCAGGCGATCAGCCGCTGTCATGAATTAAACTCCTACTAGTCACGCTACAGGAGACACGAAGTCGTAATCTACGATATTCTTGAATTACTGCAAAACCATGCGAGCCATCTTCCTGCGCCTCCTCCTAAAGTATTGGACCGACTGCAACCAAACTTGGTACACATACTGCTTACTATCAGGCGAACAACCGCTGTCATGAATTGAACACCTACCAGTCACGCTACAGGAGACACGAAGTCGTAAACTACAATATTCTTGAATTACTGCAAAACCATGCGAGCCATCTTCCTGCACCTCCTCCTAAAGTATTGGGCCGACTGCAACCAAACTCGGTACACATACTGCTTACTATCAGGCGAACAACCGCTGTCATGAATTAAACACCTACCACTCACGCTACAGCAGACACGAAGTCGTAAATTACGATATTCTTGAATTACTGCAAAACCATGCGAGCCATCTTCCTGCACCCCTCCCAAACTCGGTACACATACTGCTTACTATCAGGCGAACAACCGCTGTCATGAATTAAACACCTACCACTCACGCTACAGGAGACACGAAGTCGTAAACTACGATATTCTTGAATTAGTGCAAAACCATGCGAGCCATCTTCCTGCACCTCCTCCTAAAGTATTGGACCGACTGCAACCAAACTCGGTACACATACTGCTTACTATCAGGCGAACAACCGCTGTCATGAATTAAACACCTACCACTCACGCTACAGGAGACACGAAGTCGTAAACTACAATATTCTTGAATTACGGCAATACCATTCGAGCCATCTTCCTGCACCTCCTCCTAAAGTATTGGACCGACTGCAACCGAACTCGGTACACATACTGCTTACTATCAGGCGAACAACCGCTTACATGAATTAAACACCTAGCACTCACGCTACAGGAGACACGAAGTCGTAAACTACTATATTCTTGAATTACTGCAAAACCATGCGAGATATCTTCCTGCACCTCTTCCGAAAGTATTGGACCGCCTGCAACCAAACTCGGTGCACATACTGCTTACTATCAGGCGAACAACCGCTGTCATGAATTAAACACCTACCAGTCACGCTACAGGAGACACTAAGTCGTAAACTACGATATTCTTGAATTACTGCAAAACCAAGCGAGCCATCTTCCTGCACCTCCTGCTAAAGTATTGGACCGACTGCAACCAAACTCGGTACACATACTGCTTACTATCAGGCGAACAACCGCTGTCATGAATTAAACACCTACCAGTCACGCTACAGGAGACACGAAGTCGTAAACTACGATATTCTTGAATTGCTGCAAAACCTTGCGGGCCATCTTCCTGCACCTCCTCCTAAAGTATTGGAACGACTGCAACCAAACTCGGTACACATACTGCTTACTATCAGGCGAACAACCGCTGTCATGAATTAAACACCTACCACTCACGCTACAGGAGACACGAAGTCGTAAACTACGATATTCTTAAATTACTGCAAAATATGCGAGCAATCTTCCTGCATCTCCTCCTCCAGTAATGGACCGACTGCAACCAAAATCGGTACACATACTGCTTACTATCAGGCGAACAACCGCTATCATGAATTAAACACCTACCACTCACGCTACAGGAGACACGAAGTCGTAAACTACGATATTCTTGAATTACTGAAAAACCATGCGAGAGATATTCCTGCACCTCCTCCGAAAGTATTGGACCGACTGCAACCAAACTCGGTACACATACTGCTTACTATCAGGCGAACAACCAGTGTAATGAATTAAACACCTACCAGTCACGCTACAGGAGACACGAAGTCGTAAACTACGATATTCTTGAATTACTGAAAAACCATGCGAGAGATATTCCTGCACCTCCTCCTAAAGTATTGGACCGACTGCAACCAAACACGGTACACATACTGCTTACTATCAGGCGAAGAACCGCTGTCATGATTTAAACACCTACCACTCACGCTAAAGGAGATACGAAGTCGTAAACTACGATATTCATGAATTATTGCAAAACAATGCGAGCCATCTTCCTGCACCTCCTCCTAAAGTATTGGACCGACTGCAACCAAACTCGGTACACATACTGCTTACTATCAGGCGATCAGGCGCTGTCATGAATTAAATACCTACCACTCACGCTAAAGGAGATACGAAGTCGTAGACTACGATATTCTTGAATTACTGCAAAACCATGCGAGCCATCATCCTGCACCTCTTCCCAAAGTATTGGACCAACTGCAACCAAACTCGGTACACATACTGCTTACTTTCAGGCGAACAACCGCTGTCATGAATTAAACACCTGCCAGTCACGCTACAGGAGGCACGAAGTCGTAAACTACGATATCCTTGAATTACTACAAAACCATGCAAGCCATCTTCCTGCACCTCCTCCAAAAGTAGTAGACCGACTGCAACCAACTCGGTACACATACTGCTTACTATCAGTCGAACAACCGCTGTCATGAATTAAACACCTACCACTCACGCCACAGGAGACACGAAGTCGTAAACTCCGATATTCTTGAATTACTGCAAAATCATGCGAGCAATCGTCCTGCATCTCCTCCTAAAGTATTGGACCGACTGCAACCAACTCGGTACACATACTGCTTACTATCAGGCGAACAACCGCTGTCATGTATTAAATACCTACCACTCACGCTAAAGGAGATACGAAGTCGTAGACTACGATATTCTTGAATTACTGCAAAACCATGCGAGCCATCATCCTGCACCTCTTCCCAAAGTATTGGACCAACTGCAACCAAACTCGGTACACATACTGCTTACTTTCAGGCGAACAACCGCTATCATGAATTAAACACCTGCCAGTCACGCTACAGGAGGCACGAAGTCGTAAACTACGATATTCTTGAATTACTACAAAACCATGCGAGCCATCTTCCTGCACCTCCTCCTAAAGTATTGGACCGACTCTAACCAAACTCGGTACACATACTGCTTACTATCAGGCGATCAGCCGCTGTCATGAATTAAGTACCTACCAATCACACTACAGAAGACACGAAGTCGTAAACTACGATATTCTTGAATTACTGCAAATCCATGCGAGCCATCATCCTGCACCTCCTCATAAAGTATTGGACCAACTGCAACCAAACTCGGTACACATACTGCTTACTATCAGGCGAACAACCGCTGTCATGAATTAAACACCTACCACTCACGCTACGGGAGACACGATGTCGTAAACTACGATATTCTTGAATTACAGCAAAACCATGCGAGCAATCTTCCTGCATATCCTCCTCCAGTTGTGGACCGACTGCAACCAAACTCAGTACACATACTGCTTACTATCAGGCGAACAACCGCTGTCATGAATTAAACACCTACCACTCACCCTACAGGAGACACGAAGTCGTAAACTACGATATTCTTGAATTACTGCAAAACCATGGGAGCCATCTTTCTGCACCTCCTCCAAAAGTAGTGGACCGACTGATGCCAGACTCGGTACACATACTGCTTACTATCAGGCGAATAACCGCTGTCATGAATTAAACACCTACCAGTCACGCTACAGGAGACACGAAGTCGTAAACCACGATATTCTTCAATTACTGCAACACATTACGAGCCATCTTCCTGCACCTCCTTCTAAAGTATTGGACCGACTGCAACCAAACTCGGTACACATACTGCTTACTATCAGGCGAACAACCGCTGTCAAGAATAAAACACCTACCAATCACGCTACAGGAGACACGAAGTCGTAAACTACGATATTCTTGAATTACTGAAAAACCATGCGAGAGATATTCCTGCACCTCCTCCGAAAGTATTGGACCGACTGCAACCAAACTCGGTACACATACTGCTTACTATCAGGCGAACAACCAGTGTCATGAATTAAACACCTACCAGTCACGCTACAGGAGACACGAAGTCGTAAACTACGATATTCTTGAATTACTGCAAAACCATGCAAGCCATCTTCCTGCACCTCCTCCTAAAGTATTGGACCGACTGCAACCAAACTCGGTACACATACTGCTTACTATCAGGCGAACAACCGCTGTCATGAATTAAACACCTACCACTCACGCTACAGGAGACACGAAGTCGTAAACTACGATATTCTTGAATTACTGCAAAACCATGCGAGCCATCTTCCTGCACCTCCTCCTAAAGTATTGGACCGACTGCAACCAAACACGGTACACATACTGCTTACTATCAGGCGAACAACCGCTGTCATGAATTAAACACCTACCACTCACCCTACAGGAGACACGAAGTCGTAAACTACGATATTCTTGAATTACTGCAATACCATGCGAGCGATCTTCCTGCACCTCCTCCTAAAGTATTGGACTGACTGCAACCAAACTCGGTACACATACTGCTTACTATCAGGCGAACAAACGCTGTCATGAATTAAACACCTACCACTCACGCTACAGGAGACACAAAGTCGTAAACTACAATATTCTTGAATTACGGCAATACCATGCGAGCCATCTTCCTGCACCTCCTCCTAAAGTATTGGACCGACTGCAACCAAACTCGGTACACATACTGCTTACTATCAGGCGAACAACCGCTTACATGAATTAAACACCTAGGACTCACGCTACAGGAGACACGAAGTCGTAAACTACAATATTCTTGAATTACTGCAAAACCATGCGAGCCATCTTCCTGGACCTCCTCCTAAAGTATTGGGCCGACTGCAACCAAACTCGGTACACATACTGCTTACTATCTGGCGAACAACCGCTGTCATGAATTAAACCCCTACCACTCACGCTACAGGAGACACGAAGTCGTAAACTACGATATTCTTGAATTACTGCAAAACCATGCGAGCAATCTTCCTGCACTTTCTCCTAAAGTAGGGAACCGACTGCTACTAAACTCGGTACACATACTGATTACTATCAGGGGTACAACCGCTGTCATGAATTAAACACCTACCACTCACGCTACAGGAGACACGAAGTCGAAAACTACGATATTCTTGAATTACTGCAAAACCATGTGAGCCATCATCCTGCACCTCCTCCTAAAGTATTGGACCGACTGCAGCTAAACTCGGTACACATATTGCTTACTATCAGGAGAACAACCGCTGTCATGAATTAAACACCTACCACTCACGCTACAGGAGACACGAAGTCCTAAACTACGATATTCTTGAATTACTGCAAAAACATGCGAGCCATCTTCCTGCACCTCTTCCCAAAGTATTGGACCGACTGCAACCAAACCCGGTACGCAAACTGCTTACTATCAGGCGAACAACCGCTGTCATGAATTAAACACCTACCACTCACGCTACAGGAGACACGAAGTCGTAAACTACGATATTCTTGAATTACTGCAAAACCATGCGAGCCATCTTCCTGCACCTCCTCCTAAAGTATTGGACCGACTGCAACCAAACTCGGTACACATACTGCTTACAATCAGGCGAACAACCGCTGTCATGAATTAATTACCTACCACTCACGCTACAGGAGACACGATGTCGTAAACTACGATATTCTTGAATTACTGCAAAATCATGCGAGAGATCTTCCTGCACATCCTACTAAAGTTTTGCACCGACTGCAACCAAACCCGGTACACATACTGCTTACTATCAGGCGAACAACCGCTGTCATGAATTAAATACCTACCACTCACGCTAAGGTAGATACGAAGTCGTAAACTACGATATTCTTGAATTAATGCAAAACGATGCGAGCCATCTTCCTGCACCTCCTCCTTAAGTATTGGACCGACTGCAACCAAACACGGTACACATACTGCTTACTATCAGGCGAAGAACCGCTGTCATGAATTAAACACCTACCAGTCACGCTACAGGAGACACGAAGTCGTAAACTACGATATTTTTGAATTACTGCAAATCCAAGCGAGCTATCTTCCTGCACCTCCTCCTAAAGTATTGGACCGACTGCAACCAAACTCGGTACTCATACTGCTTACTATCAGGCGATCAGCCGCTGTCATGAATTAAACACCTACCAATCACGCTACAGGAGACACGAAGTCGTAAACTACGATATTCTTGAATTACTGCAAATCCATGCGAGCCATCTTCCTGCACCTCCTCCTAAAGTATTGGACCGACTGAAACCAAACTCGGTACAAATACTGCTTACTATCAGGCGAACAACCGCTGTCATGAATTAAACACCTACCAGTCACGCTACAGGAGACACGAAGTCGTAAACTAGGATATTCTTGAATTACAGCAAAACCATGCGAGCAATCTTCCTGCATCTCCTCCTCCAGTAGTGGACCGACTGCAACCTAACTCAGTACACATACTGCTTACTATCAGGCGAACAACCGCAGTCATGAATTAAACACCTACCACTCACCCTACAGGAGACACGAAGTCGTAAACTACGATATTCTTGAATTACTGCAAAACCATGGGAGCCATCTTTCTGCACCTCCTCCAAAAGTAGTGGACCGACTGATGCCAAACTCGCTACACATACTGCTTACTATCAGGCGAACAACCGCTGTCATGAATTAAACACCTACCAGTCACGCTACAGGAGACACGAAGTCGTAAACCACGATATTCTTCAATTACTGCCACACAATGCGAGCCTTCTTCCTGCACCTCCTTCTAAAGTATTGGACCGACTGCAACCAAACTCGGTACACATACTGCTTACTATCAGGCGAACAACCGCTGTCATGAATTAAACACCTACAAGTCACGCTACATGAGACATGAAGTCATAAACTACGATATTCTTGAATTACTGCAAAACCATGCGAGCCATCATCCTGCACCTCCTCATAAAGTATTGGACCAACTGCAACCAAACTCGGTACACATACTGCTTACTATCAGGCGAACAACCGCTGTCATGAATTAAACACCTACCACTCACGCTACGGGAGACACGATGTCGTAAACTACGATATTCTTGAATTACAGCAAAACCATGCGAGCAATCTTCCTGCATATCCTCCTCCAGTTGTGGACCGACTGCAACCAAACTCAGTACACATACTGCTTACTATCAGGCGAACAACCGCTGTCATGAATTAAACACCTACCACTCACCCTACAGGAGACACGAAGTCGTAAACTACGATATTCTTGAATTACTGCAAAACCATGCGAGAGATATTCCTGCACCTCCTCCGAAAGTATTGGACCGACTGCAACCAAACTCGGTACACATACTGCTTACTATCAGGCGAACAACCAGTGTCATGAATTAAACACCTACCAGTCACGCTACAGGAGACACGAAGTCGTAAACTACGATATTCTTGAATTACTGCAAAACCATGCAAGCCATCTTCCTGCACCTCCTCCTAAAGTATTGGACCGACTGCAACCAAACTCGGTACACATACTGCTTACTATCAGGCGAACAACCGCTGTCATGAATTAAACACCTACCACTCACGCTACAGGAGACACGAAGTCGTAAACTACGATATTCTTGAATTACTGCAAAACCATGCGAGCCATCTTCCTGCACCTCCTCCTAAAGTATTGGACCGACTGCAACCAAACACGGTACACATACTGCTTACTATCAGGCGAACAACCGCTGTCATGAATTAAACACCTACCACTCACCCTACAGGAGACACGAAGTCGTAAACTACGATATTCTTGAATTACTGCAATACCATGCGAGCGATCTTCCTGCACCTCCTCCTAAAGTATTGGACCGACTGCAACCAAACTCGGTACACATACTGCTTACTATCAGGCGAACAAACGCTGTCATGAATTAAACACCTACCACTCACGCTACAGGAGACACAAAGTCGTAAACTACAATATTCTTGAATTACGGCAATACCATGCGAGCCATCTTCCTGCACCTCCTCCTAAAGTATTGGACCGACTGCAACCAAACTCGGTACACATACCGCTTACTATCAGGCGAACAACCGCTTACATGAATTAAACACCTAGGACTCACGCTACAGGAGACACGAAGTCGTAAACTACAATATTCTTGAATTACTGCAAAACCATGCGAGCCATCTTCCTGGACCTCCTCCTAAAGTATTGGGCCGACTGCAACCAAACTCGGTACACATACTGCTTACTATCTGGCGAACAACCGCTGTCATGAATTAAACCCCTACCACTCACGCTACAGGAGACACGAAGTCGTAAACTACGATATTCTTGAATTACTGCAAAACCATGCGAGCAATCTTCCTGCACTTTCTCCTAAAGTAGGGAACCGACTGCTACTAAACTCGGTACACATACTGATTACTATCAGGGGTACAACCGCTGTCATGAATTAAACACCTACCACTCACGCTACAGGAGACACGAAGTCGAAAACTACGATATTCTTGAATTACTGCAAAACCATGTGAGCCATCATCCTGCACCTCCTCCTAAAGTATTGGACCGACTGCAGCTAAACTCGGTACACATATTGCATACTATCAGGAGAACAACCGCTGTCATGAATTAAACACCTACCACTCACGCTACAGGAGACACGAAGTCCTAAACTACGATATTCTTGAATTACTGCAAAAACATGCGAGCCATCTTCCTGCACCTCTTCCCAAAGTATTAGACCGACTGCAACCAAACCCGGTACGCAAACTGCTTACTATCAGGCGAACAACCGCTGTCATGAATTAAACACCTACCACTCACGCTACAGGAGACACGAAGTCGTAAACTACGATATTCTTGAATTACTGCAAAACCATGCGAGCCATCTTCCTGCACCTCCTCCTAAAGTATTGAACCGACTGCAACCAAACTCGGTACACATACTGCTTACAATCAGGCGAACAACCGCTGTCATGAATTAATTACCTACCACTCACGCTACAGGAGACACGATGTCGTAAACTACGATATTCTTGAATTACTGCAAAATCATGCGAGAGATCTTCCTGCACATCCTACTAAAGTTTTGCACCGACTGCAACCAAACCCGGTACACATACTGCTTACTATCAGGCGAACAACCGCTGTCATGAATTAAATACCTACCACTCACGCTAAGGTAGATACGAAGTCGTAAACTACGATATTCTTGAATTAATGCAAAACGATGCGAGCCATCTTCCTGCACCTCCTCCTTAAGTATTGGACCGACTGCAACCAAACACGGTACACATACTGCTTACTATCAGGCGAAGAACCGCTGTCATGAATTAAACACCTACCAGTCACGCTACAGGAGACACGAAGTCGTAAACTACGATATTTTTGAATTACTGCAAATCCAAGCGAGCTATCTTCCTGCACCTCCTCCTAAAGTATTGGACCGACTGCAACCAAACTCGGTACTCATACTGCTTACTATCAGGCGATCAGCCGCTGTCATGAATTAAACACCTACCAATCACGCTACAGGAGACACGAAGTCGTAAACTACGATATTCTTGAATTACTGCAAATCCATGCGAGCCATCTTCCTGCACCTCCTCCTAAAGTATTGGACCGACTGAAACCAAACTCGGTACAAATACTGCTTACTATCAGGCGAACAACCGCTGTCATGAATGAAACACCTACCAGTCACGCTACAGGAGACACGAAGTCGTAAACTAGGATATTCTTGAATTACAGCAAAACCATGCGAGCAATCTTCCTGCATCTCCTCCTCCAGTAGTGGACCGACTGCAACCTAACTCAGTACACATACTGCTTACTATCAGGCGAACAACCGCAGTCATGAATTAAACACCTACCACTCACCCTACAGGAGACACGAAGTCGTAAACTACGATATTCTTGAATTACTGCAAAACCATGGGAGCCATCTTTCTGCACCTCCTCCAAAAGTAGTGGACCGACTGATGCCAAACTCGCTACACATACTGCTTACTATCAGGCGAACAACCGCTGTCATGAATTAAACACCTACCAGTCACGCTACAGGAGACACGAAGTCGTAAACCACGATATTCTTCAATTACTGCCACACAATGCGAGCCTTCTTCCTGCACCTCCTTCTAAAGTATTGGACCGACTGCAACCAAACTCGGTACACATACTGCTTACTATCAGGCGAACAACCGCTGTCATGAATTAAACACCTACCAGTCACGCTACATGAGACATGAAGTCATAAACTACGATATTCTTGAATTACTGCAAAACCATGAGAGCCATCTTCCTGCACCTCCTCCAAAAGTAATGGACCGACTGCAACCAAACTCGGTACACATACTGCTTACTATCTGGCGAACAACCGCTGTCATGAATTAAACCCCTACCACTCACGCTACAGGCGACACGAAGTCGTAAACTACGATATTCTTGAATTACTGCAAAACCATACGTGCAATCTTCCTGCACTTTCTCCTAAAGTAGTGAACCGACTGCTACTAAACTCGGTACACATACTGCTTACTATCAGGGGTACAACCGCTGTCATGAATTAAACACCTACCACTCACGCTACAGGAGACATGAAGTCGAAAACTACGATATTCTTGAATTACTGCAAAACTATTCGAGGCATCATCATGCACCTCCTCCTAAAGTATTGGACCGACTGCAACCAAACTCGGTACACATATTGCCTACTATCAGGCGAACAACCGCTGTTATGAATTAAAAACCTACCACTCACGCTAAAGGAGACACGAAGTCCTAAACTACGATGTTCTTGAATTACTGCAAAAACATGCGAGACATCTTCCTGCACCTCCTCCTAAAGTATTGGACCGACTGCAACCAAACTCGGTACGCATACTGCTTACTATCAGGCGAACAACCGCTGTCATGAATTAAACACCTACCAGTCACGCTACAGGAGACACGAAGTCGTAAACTACGATATTCTTGAATTACTGCAAAACCATGCGAGCCATCTTCCTGCACCTCCTCCTAAAGTATTGGACCGACTGCAACCAAACTCGGTACACATACTGCTTACAATCAGGCGAACAACTGCTGTCATGAATTAATTACCTACCACTCACGCTAAAGGAGACACGATGTCGTAAACTACGATGTTCTTGAATTACTGCAAAATCATGCGAGAGATATTCCTGCACCTCCTCCTAAAGTATTGGACCGACTGCATCCAAACTCGGTACACATACTGCTTACTATCAGGCGAACAAACGCTGTCATGAATTAAACACCCACCAGTCACGCTACAGGAGACACGAAGTCGTAAACTACGATACTCTTGAATTACTGCAAAACCATGCGAGGCATCTTCCTGCACCTCCTGCTAAAGTATTGGACCGACTGCAACCAAACTCGGTACACATACTGCTTACTATCAGGCGAACAACCGTTGTCATGAATTAAACACCTGCCCCTCACGCTACAGGAGACACGAAGTCGTAAACTACGATACTCTTGAATTACTGCAAAACCATGCGAGGCATCTTCCTGCACCTCCTCCTAAAGTATTGGACCGACTGCAACCAAACTCGGTACACATACTGCTTACTATCAGGCGAACAACCGCTGTCATGAATTAAACACCTACCAGTCACGCTACAGGAGACACGAAGTCGTAAACTACGATATTCTTGAATTGCTGCAAAACCTTGCGGGCCATCTTCCTGCACCTCCTCCTAAAGTATTGGAACGACTGCAACCAAACTCGGTACACATACTGCTTACTATCAGGCGAACAACCGCTGTCATGAATTAAACACCTACCACTCACGCTACAGGAGACACGAAGTCGTAAACTACGATATTCTTAAATTACTGCAAAATATGCGAGCAATCTTCCTGCATCTCCTCCTCCAGTAATGGACCGACTGCAACCAAAATCGGTACACATACTGCTTACTATCAGGCGAACAACCGCTATCATGAATTAAACACCTACCACTCACGCTACAGGAGACACGAAGTCGTAAACTACGATATTCTTGAATTACTGAAAAACCATGCGAGAGATATTCCTGCACCTCCTCCGAAAGTATTGGACCGACTGCAACCAAACTCGGTACACATACTGCTTACTATCAGGCGAACAACAGTGTCATGAATTAAACACCTACCAGTCACGCTACAGGAGACACGAAGTCGTAAACTACGATATTCTTGAATTACTGCAAAACCATGCAAGCCATCTTCCTGCACCTCCTCCTAAAGTATTGGACCGACTGCAACCAAACTCGGTACACATACTGCTTACTATCAGGCGAACAACCGCTGTCATGAATTAAACACCTACCACTCACGCTACAGGAGACACGAAGTCGTAAACTACGATATTCTTGAATTACTGCAAAACCATGCGAGCCATCTTCCTGCACCTCCTCCTAAAGTATTGGACCGACTGCAACCAAACACGGTACACATACTGCTTACTATCAGGCGAAGAACCGCTGTCATGAATTAAACACCTACCACTCACGCTAAAGGAGATACGAAGTCGTAAACTACGATATTCATGAATTATTGCAAAACAATGCGAGCCATCTTCCTGCACCTCCTCCTAAAGTATTGGACCGACTGCAACCAAACTCGGTACACATACTGCTTACTATCAGGCGATCAGGCGCTGTCATGAATTAAATACCTACCACTCACGCTAAAGGAGATACGAAGTCGTAGACTACGATATTCTTGAATTACTGCAAAACCATGCGAGCCATCATCCTGCACCTCTTCCCAAAGTATTGGACCAACTGCAACCAAACTCGGTACACATACTGCTTACCTTCAGGCGAACAACCGCTGTCATGAATTAAACACCAGCCAGTCACGCTACAGGAGGCACGAAGTCGTAAACTACGATATCCTTGAATTACTACAAAACCATGCAAGCCATCTTCCTGCACCTCCTCCAAAAGTAGTAGACCGACTGCAACCAACTCGGTACACATACTGCTTACTATCAGTCGAACAACCGCTGTCATGAATTAAACACCTACCACTCACGCCACAGGAGACACGAAGTCGTAAACTCCGATATTCTTGAATTACTGCAAAATCATGCGAGCAATCGTCCTGCATCTCCTCCTAAAGTATTGGACCGACTGCAACCAACTCGGTACACATACTGCTTACTATCAGGCGAACAACCGCTGTCATGTATTAAATACCTACCACTCACGCTAAAGGAGATACGAAGTCGTAGACTACGATATTCTTGAATTACTGCAAAACCATGCGAGCCATCATCCTGCACCTCTTCCCAAAGTATTGGACCAACTGCAACCAAACTCGGTACACATACTGCTTACTTTCAGGCGAACAACCGCTATCATGAATTAAACACCTGCCAGTCACGCTACAGGAGGCACGAAGTCGTAAACTAGGATATTCTTGAATTACTACAAAACCATGCGAGCCATCTTCCTGCACCTCCTCCTAAAGTATTGGACCGACTCTAACCAAACTCGGTACACATACTGCTTACTATCAGGCGATCAGCCGCTGTCATGAATTAAACACCTACCAATCACACTACAGAAGACACGAAGTCGTAAACTACGATATTCTTGAATTACTGCAAATCCATGCGAGCCATCATCCTGCACCTCCTCATAAAGTATTCGACCAACTGCAACCAAACTCGGTACACATACTGCTTACTATCAGGCGAACAACCGCTGTCAGGAATTAAACACCTACCACTCACGCTACGGGAGACACGATGTCGTAAACTACGATATTCTTGAATTACAGCAAAACCATGCGAGCAATCTTCCTGCATATCCTCCTCCAGTTGTGGACCGACTGCAACCAAACTCAGTACACATACTGCTTACTATCAGGCGAACAACCGCTGTCATGAATTAAACACCTACCACTCACCCTACAGGAGACACGAAGTCGTAAACTACGATATTCTTGAATTACTGCAAAACCATGGGAGCCATCTTTCTGCACCTCCTCCAAAAGTAGTGGACCGACTGATGCCAGACTCGGTACACATACTTCTTACTATCAGGCGAATAACCGCTGTCATGAATTAAACACCTACCAGTCACGCTACAGGAGACACGAAGTCGTAAACCACGATATTCTTCAATTACTGCAACACATTACGAGCCATCTTCCTGCACCTCCTTCTAAAGTATTGGACCGACTGCAACCAAACTCGGTACACATACTGCTTACTATCAGGCGAACAACCGCTGTCAAGAATAAAACACCTACCAATCACGCTACAGGAGACACGAAGTCGTAAACTACGATATTCTTGAATTACTGAAAAACCATGCGAGAGATATTCCTGCACCTCCTCCGAAAGTATTGGACCGACTGCAACCAAACTCGGTACACATACTGCTTACTATCAGGCGAACAACCAGTGTCATGAATTAAACACCTACCAGTCACGCTACAGGAGACACGAAGTCGTAAACTACGATATTCTTGAATTACTGCAAAACCATGCAAGCCATCTTCCTGCACCTCCTCCTAAAGTATTGGACCGACTGCAACCAAACTCGGTACACATACTGCTTACTATCAGGCGAACAACCGCTGTCATGAATTAAACACCTACCACTCACGCTACAGGAGACACGAAGTCGTAAACTACGATATTCTTGAATTACTGCAAAACCATGCGAGCCATCTTCCTGCACCTCCTCCTAAAGTATTGGACCGACTGCAACCAAACACGGTACACATACTGCTTACTATCAGGCGAACAACCGCTGTCATGAATTAAACACCTACCACTCACCCTACAGGAGACACGAAGTCGTAAACTACGATATTCTTGAATTACTGCAATACCATGCGAGCGATCTTCCTGCACCTCCTCCTAAAGTATTGGACCGACTGCAACCAAACTCGGTACACATACTGCTTACTATCAGGCGAACAAACGCTGTCATGAATTAAACACCTACCACTCACGCTACAGGAGACACAATGTCGTAAACTACAATATTCTTGAATTACGGCAATACCATGCGAGCCATCTTCCTGCACCTCCTCCTAAAGTATTGGACCGACTGCAACCAAACTCGGTACACATACTGCTTACTATCAGGCGAACAACCGCTTACATGAATTAAACACCTAGGACTCACGCTACAGGAGACACGAAGTCGTAAACTACAATATTCTTGAATTACTGCAAAACCATGCGAGCCATCTTCCTGGACCTCCTCCTAAAGTATTGGGCCGACTGCAACCAAACTCGGTACACATACTGCTTACTATCTGGCGAACAACCGCTGTCATGAATTAAACCCCTACCACTCACGCTACAGGAGACACGAAGTCGTAAACTACGATATTCTTGAATTACTGCAAAACCATGCGAGCAATCTTCCTGCACTTTCTCCTAAAGTAGGGAACCGACTGCTACTAAACTCGGTACACATACTGATTACTATCAGGGGTACAACCGCTGTCATGAATTAAACACCTACCACTCACGCTACAGGAGACACGAAGTCGAAAACTACGATATTCTTGAATTACTGCAAAACCATGTGAGCCATCATCCTGCACCTCCTCCTAAAGTATTGGACCGACTGCAGCTAAACTCGGTACACATATTGCTTACTATCAGGAGAACAACCGCTGTCATGAATTAAACACCTACCACTCACGCTACAGGAGACACGAAGTCCTAAACTACGATATTCTTGAATTACTGCAAAAACATGCGAGCCATCTTCCTGCACCTCTTCCCAAAGTATTGGACCGACTGCAACCAAACCCGGTACGCAAACTGCTTACTATCAGGCGAACAACCGCTGTCATGAATTAAACACCTACCACTCACGCTACAGGAGACACGAAGTCGTAAACTACGATATTCTTGAATTACTGCAAAACCATGCGAGCCATCTTCCTGCACCTCCTCCTAAAGTATTGGACCGACTGCAACCAAACTCGGTACACATACTGCTTACAATCAGGCGAACAACCGCTGTCATGAATTAATTACCTACCACTCACGCTACAGGAGACACGATGTCGTAAACTACGATATTCTTGAATTACTGCAAAATCATGCGAGAGATCTTCCTGCACATCCTACTAAAGTTTTGCACCGACTGCAACCAAACCCGGTACACATACTGCTTACTATCAGGCGAACAACCGCTGTCATGAATTAAATACCTACCACTCACGCTAAGGTAGATACGAAGTCGTAAACTACGATATTCTTGAATTAATGCAAAACGATGCGAGCCATCTTCCTGCACCTCCTCCTTAAGTATTGGACCGACTGCAACCAAACACGGTACACATACTGCTTACTATCAGGCGAAGAACCGCTGTCATGAATTAAACACCTACCAGTCACGCTACAGGAGACACGAAGTCGTAAACTACGATATTTTTGAATTACTGCAAATCCAAGCGAGCTATCTTCCTGCACCTCCTCCTAAAGTATTGGACCGACTGCAACCAAACTCGGTACACATACTACTTACTATCAGGCGATCAGCCGCTGTCATGAATTAAACACCTACCAATCACGCTACAGGAGACACGAAGTCGTAAACTACGATATTCTTGAATTACTGCAAATCCATGCGAGCCATCTTCCTGCACCTCCTCCTAAAGTATTGGACCGACTGAAACCAAACTCGGTACAAATACTGCTTACTATCAGGCGAACAACCGCTGTCATGAATTAAACACCTACCAGTCACGCTACAGGAGACACGAAGTCGTAAACTAGGATATTCTTGAATTACAGCAAAACCATGCGAGCAATCTTCCTGCATCTCCTCCTCGAGTAGTGGACCGACTGCAACCTAACTCAGTACACATACTGCTTACTATCAGGCGAACAACCGCAGTCATGAATTAAACACCTACCACTCACCCTACAGGAGACACGAAGTCGTAAACTACGATATTCTTGAATTACTGCAAAACCATGGGAGCCATCTTTCTGCACCTCCTCCAAAAGTAGTGGACCGACTGATGCCAAACTCGCTACACATACTGCTTACTATCAGGCGAACAACCGCTGTCATGAATTAAACACCTACCAGTCACGCTACAGGAGACACGAAGTCGTAAACCACGATATTCTTCAATTACTGCCACACAATGCGAGCCTTCTTCCTGCACCTCCTACTAAAGTATTGGACCGACTGCAACCAAACTCGGTACACATACTGCTTACTATCAGGCGAACAACCGCTGTCATGAATTAAACACCTACCAGTCACGCTACATGAGACATGAAGTCATAAACTACGATATTCTTGAATTACTGCAAAACCATGAGAGCCATCTTCCTGCACCTCCTCCAAAAGTAATGGACCGACTGCAACCAAACTCGGTACACATACTGCTTACTATCTGTCGAACAACCGCTGTCATGAATTAAACCCCTACCACTCACGCTACAGGCGACACGAAGTCGTAAACTACGATATTCTTGAATTACTGCAAAACCATGCGTGCAATCTTCCTGCACTTTCTCCTAAAGTAGTGAACCGACTGCTACTAAACTCGGTACACATACTGCTTACTATCAGGGGTACAACCGCTGTCATGAATTAAACACCTACCACTCACGCTACAGGAGACATGAAGTCGAAAACTACGATATTCTTGAATTACTGCAAAACTATTCGAGGCATCATCATGCACCTCCTCCTAAAGTATTGGACCGACTGCAACCAAACTCGGTACACATATTGCCTACTATCAGGCGAACAACCGCTGTTATGAATTAAAAACCTACCACTCACGCTAAAGGAGACACGAAGTCCTAAACTACGATGTTCTTGAATTACTGCAAAAACATGCGAGACATCTTCCTGCACCTCCTCCTAAAGTATTGGACCGACTGCAACCAAACTCGGTACGCATACTGCTTACTATCAGGCGAACAAACGCTGTCATGAATTAAACAGCTACCACTCACGCCACAGGAGACACGAAGTCGTAAACTACGATATTCTTGAATTACTGCAAAACCATGCAAGCCATCTCACTGCACCTCCTCCTGAAGTATTGGACCGACTGCAACCAAACTCGGTACACATACAGCTTTCTATCAGGCGAACAACCGCTGTCATGAACTAAACACCTACCACTCACGCTACAGGAGACATGAAGTCGTAAACTACGATATTCTTTAAATACTGCAAAACCATGCGAGCAATATTCCTGCACCTCCTCCTAAAGTATTGGACCGACTGCAACCAAACACGGTACACATACTGCTTACTATCAGGCGAAGAACCGCTGTCATGAATTAAACACCTACCAGTCACACTACAGGAGACACGAAGTCGTAAACTACGATATTCTTGAATTACTGCAAAACCATGCGAGCCATCTTCCTGCACCTCCTCCTAAAGTATTGGACCGACTGCAACCAAACACGGTACACATACTGCTTACTATCAGGCGAAGAACCGCTGTCATGAATTAAACACCTACCAGTCACGCTACAGGATACACGAAGTCGTAAACTACGATATTCTTGAATTACTGCAAAAACATGCGAGCCATCTTCCTGCACCTCCTCCTAAAGTATTGGACCAACTGCAACCAAACTCGGTACACATACTGCTTACTATCAGGCGAACAACCGCTGTCATGAATTAAATACCTACCACTCACGCTAAGGGAGATACGAAGTCGTAAACTACGATATTCTTGAATTATTGCAAATCGATGCGAGCCATCTTCCTGCACCTCCTCCTAAAGTATAGGACCGACTGCAACCAAACACGGTACCCATACTGCTTACTATCAGGCGAAGAACCGCTGTCATGAATTAAACACCTACCAGTCACGCTACAGGAGACACGAAGTCGTAAACTACGATATTCTTGAATTACTGCAAAACCATGCGAGCCATCTTCCTGCACCTCCTCCTAAAGTATTGGACCGACTGCAACCAAACACGGTACACATACTGCTTACTATCAGGCGAAGAACCGCTGTCATGAATTAAACACCTACCAGTCACGCTACAGGAGACACGAAGTCGTAAACTACGATATTCTTGAATTACTGCAAAACCATGCGAGGCATCTTCCTGCACCTCCTCCTAAAGTATTGGACCGACTGCAACCAAACTCGGTACACATACTGCTTACTATCAGGCGATCAGCCGCTATCATGAATTAAACACCTACCAATCACGCTACAGGAGACACGAAGTCGTAAACTACGATATTCTTGAATTACTGCAAATCCATGCGAGCAATCTTCCTGCACCTCCTCCTAAAGTATTGGACCGACTGCAACCAAACTCGGTACACATACTGCTTACTATCAGGCGAACAACCGCTGTCATGAATTAAACACCTACCAGTCACGCTACAGGAGACACGAAGTCGTAAACTACGATATTCTTGAATTACTGCAAAACCACGCGAGCCATCTTCCTGCACCTCCTCCAAAAGTAGTGGACCGACTGCAACCAAACTCGGTACACATACTGCATACTATCAGTCGAACAACCGCTGTCATGAATTAAACACCTACCACTCACGCTACAGGAGACACGAAGTCGTAAACTAGGATATTCTTGAATTACTGCAAAACCATGCGAGCCATCTTCCTGCACCTCCTCCTAAAGTATTGGACCGACTGCTACCAAACTCGGTACACATGCTGCTTACTATCAGGCGAAGAACCTCTGTCATGAATTAAACACCCACCAGTCACGCTACAGGAGGCACGAAGTCGTAAACTACGATATTCTTGAATTACTGCAAAACAATGCGAGCCATCCTCCTGCACCTCCTCCTAAAGTATTGGACCGACTGAAACCAAACTCGGTACACATACTGCTTACTATTAGGCGAACAACCGCTGTCATGAATTAAACACCTACCTCTCACGCTACAGGAGACACGAAGTCGTAAACTACAATATTCTTGAATTACTGCAATACCATGCGAGCCATCTTCCTGCACCTCCTCCTAAAGTATTGGACCGACTGCAACCAAACTCGGTACAAATACTGCTTACTATCAGGCGAACAACCGCTGTCATGAATTAAACACCTACCAGTCACGCTAAAGGAGATACGAAGTCGTAAACTACGATATTCTTGAATTACTGCAAAACCATGCGAGCAATCTTCCTGCACCTCCTCCTAAAGTATTGGACCGACTGCAACCAAACTCGGTACACATACTGCTTACTATCAGGCGAACAACCGCTGTCATGAATTAAACACCTACCACTAACGCTACAGGAGACACGAAGTCGTAAACTACGATATTCTTGAATTACTGCAAAACCATGCGAGCAATCTTCCTGCACCTCCTCCTAAAGTATTGGACCGACTGAAACCAAACTCGGTACACATACTGCTTACTATCAAGCGAACAACCGCTGTCATGAATTAAACACCTACCACTCACGCTACAGGAGACAGGAAGTCGTAAACTACGATATTCTTGATATACAGCAAAACCATGCGAGCCATCTTCCTGCACCTCCTCCTAAAGTATTGGACCGACTGCAACCAAACTCGGTACACATACTGCTTACTATCAGGCGAACAACCGCTGTCATGAATTAATTACCTACCACTCACGCTACAGGAGACACGAAGTCGTAAACTACGATATTCCTGAATTACTGCAAAACCATGCGAGCCATCTTCCTGCACCTCCTCCTAAAGTATTGGACCGACTGATACCAAACTCGGTACACATGCTGCTTACTATCAGGCGAAGAACCGCTGTCATGAATTAAACACCTACCACTCACGCTACAGGAGACACGAAGTCGTAAACTACAATATTCTTGAATTACGGCAATACCATGCGAGCCATCTTCCTGCACCTCCTCCTAAAGTATTGGACCGACTGAAACCAAACTCGGTACACATACTGCTTACTATCAGGCGAACAACTGCTGTCATGAATGAAACACCTACCACTCACGCTACAGGAGACACGAAGTCGTAAACTACGATATTCTTGAATTACTGCAAAACCATGCGAGCAATCGTCCTGCATCTCCTCCTAAAGTATTGGACCGACTGCAACCAAACTCAGTACACATACTGCTTACTATCAGGCGAACAACCACTGTCATGAATTAAACACCTACCACTCACGCTACAGGAGACACGAAGTCGTAAACTACGATATTCTTGAATTACTGCAAAACCATGCGAGCCATCTTCCTGCACCTCCTCCTAAAGTATTGGACCGACTACAACCAAACTCGGTACACATACTGCTTACTATTAGGCGAACAACCGCTGTCATGAATTAATTACCTACCACTCACGCTACAGGAGACACGAAGTCGTAAACTACGATAATCTTGAATTACTGCAAAACCATGCGAGACATCTTCCTGCACCTCCTCCTAAAGTACTGGACCGACTGCAACCAAACTCGGTACACATACTGCTTACTATCAGGCGAACAACCGCTGTCATGAATTAAACACCTACCAGTCACGCTACAGGAGACACGAAGTCGTAAACTACGATATTCTTGAATTACTGCAAAACCATGCGAGATATCTTCCTGCACCTCTTCCTAAAGTATTGGATCGACTGCAACCAAACTCGGTACACATACTGCTTACTATCAGGCGAACAACCGCTGTCATGAATTAAACACCTACCCCTCACGCTACAGGAGACACGAAGTCGTAAACTACGATATTCTTGAATTAATGCAAAACCATGCGAGCCATCTTCCTACACTTCCTCCAAAAGTAGTAGACCGACTGCAACCAAACTCGGTACACGTACTGCTTACTATCAGTCGAACAACCGCTGTCATGAATTAAACACCTACCACTCACGCTACAGGAGACACGAAGTCGTAAACTACGATATTCTTGAATTACTGCAAAACCATGCGAGCCATCTTCCTGCACCTCCTCCTAAAGTATTGGATCGACTGCAACCAAACTCGGTACACATACTGCTTACTATCAGGCGATCAGCCGCTATCATGAATTAAACACCTACCAATCACGCTACAGGAGACACGAAGTCGTAAACTACGATATTCTTGAATTACTGCAAATCCATGCGAGCCATCTTCCTGCACCTCCTCCTAAAGTATTGGACCGACTGCAACCAAACTCGGTACACATACTGCTTACTATCAGGCGAACAACCGCTGTCATGAATTAAACACATACCAGTCACGCTACAGGAGACACGAAGTCGTAAACTACGATATTCTTGAATTACTGCAAATCCATGCGAGCCATCTTCCTGCACCTCCTCCTAAAGTATTGGACCGACTGCAACCAAACTCGGTACACATACTGCTTACTATCAGGCGAACAACCGCTGTCATGAATTAAACACCTACCAGTCACGCTACAGGAGACACGAAGTCGTAAACTACGATATTCTTGAATTACTGCAAAACCACGCGAGCCATCTTCCTGCACCTCCTCCAAAAGTAGTGGACCGACTGCAACCAAACTCGGTACACATACTGCATACAATCAGTCGAACAACCGCTGTCATGAATTAAACACCTACCACTCACGCTACAGGAGACACGAAGTCGTAAACTAGGATATTCTTGAATTACTGCAAAACCATGCGAGCCATCTTCCTGCACCTCCTCCTAAAGTATTGGACCGACTGCTACCAAACTAAGTACACATGCTGCTTACTATCAGGCGAAGAATCTCTGTCATGAATTAAACACCCACCAGTCACGCTACAGGAGGCACGAAGTCGTAAACTACGATATTCTTGAATTACTGCAAAACAATGCGAGCAATCGTCCTGCATCTCCTCCTAAAGTATTGGACCGACTGAAACCAAACTCGGTACACATACTGCTTACTATCAGGCGAACAACCGCTGTCATGAATTAAACACCTACCTCTCACGCTACAGGAGACACGAAGTCGTAAACTACAATATTCTTGAATTACTGCAATACCATGCGAGCCATCTTCCTGCACCTCCTCCTAAAGTATTGGACCGACTGCAACCAAACTCGGTACACATACTGCTTACTATCAGGCGAACAACCGCTGTCATGAATTAAACACCTACCAGTCACGCTAAAGGAGATACGAAGTCGTAAACTACGATATTCTTGAATTACTGCAAAACCATGCGAGCAATCTTCCTGCACCTCCTCCTAAAGTATTGGACCGACTGCAACCAAACTCGGTACACATACTGCTTACTATCAGGCGAACAACCGCTGTCATGAATTAAACACCTACCACTCACGCTACAGGAGACACGAAGTCGTAAACTACGATATTCTTGAATTACTGCAAAACCATGCGAGCCATCTTCCTGCACCTCCTCCTAAAGTATTGGACCGACTGAAACCAAACTCGGTACACATACTGCTTACTATCAAGCGAACAACCGCTGTCATGAATTAAACACCTACCACTCACGCTACAGGAGACACGAAGTCGTAAACTACGATATTCTTGATATACAGCAAAACCATGCGAGCCATCTTCCTGCACCTCCTCCTAAAGTATTGGACCGACTGCAACCAAACTCGGTACACATACTGCTTACTATCAGGCGAACAACCGCTGTCATGAATTAATTACCTACCACTCACGCTACAGGAGACACGAAGTCGTAAACTACGATATTCCTGAATTACTGCAAAACCATGCGAGCCATCTTCCTGCACCTCCTCCTAAAGTATTGGACCGACTGATACCAAACTCGGTACACATGCTGCTTACTATCAGGCGAAGAACCGCTGTCATGAATTAAACACCTACCACTCACGCTACAGGAGACACGAAGTCGTAAACTACAATATTCTTGAATTACGGCAATACCATGCGAGCCATCTTCCTGCACCTCCTCCTAAAGTATTGGACCGACTGAAACCAAACTCGGTACACATACTGCTTACTATCAGGCGAACAACTGCTGTCATGAATGAAACACCTACCACTCACGCTACAGGAGACACGAAGTCGTAAACTACGATATTCTTGAATTACTGCAAAACCATGCGAGCAATCGTCCTGCATCTCCTCCTAAAGTATTGGACCGACTGCAACCAAACTCAGTACACATACTGCTTACTATCAGGCGAACAACCGCTGTCATGAATTAAACACCTACCACTCACGCTACAGGAGACACGAAGTCGTAAACTACGATATTCTTGAATTACTGCAAAACCATGCGAGCCATCTTCCTGCACCTCCTCCTAAAGTATTGGACCGACTACAACCAAACTCGGTACACATACTGCTTACTATCAGGCGAACAACCGCTGTCATGAATTAATTACCTACCACTCACGCTACAGGAGACACGAAGTCGTAAACTACGATAATCTTGAATTACTGCAAAACCATGCGAGACATCTTCCTGCACCTCCTCCTAAAGTACTGGACCGACTGCAACCAAACTCGGTACACATACTGCTTACTATCAGGCGAACAACCGCTGTCATGAACTAACACCTACCAGTCACGCTACAGGAGACACGAAGTCGTAAACTACGATATTCTTGAATTAATGCAAAACCATGCGAGCCATCTTCCTGCACCTCCTCCAAAAGTAGTAGACCGACTGCAACCAAACTCGGTACACGTACTGCTTACTATCAGTCGAACAACCGCTGTCATGAATTAAACACCTACCACTCAAGCTACAGGAGACACGAAGTCGTAAACTACGATATTCTTGAATTACTGCAAAACCATGCGAGCCATCTTCCTGCACCTCCTCCTAAAGTATTGGACCGACTGCAACCAAACTCGGTACACATACTGCTTACTATCAGGCGATCAGCCGCTATCATGAATTAAACACCTACCAATCACGCTACAGGAGACACGAAGTCGTAAACTACGATATTCTTGAATTACTGCAAATCCATGCGAGCCATCTTCCTGCACCTCCTCCTAAAGTATTGGACCGACTGCAACCAAACTCGGTACACATACTGCTTACTATCAGGCGAACAACCGCTGTCATGAATTAAACACATACCAGTCACGCTACAGGAGACACGAAGTCGTAAACTACGATATTCTTGAATTACTGCAAAACAACGCGAGCCATCTTCCTGCACCTCCTCCAAAAGTAGTGGACCGACTGCAACCAAACTCGGTACACATACTGCATACTATCAGTCGAACAACCGCTGTCATGAATTAAACACCTACCACTCACGCTACAGGAGACACGAAGTCGTAAACTAGGATATTCT
The DNA here is from genome assembly GCA_026315105.1 of Locusta migratoria. Classification (NCBI taxonomy): domain Eukaryota; kingdom Metazoa; phylum Arthropoda; class Insecta; order Orthoptera; family Acrididae; genus Locusta; species Locusta migratoria. Next base: position 485,170,282 of record CM048748.1, read on the forward strand.
TGAATTACTGCAAAACCATGCGAGCAATCGTCCTGCATCTCCTCCTAAAGTATTGGACCGACTGCAACCAAACTCAGTACACATACTGCTTACTATCAGGCGAACAACCGCTGTCATGAATTAAACACCTACCACTCACGCTACAGGAGACACGAAGTCGTAAACTACGATATTCTTGAATTACTGCAAAACCATGCGAGCCATCTTCCTGCACCTCCTCCTAAAGTATTGGACCGACTGCTACCAAACTCGGTACACATGTTGCTTACTATCAGGCGAAGAACCTCTGTCATGAATTAAACACCCACCAGTCACGCTACAGGAGGCACGAAGACGTAAACTACGATATTCTTGAATTACTGCAAAACAATGCGAGCCATCTTCCTGCACCTCCTCCTAAAGTATTGGACCGATTGAAACCAAACTCGGTACACATACTGCTTACTATCGGGCGAACAACCGCTGTCATGAATTAAACACCTACCACTCACGCTACAGGAGACACGACGTCGTAAACTACAATATTCTTGAATTACTGCAATACCATGCGAGCCATCTTCCTGCACCTCCTCCTAAAGTATTGGACCGACTGCAACCAAACTCGGTACTCATACTGCTTACTATCAGGCGAACAACCGCTGTCATGAATTAAACACCTACCAGTCACGCTACAGGAGACACGAAGTCGTAAACTACGATATTCTTTAATTACTGCAAAACCATGCGAGCAATCTTCCTGCACCTCCTCCTAAAGTATTGGACCGACTGCAACCAAACTCTGTACACATACTGCTTACTATCAGGCGAACAACCGCTGTCATGAATTAAACACCTACCACTCACGCTACAGGAGACACGAAGTCGTAAACTACGATATTCTTGAATTACTGCAAAACCATGCGAGCCATCTTCCTGCACCTCCTCCTAAAGTATTGTACCGACTGCAACCAAACTCGGTACACATACTGCTTACTATCAAGCGAACAACCGCTGTCATGAATTAAACACCTACCACTCACGCTACAGGAGACACGAAGTCGTAAACTACGATATTCTTGAATTACTGCAAAACCATGCGAGCCATCTTCCTGCACCTCCTCCTAAAGTATTGGACTGACTGCAACCAAACTCGGTACACATACTGCTTACTATCAGGCGAACAACCGCTGTCATGAATTAATTACCTACCACTCACGCTACAGGAGACACGAAGTCGTAAACTACGATATTCTTGAATTACTGCAAAACCATGCGAGACATCTTCCTGCACCTCCTCCTAAAGTATTGGACCGACTGCAACCAAACTCGGTACATATGCTGCTTACTATCAGGCGAAGAACCGCTGTCATGAATTAAACACCTACCACTCACGCTACAGGAGACACGAAGTCGTAAACTACGATATTCTTGAATTACTGCAAAACCATGCGAGCCATCTTCCTGCACCTCCTCCAAAAGTAGTAGACCGACTGCAACCAAACTCGGTACACGTACTGCTTACTATCAGTCGAACAACCGCTGTCATGAATTAAACACCTACCACTCACGCTACAGGAGACACGAAGTCGTAAACTACGATAATCTTGAATTACTGCAAAACCATGCGAGCCATCTTCCTGCACCTCCTCCTGAAGTATTGGACCGACTGCAACCAAACTCGGTACACATACTGCTTACTATCAGGCGATCAGCCGCTATCATGAATTAAACACCTACCAATCACGCTACAGGAGACACGAAGTCGTAAACTACGATATTCTTGAATTACTGCAAATCCATGCGAGCCATCTTCCTGCACCTCCTCCTAAAGTATTGGACCGACTGCAACCAAACTCGGTACACATACTGCTTACTGTCAGGCGAACAACCGCTGTCATGAATTAAACACATACCAGTCACGCTACAGGAGACACGAAGTCGTAAACTACGATATTCTTGAATTACTGCAAAACCACGCGAGCCATCTTCCTGCACCTCCTCCAAAAGTTATGGACCGACTGCAACCAAACTCGGTACACATACTGCATACTATCAGTCGAACAACCGCTGTCATGAATTAAACACCTACCACTCACGCTACAGGAGACACGAAGTCGTAAACTAGGATATTCTTGAATTACTGCAAAACCATGCGAGCAATCGTCCTGCATCTCCTCCTAAAGTATTGGACCGACTGCAACCAAACTTGGTACACATACTGCTTACTATCAGGCGAACAACCGCTGTCATGAATTAAACACCTACCACTCACGCTACAGGAGACACGAAGTCGTAAACTACGATATTCTTGAATTACTGCAAAACCATGCGAGCCATCTTCCTGCACCTCCTCCTAAAGTATTCGACCGACTGCTACCAAACTCGGTACACATGCTGCCTACTATCAGGCGAAGAACCTCTGTCATGAATTAAACACCCACCAGTCACGCTACAGGAGGCACGAAGTCGTAAACTACGATATTCTTGAATTACTGCAAAACAATGCGAGCCATCTTCCTGCACCTCCTCCTAAAGTATTGGACCGATTGAAACCAAACTCGGTACACATACTGCTTACTATCAGGCGAACAACCGCTGTCATGAATTAAACACCTACCAGTCACGCTACAGGAGACACGAAGTCGTAAACTACGATATTCTTGAATTACTGCAAAACCATGCGAGCAATCTTCCTGCACCTCCTCCTAAAGTATTGGACCGACTGCAACCAAACTCGGTACACATACTGCTTACTATCAGGCGAACAACCGCTGTCATGAATTAAACACCTACCACTCACGCTACAGGAGACACTAAGTCGTAAACTACGATAGTCTTGAATTACTGCAAAACCATGCGAGCCATCTTCCTGCACCTCCTCCTAAAGTATTGTACCGACTGCAACCAAACTCGGTACACATACTGCTTACTATCAAGCGAACAACCGCTGTCATGAATTAAACACCTACCACTCACGCTACAGGATACACGAAGTCGTAAACTACGATATTCTTGATATACTGCAAAACCATGCGAGCCATCTTCCTGCACCTCCTCCTAAAGTATTGGACTGACTGCAACCAAACTCGGTACACATACTGCTTACTATCAGGCGAACAACCGCTGTCATGAATTAATTACCTACCACTCACGCTACAGGAGACACGAAGTCGTAAACTACGATATTCTTGAATTACTGCAAAGCCATGCGAGACATCTTCCTGCACCTCCTCCTAAAGTATTGGACCGACTGCAACCAAACTCGGTACATATGCTGCTTACTATCAGGCGAAGAACCGCTGTCATGAATTAAACACCTACCACTCACGCTACAGGAGACACGAAGTCGTAAACTACAATATTCTTGAATTACGGCAATACCATGCGAGCCATCTTCCTGCACCTCCTCCTAAAGTATTGGACCGACTGAAACCAAACTCGGTACACATACTGCTTACTATCAGGCGAACAACTGCTGTCATGAATTAAACACCTACCACTCACGCTACAGGAGACACGAAGTCGTAAACTACGATATTCTTGAATTACTGCAAAACCATGCGAGCAATCGTCCTGCATCTCCTCCTAAAGTATTGGACCGACTGCAACCAAACTCAGTACACATACTGCTTACTATCAGGCGAACAACCGCTGTCATGAATTAAACACCTACCACTCACGCTACAGGAGACACGAAGTCGTAAACTACGATATTCTTGAATTACTGCAAAACCATGCGAGCCATCTTCCTGCACCTCCTCCTAAAGTATTGGATCGACTGCAACCAAACTCGGTACACATACTGCTTACTATCAGGCGAACAACCACTGTCATGAATTAATTACCTACCACTCACGCTACAGGAGACACGAAGTCGTAAACTACGATAATCTTGAATTACTGCAAAACCATGCGAGACATCTTCCTGCACCTCCTCCTAAAGTACTGGACCGACTGCAACCAAACTCGGTACACATACTGCTTACTATCCGGCGAACAACCGCTGTCATGAATTAAACACCTACCAGTCACGCTACAGGAGACACCAAGTTGTAAACTACGATATTCTTGAATTACTGCAAAACCATGCGAGCCATCTTCCTGCACCTCCTCCTAAAGTATTGGACCGACTGCAACCAAACTCGGTACACATACTGCTTACTATCAGGCGAACAACCGCTGTCATGAATTAAACACCTACCCCTCACGCTACAGGAGACACGAAGTCGTAAACTACGATATTCTTGAATTAATGCAAAACCATGCGAGCCATTTCCTGCACCTCCTGCAAAAGTAGTAGACCGACTGCAACCAAACTCGGTACACTTACTGCTTACTATCAGTCGAACAACCGCTGTCATGAATTAAACACCAACCACTCACGCTACAGGAGACACGAAGTCGTAAACTACGATATTCTTGAATTACTGCAAAACCATGCGAGCAATCGTCCTGCATCTCCTCCTAAAGTATTGGACCGACTGCAACCAAACTCGGTACACATACTGCTTACTATCAGGCGAACAACCGCTGTCATGAATTAAATACCTACCACTCACGCTAAAGGAGATACGAAGTCGTAGACTACGATATTCTTGAATTACTGCTAAACCATGCGAACCATCATCCTGCACCTCCTCCCAAAGTATTGGACCGACTGCAACCAAACTCGGTACACATACTGCTTACTATCAGGCGAACAACCGCTGTCATGAATTAAACACGTACCAGTCACGCTACAGGAGACACGAAGTCGTAAACTACGATATTCTTGAATTACTGCAAAACCATGCGAGCCATCTTCCTGCACCTCCTCCTAAAGTATTGGACCGACTGCAACCAAACTCGGTACACATACTGCATACTGTCAGGCGAACAGCCGCTTTCATGAATTAAACACCTACCAATCACGCAACAGGAGACACGAAGTCGTAAACTACGATATTCTTGAATTACTGCAAAACCATGCGAGCCATCTTCCTGCACCTCCTCCTAAAGTATTGGACCGACTGCAACCAAACTCGGTACACATACTGCTTACTATCAGGCGAACAACCGCTGTCATGAATTAAACACCTACCACTCACGCTACAGGAGACACGAGGTCGTAAACTACGATATTCTTGAATTACTGCAAAACCAATGCGAGCCATCTTCCTGCACCTCCTCCTAAAGTATTGGACCGACTGCAAGCAAACTCGGTACACATACTGCTTACTATCAGGCGAACAACCGCTGTCATGAATTAAACACCTACCACTCACGCTAAAGAAGACACGAAGTCGTAAACTAGGATATTCTTGAGTTACTGCAAAACCATGCGAGATGTCTTCCTGCACCTCCTCCAAAAGTAGTGGACCGACTGCAACCAAACTCGGTACACATACTGCTTACTATCAGGCGAACAACAGCTGACATGAATTAAACACCTACCAGTCACGCTACAGGAGACACGAAGTCGTAAACTACGATATTCTTGAATTAATGCAAAACCATGCGAGCCATCTTCCTGCACCTCCTCCAAAAGTAGTAGACCGACTGCAACCAAACTCGGTACACGTACTGCTTACTACCAGTCGAACAACCGCTGTCATGAATTAAACACCTACCACTCACGCTACAGGAGACACGAAGTCGTATACTACGATATTCTTGAATTTCTGCAAAACCATGCGAGCAATCGTCCTGCATCTCCTCCTAAAGTATTGGACCGACTGCAACCAAACTCGGTACACATACTGCTTACTATCAGGCGAACAACCGCTGTCATGAATTAAATACCTACCACTCACGCTACAGGAGACACGAAGTCGTAAACTACGATATTCTTGAATTACTGCAAAACCATGCGAGCCATCTTCCTGCACCTCCTCCTAAAGTATTGGACCGACTGCAACCAAACTCGGTACACATACTGCTTCCTGTCGGGCGAACAGCCGCTGTCATGAATTAAAAACCTACCAATCACGCAACAGGAGACACGAAGTTGTAAACTACAATATTCTTGAATTACTGCAAAACCATGCGAGCCATCTTCCTGCACCTCCTCCTAAAGTATTGGACCGACTGCAACCAAACTCGGTACACATACTGCTTACTATCAGGCGAACAACCGCTGTCATGAATTAAACACCTACCACTCACGTTACAGGAGACACGAGGTCGTAAACTACGATATTCTTGAATTACTGCAAAACCATGCGAGCCATCTTCCTGCACCTCCACCTAAAGTATTGGACCGACTGCAACCAAACTCGGTACACATACTGCTTACTATCAGGCGAACAACCGCTGTCATGAATTAATTACCTACCACTCACGCTACGGGAGACACGAAGTCGAAAACTACGATATTCTTGAATTACTGCAAAACGATGCGAGCAATCTTCCTGCACCTCCTCCTAAAGTATTGGACCGACTGCTACCAAACTCGGTACACATGCTGCTTACTATCAGGCGAAGAACCGCTGTCATGAATTAAACACCTACCACTCACGCTACAGGAGACACGAAGTCGTAAACTACAATATTCTTGAATTACGGCAATACCATGCGAGCCATCTTCCTGCACCTCCTCCTAAAGTATCGGACCGACTGACACCAAACTCGGTACACATACTGCTTACTATCAGGCGAACAACCGCTGTCATGAATTAAACACCTACCACTCACGCTACAGGAGACACGAAATCGTAAACTACGATATTCTTGAATTACTGCAAAACCATGCGAGCCATCTTCCTGCACCTCCTCCCAAAGTATTGGACCGACTGCAACCAAACTCAGTACACATACTGCATACTATCAGGCGAACAACCTCTGTCATGAATTAAACACCTACCACTCACGCTACAGGAGACACGAAGTCGTAAACTACGATATTCTTGAATTACTGCAAAACCATGCGAGCTATCTTCCTGCACCTCCTCCTAAAGTATTGGACCGACTGCAACCAAACTCGGTACACATACTGCTTACTATTAGGCGAACAACCGCTGTCATGATTTAATTACCTACCACTCACGCTACAGGAGACACGAAGTCGTAAACTACGATATTCTTGAATTACTGCAAAACCATGCGAGACATCTTCCTGCACCTCCTTCGAAAGTACTGGACCGACTGCAACCAAACTCGGTACACATTCTGCTTACTATCAGGCGAACAACCGCTGTCATGAATTAAACACCTACCAGTCACGCTACAGGATACACGAAGTCGAAAACTACGATATTCTTGAATTACTGCAAAACCATGCGAGCCATCTTCCTGCACCTCCTCCTAAAGTATTGGACCGACTGCAACCAAACTCGGTACACATACTGCTTACTATCAGGCGAACAACCGCTGTCATGAATTAAACACCTACCACTCACGCTACAGGAGACACGAAGTCGTAAACTACAATATTCTTGAATTACTGCAATACCATGCGAGATTTCTTCCTGCACCTCCTCCGAAAGTATTGGACCGACTGCAATCAAACTCGGTACACATACTGCTTACTATCAGGCGAACAACCGCTGTCATGAATTAAACACCTACCACTCACGCAACAGGAGACACGAAGTCGTAAACTACGATATTCTTGAATTACTGCAAAACCATGCGAGCCATCTTCCTGCACCTCCTCCAAAAGTAGTAGACCGACTGCAACCAAACTCGGTACACATACTGCTTACTATCAGGCGAACAACCGCTGTCATGAATTAAATACCAACCACTCACGCTAAAGGAGATACGAAGTCGTAGACTAGGATATTCTTGAATTACTGCAAAACCATGCGAACCATCATCCTGCACCTCCACCCAAAGTATTGGACCGACTGCAACCAAACTCGGTACACATACTGCTTACTATCAGGCGAACAACCGCTGTCATGAAATAAACACCTACCAGTCACGCTACAGGAGACACGAAGTCGTAAACTACGATATTCTTGAATTACTGCAAAACCATGCGAGCCATCTTCCTGCACCTCCTCCTAAAGTATGGGACCGACTGCAACCAAACTCGGTACACATACTGCTTACTATCAGGCGAACAGCCGCTGTCATGAATTAATTACCTACCACTCACGCTACAGGAGACACGAAGTCGTAAACTACGATATTCTTGAATTACTGCAAAACCATGCGAGCCATCTTCCTGCTCCTCCTCCTAAAGTATTGGACCGACTGCTACCAAACTCGGTACACATGCTGCTTACTATCAGGCGAAGAACCGCTGTCATGAATTAAACACCTACCACTCACGCTACAGGAGACACGAAGTCGTAAACTACAATATTCTTGAATTACGGCAATACCATGCGAGCAATCTTCCTGCACCTCCTCCTAAAGTATTGGACCGACTGAAACCAAACTCGGTACACATACTGCTTACTGACAGGCGAACAACTGCTGTCATGAATTAAACACCTACCACTCACGCTACAGGAGACACGAAGTCGTAAACTACGATATTCTTGAATTACTGCAAAACCATGCGAGCCATCTTCCTGCTCCTCCTCCTAAAGTATTGGACCGACTGCTACCAAACTCGGTACACATGCTGCTTACTATCAGGCGAAGAACCGCTGTCATGAATTAAACACCTACCACTCACGCTACAGGAGACACAAAGTCGTAAACTACAATATTCTTGAATTACTGCAATTCCATGCGAGCCATCTTCCTCCACCTCAACCTAAAGTATTGGACCGACTGCAACCAAACTCGGTACACATACTGCTTACTATCAGGCGAACAACCGCTGTCATGAATTAAACACCTACCACTCACGCTACAGGAGACACGAAGTCGTAAACTACGATATTCTTGAATTACTGCAAAACCATGCGAGACATCTTCCTGCACCTCCTCCGAAAGTATTGGACCGACTGCAATCAAACTCGGTACACATTCTGCTTACTATCAGGCGAACAACCACTGTCATGAATTAAACACCTACCACTCACGCAACAGGAGACACGAAGTCGTAAACTACGATAATCTTGAATTACTGCAAAACCATGCGAGCAATCTTCCTGCACCTCCTCCAAAAGTAGTAGACCGACTGCAACCAAACTCGGTACACGTACTGCTTACTATCAGTCGAACAACCGCTGTCATGAATTAAATACCTACCACTCACGCTAAAGGAGATACGAAGTCGTAAACTACGATATTCTTGAATTACTGCAAATCCATGCGAGCCATCTTCCTGCACCTCCTCCTAAAGTATTGGACCGACTGCAACCAAACTCGGTACACGTACTGCTTACTATCAATCGAACAACCGCTGTCATGAATTAAACACCTACCACTCACGCTACAGGAGACACGAAGTCGTAAACTACGATATTCTTGAATTACTGCAAAACCATGCGAACCATCATCCTGCACCTCCACCCAAAGTATTGGACCGACTGCAACCAAACTCGGTACACATACTGCTTACTATCAGGCGAACAGCCGCTGTCATGAATTAATTACCTACAACTCACGCTACAGGAGACACGAAGTCGTAAACTACGATATTCTTGATTTACTGCAAAACCATGCGAGCCATCTTCCTGCACCTCCTCCTAAAGTATTGGTCCGACTGCTACCAAACTCGGTACACATGCTGCTTACTATCAGGCGAAGAACCGCTGTCATGAATTAAACACCTACCACTCACGCTACAGGAGACACGAAGTCGTGAACTACAATATTCTTGAATTACGGCAATACCATGCGAGCCATCTTCCTGCACCTCCTCCTAAAGTATTGGACCGACTGCAACCAAACACGGTACACATACTGCTTACTATCAGGCGAACAACTGCTGTCATGAATTAAACACCTACCACTCACGCTACAGGAGACACGAAGTCGTAAACTACGATATTCTTGAATTACTGCAAAACTATGCGAGCAATCGTCCTGCATCTCCTCCTAAAGTATTGGACCGACAGCAACCAAACTCAGTACACATACTGCTTACTATCAGGCGAACAACCGCTGTCATGAATTAAACACCTACCACTCACGCTACAGGAGACACGAAGTCGTAAACTACAATATTCTTGAATTACGGCAATACCATGCGAGCCATCTTCCTGCACCTCCTCCTAAAGTATTGGACCGACTGACACCAAACTCGGTACACATACTGCTTACTGACAGGCGAACAACTGCTGTCATGAATTAAACACCTACCACTCACGCTACAGGAGACACGAAGTCGTAAACTACGATATTCTTGAATTACTGCAAATCCCTGCGAGACATCTTCCTGCACCTCCTCCTATAGTACTGGACCGACTGCAACCAAACTCGGTACACATACTGCTTACTATCAGGCGAACAACCGCTGTCATGAATTAAACACCTACCACTCACGCTACAGGAGACACAAAGTCGTAAACTACAATATTCTTGAATTACTGCAATACCATGCGAGCCATCTTCCTCCACCTCAACCTAAAGTATTGGACCGACTGCAACCAAACTCGGTACACATACTGCTTACTATCAGGCGAACAACCGCTGTCATGAATTAAACACCTACCACTCACGCTAAAGGAGACACGAAGGCGTAAACTACGATATTCTTGAATTACTGCAAAACCATGCGAGACATCTTCCTGCACCTCCTCCGAAAGTATTGGACCGACTGCAACCAAACTCGGTACACGTACTGCTTACTATCAATCGAACAACCGCTGTCATGAATTAAACACCTACCACTCACGCTACAGGAGACACGAAGTCGTAAACTACGATATTCTTGAATTACTGCAAAACCATGCGAACCATCATCCTGCACCTCCACCCAAAGTATTGGACCGACTGCAACCAAACTCGGTACACATACTGCTTACTATCAGGCGAACAGCCGCTGTCATGAATTAATTACCTACAACTCACGCTACAGGAGACACGAAGTCGTAAACTACGATATTCTTGATTTACTGCAAAACCATGCGAGCCATCTTCCTGCACCTCCTCCTAAAGTATTGGTCCGACTGCTACCAAACTCGGTACACATGCTGCTTACTATCAGGCGAAGAACCGCTGTCATGAATTAAACACCTACCACTCACGCTACAGGAGACACGAAGTCGTGAACTACAATATTCTTGAATTACGGCAATACCATGCGAGCCATCTTCCTGCACCTCCTCCTAAAGTATTGGACCGACTGCAACCAAACACGGTACACATACTGCTTACTATCAGGCGAACAACTGCTGTCATGAATTAAACACCTACCACTCACGCTACAGGAGACACGAAGTCGTAAACTACGATATTCTTGAATTACTGCAAAACTATGCGAGCAATCGTCCTGCATCTCCTCCTAAAGTATTGGACCGACAGCAACCAAACTCAGTACACATACTGCTTACTATCAGGCGAACAACCGCTGTCATGAATTAAACACCTACCACTCACGCTACAGGAGACACGAAGTCGTAAACTACAATATTCTTGAATTACGGCAATACCATGCGAGCCATCTTCCTGCACCTCCTCCTAAAGTATTGGACCGACTGACACCAAACTCGGTACACATACTGCTTACTGACAGGCGAACAACTGCTGTCATGAATTAAACACCTACCACTCACGCTACAGGAGACACGAAGTCGTAAACTACGATATTCTTGAATTACTGCAAATCCCTGCGAGACATCTTCCTGCACCTCCTCCTATAGTACTGGACCGACTGCAACCAAACTCGGTACACATACTGCTTACTATCAGGCGAACAACCGCTGTCATGAATTAAACACCTACCACTCACGCTACAGGAGACACAAAGTCGTAAACTACAATATTCTTGAATTACTGCAATACCATGCGAGCCATCTTCCTCCACCTCAACCTAAAGTATTGGACCGACTGCAACCAAACTCGGTACACATACTGCTTACTATCAGGCGAACAACCGCTGTCATGAATTAAACACCTACCACTCACGCTAAAGGAGACACGAAGGCGTAAACTACGATATTCTTGAATTACTGCAAAACCATGCGAGACATCTTCCTGCACCTCCTCCGAAAGTATTGGACCGACTGCAATCAAACTCGGTACACATACTGCTTACTATCAGGCGAACAACCGCTGTCATGAATTAAACACCTACCACTCACGCAACAGGAGACACGAAGTCGTAAACTACGATATTCTTGAATTACTGCAAAACCATGCGAGCCATCTTCCTGCACCTCCTCCAAAAGTAGTAGACCGACTGCAACCAAACTAGGTACACGTACTGCTTACTATCAGTCTAACAACCGCTGTCATGAATTAAATACCTACCACTCACGCTAAAGGAGATACGAAGTCGTAAACTACCATATTCTTGATTACTGCAAAACCATGCGAGACATCTTCCTGCACCTCCTCCGAAAGTATTGGACCGACTGCAATCAAACTCGGTACACATACTGCTTACTATCAGGCGAACAACCGCTGTCATGAATTAAACACCTACCACTCACGCAACAGGAGACACGAAGTCGTAAACTACGATATTCTTGAATTACTGCAAAACCATGCGAGCCATCTTCCTGCACCTCCTCCAAAAGTAGTTGACCGACTGCAACCAAACTCGGTACACGTACTGCTTACTATCAGTCGAACAACCGCTGTCATGAATTAAACACCTACCACTCACGCTACAGGAGACACGAAGTCGTATACTACGATATTCTTGAATTTCTGCAAAACCATGCGAGCAATCGTCCTGCATCTCCTCCTAAAGTATTGGACCGACTGCAACCAAACTCGGTACACATACTGCTTACTATCAGGCGAACAACCGCTGTCATGAATTAAATACCTACCACTCACGCTACAGGAGACACGAAGACGTAAACTACGATATTCTTGAATTACTGCAAAACCATGCGAGCCATCTTCCTGCACCTCCTCCCTAAGTATTGGACCGACTGCAACCAAACTCGGTACACATACTGCTTACTGTCGGGCGAACAGCCGCTGTCATGAATTAAAAACCTACCAATCACGCAACAGGAGACACGAAGTTGTAAACTACAATATTCTCGAATTACTGCAAAACCATGCGAGCCATCTTCCTGCACCTCCTCCTAAAGTATTGGACCGACTGCAACCAAACTCGGTACACATACTGCTTACTATCAGGCGAACAACCGCTGTCATGAATTAAACACCTACCACTCACGCTACAGGAGACACGAGGTCGTAAACTACGATGTTCTTGAATTACTGCAAAACCATGCGAGCCATCTTCCTGCACCTCCTCCAAAAGTAGTAGACCGACTGCAACCAAACTCGGTACACGTACTGCTTACTATCAGTCTAACAACCGCTGTCATGAATTAAATACCTACCACTCACGCTAAAGGAGATACGAAGTCGTAAACTACGATATTCTTGAATTACTGCAAAACCATGCGAGCCATCTTCCTGCACCTCCTCCTAAAGTATTGGACCGACTGCAACCAAACTCGGTACACGTACTGCTTACTATCAGTCGAACAACCGCTGTCATGAATTAAACACCTACCACTCACGCTACAGGAGACACGAAGTCGTAAACTACAATATTCTTGAATTACTGCAAAACCATGCGAAACATCATCCTGCACCTCCACCCAAAGTATTGGACCGACTGCAACGAAACTCGGTACACATACTGCTTACTATCAGGCGAACAACCGCTGTCATGAATTAAACACCTACCAGTCACGCTACAGGAGACACGAAGTCGTAAACTACGATATTCTTGAATTACTGCAAAACCATGCGAGCCATCTTCCTGCACCTCCTCCTAAAGTATTGGACCGACTGCAACCAAACTCGGTACACATACTGCTTACTATCAGGCGAACAGCCGCTGTCATGAATTAATTACCTACCACTCACGCTACAGGAGACACGAAGTCGTAAACTAAGATATTCTTGATTTACTGCAAAACCATGCGAGCCATCTTCCTGCACCTCCTCCTAAAGTATTGGTCCGACTGCTACCAAACTCGGTACACATGCTGCTTACTATCAGGCGAAGAACCGCTGTCATGAATTAAACACCTACCACTCACGCTACAGGAGACACGAAGTCGTAAACTACAATATTCTTGAATTACGGCAATACCATGCGAGCCATCTTCCTGCACCTCCTCCTAAAGTATTGGACCGACTGCAACCAAACTCGGTACACATACTGCTTACTATCAGGCGAACAACTGCTGTCATGAATTAAACACCTACCACTCACGCTACAGGAGACACGAAGTCGTAAACTACGATATTCTTGAATTACTGCAAAACTATGCGAGCAATCGTCCTGCATCTCCTCCTAAAGTATTGGACCGACAGCAACCAAACTCAGTACACATACTGCTTACTAACAGGCGAACAACCGCTGTCATGAATTAAACACCTACCACTCACGCTACAGGAGACACGAAGTCGTAAACTACGATATTCTTGAATTAATGCAAAACCATGCGAGCCATCTTCCTGCACCTCCTCCAAAAGTAGTACACCGACTGCAACCAAACTCGGTACACGTACTGCTTACTATCAGTCGAACAACCGCTGTCATGAATTAAACACCTACCACTCACGCTACAGGAGACACGAAGTCGTATACTACGATATTCTTGAATTTCTGCAAAACCATGCGATCAATCGTCCTGTATCTCCTCCTAAAGTATTGGACCGACTGCAACCAAACTCGGTACACATACTGCTTACTATCAGGCGAACAACCGCTGTCATGAATTAAATACCTACCACTCACGCTACAGGAGACACGAAGTCGTAAACTACGATATTCTTGAATTACTGCAAAACCATGCGAGCCATCTTCCTGCACCTCCTCCTAAAGTATTGGACCGACTGCAGCCAAACTCGGTACACATACTGCTTACTATCAGGCGATCAACCGCTGTCATGCATTAATTACCTACCACTCACGCTACAGGAGACACGAAGTCGTAAACTACGATATTCTTGAATTACTGCAAATCCATGCGAGACATCTTCCTGCACCTCCTCCTATAGTACTGGACCGACTGCAACCAAACTCGGTACACATACTGCTTACTATCAGGCGAACAACAGCTGTCATGAATTAAACACCTACCAGTCACGCTACAGGAGACACGAAGTCGTAAACTACGATATTCTTGAATTAATGCAAAACCATGCGAGCCATCTTCCTGCACCTCCTCCAAAAGTAGTACACCGACTGCAACCAAACTCGGTACACGTACTGCTTACTATCAGTCGAACAACCGCTGTCATGAATTAAACACCTACCACTCACGCTACAGGAGACACGAAGTCGTATACTACGATATTCTTGAATTTCTGCAAAACCATGCGATCAATCGTCCTGTATCTCCTCCTAAAGTATTGGACCGACTGCAACCAAACTCGGTACACATACTGCTTACTATCAGGCGAACAACCGCTGTCATGAATTAAATACCTACCACTCACGCTACAGGAGACACGAAGTCGTAAACTACGATATTCTTGAATTACTGCAAAACCATGCGAGCCATCTTCCTGCACCTCCTCCCAAAGTATTGGACCGACTGCAACCAAACTCGGTACACATACTGCTTACTGTCGGGCGAACAACCGCTGTCATGAATTAAACACCTACCACTCACGCTACAGGAGACACGAAGTCGTATACTACGATATTCTTGAATTTCTGCAAAACCATGCGAGCAATCGTCCTGCATCTCCTCCTAAAGTATTGGACCGACTGCAACCAAACTCGGTACACATGCTGCTTACTATCAGGCGAAGAACCGCTGTCATGAATTAAACACGTACCACTCACGCTACAGGAGACACGAAGTCGTAAACTACAATATTCTTGAATTACGGCAATACCATGCGAGCCATCTTCCTGCACCTCCTCCTAAAGTATTGGACCGACTGAAACCAAACTCGGTACACATACTGCTTACTGACAGGCGAACAACTGCTGTCATGAATTAAACACCTACCACTCACGCTACAGGAGACACGAAGTCGTAAACTACGATATTCTTGAATTACTGCAAATCCATGCGAGACATCTTCCTGCACCTCCTCCTATAGTACTGGACCGACTGCAACCAAACTCGGTACACATACTGCTTACTATCAGGCGAACAACCGCTGTCATGAATTAAACACCTACCACTCACGCTACAGGAGCCACAACGTCGTAAACTACAATATTCTTGAATTACTGCAATACCATGCGAGCCATCTTCCTCCACCTCAACCTAAAGTATTGGACCGACTGCAACCAAACTCGGTACACATACTGCTTACTATCAGGCGAACAACCGCTGTCATGAATTAAACACCTACCACTCACGCTACAGGAGACACGAAGTCGTAAACTACGATATTCTTGAATTACTGCAAAACCATGCGAGACATCTTCCTGCACCTCCTCCGAAAGTATTGGACCGACTGCAATCAAACTCGGTACACATACTGCTTACTATCAGGCGAACAACCACTGTCATGAATTAAACACCTACCACTCACGCAACAGGAGACACGAATCGTAAACTACGATAATCTTGAATTACTGCAAAACCATGCGAGCAATCTTCCTGCACCTCCTCCAAAAGTAGTAGACCGACTGCAACCAAACTCGGTACACGTACTGCTTACTATCAGTCGAACAACCGCTGTCATGAATTAAATACCTACCACTCACGCTAAAGGAGATACGAAGTCGTAAACTACGATATTCTTGAATTACTGCAAATCCATGCGAGCCATCTTCCTGCACCTCCTCCTAAAGTATTGGACCGACTGCAACCAAACTCGGTACACGTACTGCTTACTATCAGTCGAACAACCGCTGTCATGAATTAAACACCTACCACTCACGCTACAGGAGACACAAAGTCGTAAACTACGATATTCTTGAATTACTGCAAAACCATGCGAACCATCATCCTGCACCTCCACCCAAAGTATTGGACCGACTGCAACCAAACTCGGTACACATACTGCTTACTATCAGGCGAACAGCCGCTGTCATGAATTAATTACCTACAACTCACGCTACAGGAGACACGAAGTCGTAAACTACGATATTCTTGATTTACTGCAAAACCATGCGAGCCATCTTCCTGCACCTCCTCCTAAAGTATTGGTCCGACTGCTACCAAACTCGGTACACATGCTGCTTACTATCAGGCGAAGAACCGCTGTCATGAATTAAACACCTACCACTCACGCTACAGGAGACACGAAGTCGTGAACTACAATATTCTTGAATTACGGCAATACCATGCGAGCCATCTTCCTGCACCTCCTCCTAAAGTATTGGACCGACTGCAACCAAACTCGGTACACATACTGCTTACTATCAGGCGAACAACTGCTGTCATGAATTAAACACCTACCACTCACGCTACAGGAGACACGAAGTCGTAAACTACGATATTCTTGAATTACTGCAAAACTATGCGAGCAATCGTCCTGCATCTCCTCCTAAAGTATTGGACCGACAGCAACCAAACTCAGTACACATACTGCTTACTATCAGGCGAACAACCGCTGTCATGAATTAAACACCTACCACTCACGCTACAGGAGACACGAAGTCGTAAACTACAATATTCTTGAATTACGGCAATACCATGCGAGCAATCTTCCTGCACCTCCTCCTAAAGTATTGGACCGACTGAAACCAAACTCGGTACACATACTGCTTACTGACAGGCGAACAACTGCTGTCATGAATTAAACACCTACCACTCACGCTACAGGAGACACGAAGTCGTAAACTACGATATTCTTGAATTACTGCAAATCCATGCGAGACATCTTCCTGCACCTCCTCCTATAGTACTGGACCGACTGCAACCAAACTCGGTACACATACTGCTTACTATCAGGCGAACAACCGCTGTCATGAATTAAACACCTACCACTCACGCTACAGGAGACACAAAGTCGTAAACTACAATATTCTTGAATTACTGCAATACCATGCGAGCCATCTTCCTCCACCTCAACCTAAAGTATTGGACCGACTGCAACCAAACTCGGTACACATACTGCTTACTATCAGGCGAACAACCGCTGTCATGAATTAAACACCTACCACTCACGCTAAAGGAGACACGAAGGCGTAAACTACGATATTCTTGAATTACTGCAAAACCATGCGAGACATCTTCCTGCACCTCCTCCGAAAGTATTGGACCGACTGCAATCAAACTCGGTACACATACTGCTTACTATCAGGCGAACAACCGCTGTCATGAATTAAACACCTACCACTCACGCAACAGGAGACACGAAGTCGTAAACTACGATATTCTTGAATTACTGCAAAACCATGCGAGCCATCTTCCTGCACCTCCTCCAAAAGTAGTAGACCGACTGCAACCAAACTCGGTACACGTACTGCTTACTATCAGTCTAACAACCGCTGTCATGAATTAAATACCTACCACTCACGCTAAAGGAGATACGAAGTCGTAAACTACGATATTCTTGAATTACTGCAAAACCATGCGAGCCATCTTCCTGCACCTCCTCCTAAAGTATTGGACCGACTGCAACCAAACTCGGTACACGTACTGCTTACTATCAGTCGAACAACCGCTGTCATGAATTAAACACCTACCACTCACGCTACAGGAGACACGAAGTCGTAAACTACGATATTCTTGAATTACTGCAAATCCATGCGAGACATCTTCCTGCACCTCCTCCTATAGTACTGGACCGACTGCAACCAAACTCGGTACACATACTGCTTACTATCAGGCGAACAACAGCTGTCATGAATTAAACACCTACCAGTCACGCTACAGGAGACACGAAGTCGTAAACTACGATATTCTTGAATTAATGCAAAACCATGCGAGCCATCTTCCTGCACCTCCTCCAAAAGTAGTTGACCGACTGCAACCAAACTCGGTACACGTACTGCTTACTATCAGTCGAACAACCGCTGTCATGAATTAAACACCTACCACTCACGCTACAGGAGACACGAAGTCGTATACTACGATATTCTTGAATTTCTGCAAAACCATGCGTGCAATCGTCCTGCATCTCCTCCTAAAGTATTGGACCGACTGCAACCAAACTCGGTACACATACTGCTTACTATCAGGCGAACAACCGCTGTCATGAATTAAATACCTACCACTCACGCTACAGGAGACACGAAGTCGTAAACTACGATATTCTTGAATTACTGCAAAACCATGCGAGCCATCTTCCTGCACCTCCTCCCTAAGTATTGGACCGACTGCAACCAAACTCGGTACACATACTGCTTACTGTCGGGCGAACAGCCGCTGTCATGAATTAAAAACCTACCAATCACGCAACAGGAGACACGAAGTTGTAAACTACAATATTCTTGAATTACTGCAAAACCATGCGAGCCATCTTCCTGCACCTCCTCCTAAAGTATTGGACCGACTGCAACCAAACTCGGTACACATACTGCTTACTATCAGGCGAACAACCGCTGTCATGAATTAAACACCTACCACTCACGCTACAGGAGACACGAGGTCGTAAACTACGATGTTCTTGAATTACTGCAAAACCATGCGAGCCATCTTCCTGCACCTCCTCCAAAAGTAGTAGACCGACTGCAACCAAACTCGGTACACGTACTGCTTACTATCAGTCTAACAACCGCTGTCATGAATTAAATACCTACCACTCACGCTAAAGGAGATACGAAGTCGTAAACTACGATATTCTTGAATTACTGCAAAACCATGCGAGCCATCTTCCTGCACCTCCTCCTAAAGTATTGGACCGACTGCAACCAAACTCGGTACACGTACTGCTTACTATCAGTCGAACAACCGCTGTCATGAATTAAACACCTACCACTCACGCTACAGGAGACACGAAGTCGTAAACTACAATATTCTTGAATTACTGCAAAACCATGCGAACCATCATCCTGCACCTCCACCCAAAGTATTGGACCGACTGCAACGAAACTCGGTACACATACTGCTTACTATCAGGCGAACAACCGCTGTCATGAATTAAACACCTACCAGTCACGCTACAGGAGACACGAAGTCGTAAACTACGATATTCTTGAATTACTGCAAAACCATGCGAGCCATCTTCCTGCACCTCCTCCTAAAGTATTGGACCGACTGCAACCAAACTCGGTACACATACTGCTTACTATCAGGCGAACAGCCGCTGTCATGAATTAATTACCTACCACTCACGCTACAGGAGACACGAAGTCGTAAACTACGATATTCTTGAATTACTGCAAAACTATGCGAGCAATCGTCCTGCATCTCCTCCTAAAGTATTGGACCGACAGCAACCAAACTCAGTACACATACTGCTTACTATCAGGCGAACAACCGCTGTCATGAATTAAACACCTACCACTCACGCTACAGGAGACACGAAGTCGTAAACTACGATATTCTTGAATTACTGCAAAACCATGCGAGCCATCTTCCTGCACCTCCTCCTAAAGTATTGGACCGACTGCAGCCAAACTCGGTACACATACTGCTTACTATCAGGCGAACAACCGCTGTCATGCATTAATTACCTACCACTCACGCTACAGGAGACACGAAGTCGTAAACTACGATATTCTTGAATTACTGCAAATCCATGCGAGACATCTTCCTGCACCTCCTCCTATAGTACTGGACCGACTGCAACCAAACTCGGTACACATACTGCTTACTATCAGGCGAACAACAGCTGTCATGAATTAAACACCTACCAGTCACGCTACAGGAGACACGAAGTCGTAAACTACGATATTCTTGAATTAATGCAAAACCATGCGAGCCATCTTCCTGCACCTCCTCCAAAAGTAGTAGACCGACTGCAACCAAACTCGGTACACGTACTGCTTACTATCAGTCGAACAACCGCTGTCATGAATTAAACACCTACCACTCACGCTACAGGAGACACGAAGTCGTATACTACGATATTCTTGAATTTCTGCAAAACCATGCGAGCAATCGTCCTGCATCTCCTCCTAAAGTATTGGACCGACTGCAACCAAACTCGGTACACATACTGCTTACTATCAGGCGAACAACCGCTGTCATGAATTAAATACCTACCACTCACGCTACAGGAGACACGAAGTCGTAAACTACG
Organism: Locusta migratoria; assembly: GCA_026315105.1. Classification (NCBI taxonomy): domain Eukaryota; kingdom Metazoa; phylum Arthropoda; class Insecta; order Orthoptera; family Acrididae; genus Locusta; species Locusta migratoria. The sequence goes on from CM048748.1 coordinate 485,191,393, forward strand.
ATATTCTTGAATTACTGCAAAACCATGCGAGCCATCTTCCTGCACCTCCTCCCAAAGTATTGGACCGACTGCAACCAAACTCGGTACACATACTGCTTACTGTCGGGCGAACAGCCGCTGTCATGAATTAAAAACCTACCAATCACGCAACAGGAGACACGAAGTTGTAAACTACAATATTCTTGAATTACTGCAAAACCATGCGAGCCATCTTCCTGCACCTCCTCCTAAAGTATTGGACCGACTGCAACCAAACTCGGTACACATACTGCTTACTATCAGGCGAACAACCGCTGTCATGAATTAAACACCTACCACTCCCGCTACAGGAGACACGAGGTCGTAAACTACGATGTTCTTGAATTACTGCAAAACCATGCGAGCCATCTTCCTGCACCTCCACCTAAAGTATTGACCGACTGCAACCAAACTCGGTACACATACTGCTTACTATCAGGCGAACAACCGCTGTCATGAATTAAACACCTACCACTCACGCTAAAGGAGACACGAAGTCGTAAACTAGGATATTCTTGAGTTACTGCAAAACCATGCGAGATGTCTTCCTGCACCTCCTCCAAAAGTAGTGGACCGACTGCAACCAAACTCGGTACACATACTGCTTACTATCTGGCGAACAACCGCTGTCATGAATTAAACCCCTACCACTCACGCTACAGGAGACACGAAGTCGTAAACTACGATATTCTTGAATTACTGCAAAACCATGCGAGCAATCTTCCTGCACTTTCTCCTAAAGTAGTGAACCGACTGCTACTAAACTCGGTACACATACTGCTTACTATCAGGGGTACAACCGCTGTTTTGAATTAAACACCTACCACTCACGCTACAGGAGACACGAAGTCGAAAACTACGATATTCTTGAATTACTGCAAAACCATGTGAGCCATCATCCTGCACCTCCTCCTAAAGTATTGGACCGACTGCAGCCAAACTCGGTACACATATTGCTTACTATCAGGCGAACAACCGCTGTCATGAATTAAACACCTACCACTCACGCTACAGGAGACACGAAGTCCTAAACTACGATATTCTTGAATTACTGCAAAAACATGCGAGCCATCTTCCTGCACCTCTTCCCAAAGTAATGGACCGACTGCAACCAAACCCGGTACGCAAACTGCTTACTATCAGGCGAACAACCGCTGTCATGAATTAAACACCTACCACTCACGCTACAGGAGACACGAAGTCGTAAACTACAATATTCTTGAATTACTGCAAAACCATGCGAGCAATCTTCCTGCACCTCCTCCTAAAGTATTGGACCGACTGCAACCAAACTCGGTACACATACTGCTTACAATCAGGCGAACAACCGCTGTCATGAATTAATTACCTACCGCTCACGCTACAGGAGACACGATGTCGTAAACTACGATATTCTTGAATTACTGCAAAATCATGCGAGAGATCTTCCTGCACATCCTACTAAAGTTTTGCACCGACTGCAACCAAACCCGGTACACATACTGCTTACTATCAGGCGAACAACCGCTGTCGTGAATTAAACACCTACCACTCACGCAACAGGAGACACGAAGTCGTAAACTACGATATTCTTGAATTACTGCAAAACGATGCGAGCCATCTTCCTGCACCTCCTCCTAAAGTATTGGACCGACTGCTACCAAACTCGGTACACATGCTGCTTACTATCAGGCGAAGAACCGCTGTCATGAATTAAACACCTACCACTCACGCTACAGGAGACACGAAGTCGTAAACTACAATATTCTTGAATTACGGCAATACCATGCGAGCCATCTTCCTGCACCTCCTCCTAAAGTATTGGACCGACTGAAACCAAACTCGGTACACATACTGCTTACTATCAGGCGAACAACCGCTGTCATGAATTAAACACCTACCACTCACGCTACAGGAGACACGAAGTCGTAAACTACGATATTCTCGAATTACTGCAAAACCATGCGAGCCATCTTCCTGCACCTACTCCTAAAGTATTGGACCGACTGCAACCAAACTCAGTAAACATACTGCTTACTATCAGGCGAACAACAGCCGTCATGAATTAAACACCTACCACTCACGCTACAGGAGACACGAAGTCGTAAACTACGATATTCTTGAATTACTGCAAAACCATGCGAGCCATCTTCCTGCACCTCCTCCTAAAGTATTGGACCGACTGCAACCAAACTCGGTACACATACTGCTTACTATTAGGCGAACAACCGCTGTCATGAATTAAACACCTACCACTCACGCTACAGGAGACACGAAGTCGTAAACTACAATATTCTTGAATTACTGCAATACCATGCGAGCCATCTTCCTCCACCTTAACCTAAAGTATTGGACCGACTGCAACCAAACTCGGTACACATACTGCTTACTATCAGGCGAACAACCGCTGTCATGAATTAAACACCTACCACTCACGCTACAGGAGACACGAAGTCGTAAACTACGATATTCTTGAATTACTGCAAAACCATGCGAGACATCTTCCTGCACCTCCTCCGAAGGTATTGGACCGACTGCAATCAAACTCGGTACACATACTGCTTACTATCAGGCGAACAACCGCTGTCATGAATTAAACACCTACCACTCACGCAACAGGAGACACGAAGTCGTAAACTACGATATTCTTGAATTACTGCAAAACCATGCGAGCCATCTTCCTGCACCTCCTCCAAAAGTATTAGACCGACTGCAACCAAACTCGGTACACATACTGCTTACTATCAGGCGAACAACCGCTGTCATGAATTAATTACCTACCACTCACGCTACAGGAGACACGAAGTCGTAAACTACGATATTCTTGAATTACTGCAAAACCATGCAAGCCATCTTCCTGCTCCTCCTCCTAAAGGATTGGACCGACTGCTACCAAACTCGGTACACATGCTGCTTACTATCAGGCGAAGAACCGCTGTCATGAATTAAACACCTACCACTCACGCTACAGGAGACACGAAGTCGTAAACTACAATATTCTTGAATTACGGTAATACCATGCGAGCCATCTTCCTGCACCTTCCCCTAAAGTATTGGACCGACTGAAACCAAACTCGGTACACATACTGCTTACTGACAGGCGAACAACTGCTGTCATGAATTAAACACCTACCACTCACGCTACAGGAGACACGAAGTCGTAAACTACGATATTCTTGAATTACTGCAAAACCATGCGAGCAATCTTCCTGCTCCTCCTCCTAAAGTATTGGACCGACTGCTACCAAACTCGGTACACATGCTGCTTACTATCAGGCGAAGAACCGCTGTCATGAATTCAACACCTACCACTCACGCTACAGGAGACACGAAGTCGTAAACTACAATATTCTTGAATTACGGCAATACCATGCGAGCCATCTTCCTGCACTTCCTCCTAAAGTATTGGACCGACTGAAACCAAACTCGGTACACATACTGCTTACTGACAGGCGAACAACTGCTGTAATGAATTAAACACCTACCACTCACGCTACAGGAGACACGAAGTCGTAAACTACGATATTCTTGAATTGCTGCAAATCCATGCGAGACATCTTCCTGCACCTCCTCCTATAGTACTGGACCGACTGCAACCAAACTCGGTACACATACTGCTTACTATCAGGCGAACAACCGCTGTCATGAACTAAACACCTACCACTCACGCTACAGGAGACACGAAGTCGTAAACTACAATATTCTTGAATTACTGCAATACCATTAGAGCCATCTTCCTCCACCTCAACCTAAAGTATTGGACCGACTGCAACCAAACTCGGTACACATACTGCTTACTATCAGGCGAACAACCGCTGTCATGAATTAAACACCTACCACTCACGCTACAAGAGACACGAAGTCGTAAACTACGATATTCTTGAATTACTGCAAAAACATGCGAGACATCTTCCTGCACCTCCTCCGAAAGTATTGGACCGACTGCAATCAAACTCGGTACACATACTGCTTACTATCAGGCGAACAACCGCTGTCATGAATTAAACACCTACCACTCACGCTACAGGAGACACGAAGTCGTAAACTACGATATTCTTGAATTACTGCAAAACCATGCGAGCCATCTTCCTGCACCTCCTCCAAAAGTAGTAGACCGACTGCAACCAAACTCGGTACACGTACTGCTTACTATCAGTCGAACAACCGCTGTCATGAATTAAACACCTACCACTCACGCTACAGGAGACACGAAGTCGTAAACTACGATATTCTTGAATTACTGCAAAACAATGCGAGCAATCGTCCTGCATCTCCTCCTAAAGTATTGGACCGACTGCAACCAATCTCGGTACACATACTGCTTACTATCAGGCGAACAACCGCTGTCATGAATTAAATACCTACCACTCCCGCTAAAGGAGATACGAAGTCGTAAACTACGATATTCTTGAATTACTGCAAAACCATGCGAGCCATCTTCCTGCACCTCCTCCTAAAGTATTGGACCGACTGCAACCAAACTCGGTACACGTACTGCTTACTATCAGTCGAACAACCGCTGTCATGAATTAAACACCTACCACTCACGCTACAGGAGACACGAAGTCGTAAACTACGATATTCTTGAATTACTGCAAAACCATGCGAGCCATCTTCCTGCACCTCCTCCTAAAGTATTGGACCGACTGCAACCAAACTCGGTACACATACTGCTTACTATCAGGCGAACAGCCGCAGTCATGAATTAATTACCTACCACTCACGCTACAGGAGACACGAAGTCGTAAACTACGATATTCTTGAATTACTGCAAAACCATGCGAGCCATCTTCCTGCTCCTCCTCCTAAAGTATTGGACCGACTGCTACCAAACTCGGTACACATGCTGCTTACTATCAGGCGAAGAACCGCTGTCATGAATTAAACACCTACCACTCACGCTACAGGAGACACGAAGTCGTAAACTACAATATTCCTGAATTACGGCAATACCATGCGAGCCATCTTCCTGCACCTCCTCCTAAAGTATTGGACCGACTGAAACCAAACTCGGTACACATACTGCGTACTGACAGGCGAACAACTGCTGTCATGAATTAAACACCTACCACTCACGCTGCAGGAGACATGAAGTCGTAAACTACGATATTCTTGAATTATTGCAAATCCATGCGAGATATCTTCCTGCACCTCCTCCTATAGTACTGGACCGACTGCAACCAAACTCGGTACACATACTGCTTACTATCAGGCGAACAACCGCTGTCATGAATTAAACACCTACCACTCACGCTACAGGAGACACGAAGTCGTAAACTACAATATTCTTGAATTACTGCAATACCATGCGAGCCATCTTCCTACACCTCAACCTAAAGTATTGGACCGACTGCAACCAAATTCGGTGCACATACTGCTTACTATCAGGCGAACAACCGCTGTCATGAATTAAACACCTACCAGTCACGCTACAGGAGACACGAAGTCGTAAACTACGATATTCTTGAATTACTGCAAAACCATGCGAGCCATCTTCCTGCACCTCCTCCTAAAGTATTGGACCGACTGCAACCAAACTCGGTACACATACTGCTTACTATCAGGCGAACAGCCGCTGTCATGAATTAATTACCTACCACTCACGCTACAGGAGACACGAAGTCGTAAACTACGATATTCTTGAATTACTGCAAAACCATGCGAGCCATCTTCCTGCACCTCCTCCTAAAGTATTGGACCGACTGCAGCCAAACTCGGTACACATACTGCTTACTATCAGGCGAACAACCGCTGTCATGAATTAATTACCTACCACTCACGCTACAGGAGACACGAAGTCGTAAACTACGATATTCTTGAATTACTGCAAATCCATGTGAGAATTCTTCCTGCACCTCCTCCTATAGTACTGGACCGACTGCAACCAAACTCGGTACACATACTACTTACTATCAGGCGAACAACAGCTGTCATGAATTAAACACCTACCAGTCACGCTACAGGAGACACGAAGTCGTAAACTACGATATTCTTGAATTAATGCAAAACCATGCGAGCCATCTTCCTGCACCTCCTCCTAAAGTATTGGACCGACTGCAACCAAACTCGGTACACATACTGCTTACTATCAGGCGAACAACCGCTGTCATGAATTAAACACCTACCACTCACGCTACAAGAGACACGAAGTCGTAAACTACGATATTCTTGAATTACTGCAAAACCATGCGAGACATCTTCCTGCACCTCCTCCGAAAGTATTGGACCGACTGCAATCAAACTCGGTACACATACTGCTTACTATCAGGCGAACAACCGCTGTCATGAATTAAACACCTACCACTCACGCAACAGGAGACACGAAGTCGTAAACTACGATATTCTTGAATTACTGCAAAACCATGCGAGCCATCTTCCTGCACCTCCTCCAAAAGTAGTAGACCGACTGCAACCAAACTCGGTACACGTACTGCTTACTATCAGTCGAACAACCGCTGTCATGAATTAAACACCTACCACTCACGCTACAGGAGACACGAAGTCGTAAACTACGATATTCTTGAATTACTGCAAAACAATGCGAGCAATCGTCCTGCATCTCCTCCTAAAGTATTGTACCGACTGCAACCAAACTCGGTACACATACTGCATACTATCAGGCGAACAACCGCTGTCATGAATTAAATACCTACCACTCCCGCTAAAGGAGATACGAAGTCGTAAACTACGATATTCTTGAATTACTGCAAAACCATGCGAGCCATCTTCCTGCACCTCCTCCTAAAGTATTGGACCGACTGCAACCAAACTCGGTACACGTACTGCTTACTATCAGTCGAACAACCGCTGTCATGAATTAAACACCTACCACTCACGCTACAGGAGACACGAAGTCGTAAACTACGATATTCTTGAATTACTGCAAAACCATGCGAGCCATCTTCCTGCACCTCCTCCTAAAGTATTGGACCGACTGCAACCAAACTCGGTACACATACTGCTTACTATCAGGCGAACAGCCGCAGTCATGAATTAATTACCTACCACTCACGCTACAGGAGACACGAAGTCGTAAACTACGATATTCTTGAATTACTGCAAAACCATGCGAGCCATCTTCCTGCTCCTCCTCCTAAAGTATTGGACCGACTGCTACCAAACTCGGTACACATGCTGCTTACTATCAGGCAAAGAACCGCTGTCATGAATTAAACACCTACCACTCACGCTACAGGAGACACGAAGTCGTAAACTACAATATTCTTGAATTACGGCAATACCATGCGAGCCATCTTCCTGCACCTCCTCCTAAAGTATTGGACCGACTGAAACCAAACTCGGTACACATACTGCTTACTGACAGGCGAACAACTGCTGTCATGAATTAAACACCTACCACTCACGCTACAGGAGACACGAAGTCGTAAACTACGATATTCTTGAATTATTGCAAATCCATGCGAGATATCTTCCTGCACCTCCTCCTATAGTACTGGACCGACTGCAACCAAACTCGGTACACATACTGCTTACTATCAGGCGAACAACCCCTGTCATGAATTAAACACCTACCACTCACGCTACAGGAGACACGAAGTCGTAAACTACAATATTCTTGAATTACTGCAATACCATGCGAGCCATCTTCCTCCACCTGAACCTAAAGTATTGGACCGACTGCAACCAAATTCGGTACACATACTGCTTACTATCAGGCGAACAACCGCTGTCATGAATTAAACACCTACCACTCACGCTACAGGAGACACGAAGTCGTAAACTACGATATTCTTGAATTACTGCAAAACCATGCGAGCCATCTTCCTGCACCTCCTCCTAAAGTATTGGACCGACTGCAGCCAAACTCGGTACACATACTGCTTACTATCAGGCGAACAACCGCTGTCATGAATTAATTACCTACCACTCACGCTACAGGAGACACGAAGTCGTAAACTACGATATTCTTGAATTACTGCAAATCCATGCGAGACTTCTTCCTGCACCTCCTCCTATAGTACTGGACCGATTGCAACCAAACTCGGTACACATACTACTTACTATCAGGCGAACAACAGCTGTCATGAATTAAACACCTACCAGTCACGCTACAGGAGACACGAAGTCGTAAACTACGATATTCTTGAATTAATGCAAAACCATGCGAGCCATCTTCCTGCACCTCCTCCTAAAGTATTGGACCGACTGCAACCAAACTCGGTACACATACTGCTTACTATCAGGCGAACAACCGCTGTCATGAATTAAACACCTACCACTCACGCTACAAGAGACACGAAGTCGTAAACTACGATATTCTTGAATTACTGCAAAACCATGCGAGACATCTTCCTGCACCTCCTCCGAAAGTATTGGACCGACTGCAATCAAACTCGGTACACATACTGCTTACTATCAGGCGAACAACCGCTGTCATGAATTAAACACCTACCACTCACGCAACAGGAGACACGAAGTCGTAAACTACGATATTCTTGAATTACTGCAAAACCATGCGAGCCATCTTCCTGCACCTCCTCCAAAAGTAGTAGACCGACTGCAACCAAACTCGGTACACGTACTGCTTACTATCAGTCGAACAACCGCTGTCATGAATTAAACACCTACCACTCACGCTACAGGAGACACGAAGTCGTAAACTACGATATTCTTGAATTACTGCAAAACAATGCGAGCAATAGTCCTGCATCTCCTCCTAAAGTATTGGACCGACTGCAACCAAACTCGGTACACATACTGCTTACTATCAGGCGAACAACCGCTGTCATGAATTAAATACCTACCACTCCCGCTAAAGGAGATACGAAGTCGTAAACTACGATATTCTTGAATTACTGCAAAACCATGCGAGCCATCTTCCTGCACCTCCTCCTAAAGTATTGGACCGACTGCAACCAAACTCGGTACACGTACTGCTTACTATCAGTCGAACAACCGCTGTCATGAATTAAACACCTACCACTCACGCTACAGGAGACACGAAGTCGTAAACTACGATATTCTTGAATTACTGCAAAACCATGCGAGCCATCTTCCTGCACCTCCTCCTAAAGTATTGGACCGACTGCAACCAAACTCGGTACACATACTGCTTACTATCTGGCGAACAGCCGCAGTCATGAATTAATTACCTACCACTCACGCTACAGGAGACACGAAGTCGTAAACTACGATATTCTTGAATTACTGCAAAACCATGCGAGCCATCTTCCTGCTCCTCCTCCTAAAGTATTGGACCGACTGCTACCAAACTCGGTACACATGCTGCTTACTATCAGGCGAAGAACCGCTGTCATGAATTAAACACCTACCACTCACGCTACAGGAGACACGAAGTCGTAAACTACAATATTCTTGAATTACGGCAATACCATGCGAGCCATCTTCCTGCACCTCCTCCTAAAGTATTGGACCGACTGAAACCAAACTCGGTACACATACTGCTTACTGACAGGCGAACAACTGCTGTCATGAATTAAACACCTACCACTCACGCTACAGGAGACACGAAGTCGTAAACTACGATATTCTTGAATTATTGCAAATCCATGCGAGATATCTTCCTGCACCTCCTCCTATAGTACTGGACCGACTGCAACCAAACTCGGTACACATACTGCTTACTATCAGGCGAACAACCCCTGTCATGAATTAAACACCTACCACTCACGCTGCAGGAGACACGAAGTCGTAAACTACAATATTCTTGAATTACTGCAATACCATGCGAGCCATCTTCCCCACCTGAACCTAAAGTATTGGACCGACTGCAACCAAATTCGGTACACATACTGCTTACTATCAGGCGAAAACCGCTGTCATGAATTAAACACCTACCACTCACGCTACAGGAGACACGAAGTCGTAAACCACGATATTCTTGAATTACTGCAAAACCATGCGAGACATCTTCCTGCACCTCCTCCGAAAGTATTGGACAGACTGCAATCAAACTCGGTACACATACTGCTTACTATCAGGCGAACAACCGCTGTCATGAATTAAACACCTACCACTCACGCAACAGGAGACACGAAGTCGTAAACTACGATATTCTTGAATTACGGCAAAACCATGCGAGCCATCTTCCTGCACCTCCTCAAAAAGTAGTAGACCGACTGCAACCAAACTCGGTACACGTACTGCTTACTATCAGTCGAACAACCGCTGTCATGAATTAAATACCTACCACTCACGCTAAAGGAGATACGAAGTCGTAAACTACGATATTCTTGAATTACTGCAAAACCATGCGAGCCATCTTCCTGCACCTCCTCCTAAAGTATTGGACCGACTGCAACCAAACTCGGTACACGTACTGCTTACTATCAGTCGAACAACCGCTGTCATGAATTAAACACCTACCACTCACGCTACAGGAGACACGAAGTCGTAAACTACGATATTCTTGAATTACTGCAAAACCATGCGAACCATCACCCTGCACCTCCACCCAAAGTATTGGACCGACTGCAACCAAACTCGGTACACATACTGCTTACTATCAGGCGAACAACCGCTGTCATGAATTAAACACCTACCAGTCACGCTACAGGAGACACGAAGTCGTAAACTACGATATTCTTGAATTACTGCAAAACCATGCGAGCCATCTTCCTGCACCTCCTCCTAAAGTATTGGACCGACTGCAACCAAACTCGGTACACATACTGCTTACTATCAGGCGAACAGCCGCTGTCATGAATTAATTACCTACCACTCACGCTACAGGAGACACGAAGTCGTAAACTACGATATTCTTGAATTACTGAAAAACCATGTGAGCCATCTTCCTGCACCTCCTCCTAAAGTATTGGTCCGACTGCTACCAAACTCGGTACACATGCTAATTACTATTAGGCGAAGAACCGCTGTCATGAATTAAACACCTACCAGTCACGCTACAGGAGACACGAAGTCGTAAACTACGATATTCTTGAATTAATGCAAAACCATGCGAGCCATCTTCCTGCACCTCCTCCAAAAGTAGTAGACCGACTGCAACCAAACTCGGTACACGTACTGCTTACTATCAGTCGAACAACCGCTGTCATGAATTAAACACCTACCACTCACGCTACAGGAGACAGGAAGTCGTATACTACGATATTCTTGAATTTCTGCAAAACCATGCGAGCAATCGTCCTGCATCTCCTCCTAAAGTATTGGACCGACTGCAACCAAACTCGGTACACATACTGCTTACTATCAGGCGAACAACCGCTGTCATGAATTAAATACCTACCACTCACGCTACAGGAGACACGAAGTCGTAAACTACGATATTCTTGAATTACTGCAAAACCATGCGAGCCATCTTCCTGCACCTCCTCCTAAAGTATTGGACCGACTGCAACCAAACTCGGTACACATACTGCTTACTGTCGGGCGAACAGCCGCTGTCATGAATTAAAAACCTACCAATCACGCAACAGGAGACACGAAATTGTAAACTACAATATTCTTGAATTACTGCAAAACCATGCGAGATGTCTTCCTGCACCTCCTCCAAAAGTAGTGGACCGACTGCAACCAAACTCGGTACACATACTGCTTACTATCAGGCGAACAACCGCTGTCATGAATTAAACACCTACCGCTCACGCTACAGGAGACACGAAGTCGTAAACTACGATATTCTTGAATTACTGCAAAACCATGCGAGCCATCTTCCTGCACCTCCTCCTAAAGTATTGGACCGACTGCAACCAAACTCGGTACACATACTGCTTACTATCAGGCGAACAACCGCTGTCATGTATTAAACACCTACCACTCACGCTACAGGAGACACGAGGTCGTAAACTACGATATTCTTGAATTACTGCAAAACCATGCGAGCCATCTTCCAGCACCTCCACCTAAAGTATTGACCGACTGCAACCAAACTCGGTACACATACTGCTTACTATCAGGCGAACAACCGCTGTCATGAATTAAACACCTACCACTCACGCTAAAGGAGACACGAAGTCGTAAACTAGGATATTCTTGAGTTACTGCAAAACCATGCGAGATGTCTTCCTGCACCTCCTCCAAAAGTAGTGGACCGACTGCAACCAAACTCGGTACACATACTGCTTACTATCAGGCGAACAACCGCTGTCATGAATTAAACACCTACCGCTCACGCTACAGGAGACACGAAGTCGTAAACTACGATATTCTTGAATTACTGCAAAACCATGCAAGCCATTTTCCTGCACCTCCTCCTAAAGTATTGGACCGACTGCAACCAAACTCGGTACACATACTGCTTACTATCAGGCGAAAAATCGCTGTCATGAATTAAACACCTACCACTCACGCTACAGGAGACACGAAGTCGTAAACTACGATATTCTTGAATTACTGCAAAACCATGCAAGCCATCTTCCTGCACCTCCTCCTAAAGTATTGGACCGACTGCTACCAAACTCGGTACACATACTGCTTACTATTAGGCGAACAACCGCTGTCATGAATTAATTACCTACCACTCACCCTACAGGAGACACGAAGTCGTAAACTACGATATTCTTGAATTACTGCAAAACCATGCGAGACATCTTCCTGCACCTCCTCCTAAAGTACTGGACCGACTGCAACCAAACTCGGTACACATACTGCTTACTATCAGGCGAACAACCGCTGTCATGAATTAAACACCTACCAGTCACGCTACAGGAGACACGAAGTCGTAAACTACGATACTCTTGAATTACTGCAAAACCATGCGAGCCATCTTCCTGCACCTCCTCCTAAAGTATTGGACCGACTGCAACCAAACTCGGTACACATACTGCTTACTATCAGGCGAACGACCGCTGTCATGAATTAAACACCTACCACACACGCTACAGGAGACACGAAGTCGTAAACTACAATATTCTTGAATTACTGCAATACCATGCGAGCAATCTTTCTCCACCTCCTCCTAAAGTATTGGACCGACTGCAACCAAACTCGGTACACATACTGCTTACTATCAGGCGAACAACCGCTGTCATGAATTAAACACCTACCACTCACGCTACAGGAGACACGACGTCGTAAACTACGATATTCTCGAATTACTGCAAAACCATGCCAGACATCTTCCTGCAACTCCTCCGAAAGTATTGGACCGACTGCAATCAAACTCGGTACACATACTGCTTACTATCAGGCGAACAACCGCTGTCATTAATTAAACACATACCAGTCACGCAACAGGAGACACGAAGTCGTAAACTACGATATTCTTGAATTACTGCAAAACCATGCGAGCCATCTTCCTGCACCTCCTCCAAAAGTAGTAGACCGACTGCAACCAAACTCGGTACACGTACTGCTTACTATCAGTCGAACAACCGCTGTCATGAATTAAACACCTACCACTCACGCTACAGGATACAGGAAGTCGTATACTACGATATTCTTGAATTTCTGCAAAACCATGCGAGCAATCGTCCTGCATCTCCTCCTAAAGTATTGGACCGACTGCAACCAAACTCGGTACACATACTGCTTACTATCAGGCGAACAACCGCTGTCATGAATTAAATACCTACCACTCACTCTACAGGAGACACGAAGTCGTAAACTACGATATTCTTGAATTACTGCAAAACCATGCGAGCCATCTTCCTGCACCTCCTCCTAAAGTATTGGACCGACTGCAACCAAACTCGGTACACATACTGCTTACTGTCGGGCGAACAGCCGCTGTCATGAATTAAAAACCTACCAATCACGCAACAGGAGACACGAAATTGTAAACTACAATATTCTTGAATTACTGCAAAACCATGCGAGATGTCTTCCTGCACCTCCTCCAAAAGTAGTGGACCGACTGCAACCAAACTCGGTACACATACTGCTTACTATCAGGCGAACAACCGCTGTCATGAATTAAACACCTACCGCTCACGCTACAGGAGACACGAAGTCGTAAACTACGATATTCTTGAATTATTGCAAAACCATGCGAGCCATCTTCCTGCACCTCCTCCTAAAGTATTGGACCGACTGCAACCAAACTCGGTACACATACTGCTTACTATCAGGCGAACAACCGCTGTCATGAATTAAACACCTACCACTCACGCTACAGGAGACACGAGGTCGTAAACTACGATATTCTTGAATTACTGCAAAACCATGCGAGCCATCTTCCAGCACCTCCACCTAAAGTATTGACCGACTGCAACCAAACTCGGTACACATACTGCTTACTATCAGGCGAACAACCGCTGTCATGAATTAAACACCTACCACTCATGCTAAAGGAGACACGAAGTCGTAAACTAGGATATTCTTGAGTTACTGCAAAACCATGCGAGATGTCTTCCTGCACCTCCTCCAAAAGTAGTGGACCGACTGCAACCAAACTCGGTACACATACTGCTTACTATCAGGCGAACAACCGCTGTCATGAATTAAACACCTACCGCTCACGCTACAGGAGACACGAAGTCGTAAACTACGATATTCTTGAATTACTGCAAAACCATGCAAGCCATTTTCCTGCACCTCCTCCTAAAGTATTGGACCGACTGCAACCAAACTCGGTACACATACTGCTTACTATCAGGCGAAAAATCGCTGTCATGAATTAAACACCTACCACTCACGCTACAGGAGACACGAAGTCGTAAACTACGATATTCTTGAATTACTGCAAAACCATGCAAGCCATCTTCCTGCACCTCCTCCTAAAGTATTGGACCGACTGCTACCAAACTCGGTACACATACTGCTTACTATTAGGCGAACAACCGCTGTCATGAATTAATTACCTACCACTCACCCTACAGGAGACACGAAGTCGTAAACTACGATATTCTTGAATTACTGCAAAACCATGCGAGACATCTTCCTGCACCTCCTCCTAAAGTACTGGACCGACTGCAACCAAACTCGGTACACATACTGCTTACTATCAGGCGAACAACCGCTGTCATGAATTAAACACCTACCAGTCACGCTACAGGAGACACGAAGTCGTAAACTACGATACTCTTGAATTACTGCAAAACCATGCGAGCCATCTTCCTGCACCTCCTCCTAAAGTATTGGACCGACTGCAACCAAACTCGGTACACATACTGCTTACTATCAGGCGAACGACCGCTGTCATGAATTAAACACCTACCACACACGCTACAGGAGACACGAAGTCGTAAACTACAATATTCTTGAATTACTGCAATACCATGCGAGCAATCTTTCTCCACCTCCTCCTAAAGTATTGGACCGACTGCAACCAAACTCGGTACACATACTGCTTACTATCAGGCGAACAACCGCTGTCATGAATTAAACACCTACCACTCACGCTACAGGAGACACGACGTCGTAAACTACGATATTCTCGAATTACTGCAAAACCATGCCAGACATCTTCCTGCAACTCCTCCGAAAGTATTGGACCGACTGCAATCAAACTCGGTACACATACTGCTTACTATCAGGCGAACAACCGCTGTCATTAATTAAACACATACCAGTCACGCAACAGGAGACACGAAGTCGTAAACTACGATATTCTTGAATTACTGCAAAACCATGCGAGCCATCTTCCTGCACCTCCTCCAAAAGTAGTAGACCGACTGCAACCAAACTCGGTACACGTACTGCTTACTATCAGTCGAACAACCGCTGTCATGAATTAAACACCTACAACTCACGCTACAGGAGACACGAAGTCGTAAACTACGATATTCTTGAATTACTGCAAAACCATGCGAGCAATCGTCCTGCATCTCCTCCTAAAGTATTGGACCGACTGCAACCAAACTCGGTACACATACTGCTTACTATCAGGCGAACAACCGCTGTCATGAATTAAATACCTACAACTCACGCTTAAGGAGATACGAAGTCGTAGACTACGATATTCTTGAATTACTGCAAAACCATGCGAACCATCATCCTGCACCTCCACCCAAAGTTTTGGACCGACTGCAACCAAACTCGGTACACATACTGCTTACTATCAGGCGAACAACCGCTGTCATGAATTAAACACCTACCAGTCACGCTACAGGAGACACGAAGTCGTAAACTACGATATTCTTGAATTACTGCAAAACCATGCGAGCTATCTTCCTGCACCTCCTCCTAAAGTATTGGACCGACTGCAACCAAACTCGGTACACATACTGCTTACTATCAGGCGAATAGCCGCTGTCATAAATTAAACACCTACCAATCACGCAACAGGAGGCACGAAGTCGTAAACTACGATATTCTTGAATTACTGCAAAACCATGCGAGCCATCTTCCTGCACCTCCTCCTAAAGTATTGGACCGACTGCATCCAAACTCAGTACACATACTGCTTACTATCAGTCGAAAAACCGCTGTCATGAATTAAACACCTACCACTCACGCTACAGGAGACACGAAGTCGTAAACTTCGATATTCTTGAATTACTGCAAAACCATGCGAGCCATCTTCCTGCACCTCCTCCTAAAGTATTGGACCGACTGCAACGAAACTCGGTACACATACTGCTTACTATCAGGCGAACAACCGCTGTCATGAATTAAACACCTACCACTCACGCTACAGGAGACACGAAGTCGTAAACTAGGATATTCTTGAGTTACTGCAAAACCATGCGAGATATCTTCCTGCACCTCCTCCAAAAGTAATGGACCGACTGGAACCAAACTCGGTACACATACTGCTTACTATCAGTCTAAAAACCGCTGTCATGAATTAAACACCTACCACTCACGCTACACGAGACACGAAGTCGTAAACTACGATATTCTTGAATTACTGCAAAACCATTCGAGCAATCGTCCTGCATCTCCTCATAAAGTAGTGGACCGACTGCAACCAAACTTGGTACACATACTGCTTACTATCAGGCGAACAACCGCTGTCATGAATGAAATACCTACCACTCACGCTAAAGGAGATACGGAGTCGTAGACTACGATATTCTTAAATTACTGCAAAACCATGCGAGCAATCATCCTGCACCTCCTCCCAAAGTATTGGACCGACTGCAACCAAACTCGGTACACGTACTGCTTACTATCAGGCGAACAACCGCTGTCATGAATTAAACACCTACCACTCACGCTACAGGAGACACGAAGTCGTAAACTACGATATTCTTGAATTATTGCAAAACAATGCGAGCTATCTTCCTGCACCTCCTCCTAAAGTATTGGACCGACTGCAACCAAACTCGGTACATATACTGCTTACTATCAGGCGAACAGCCGCTGTCATGAATTAAACACCTACCAATCACGCTACAGGAGACACGAAGTCGTAAACTAGGATATTCTTGAATTACTGCAAAACCATGCGAGCCATCTTCCTGCACCTCCTCCTAAAGTATTGGACCGACTGCAACCAAACTCGGTACACATACTGCTTACTATCAGGCGAACAACCGCTGTCATGAATTAAACACCTACCACTCACGCTACAGGAGACACGAAGTCTTAAACTACGATATTCTTGAATTACTGCAAAACCTTGCGAGACATCATCCTGCCCCTCCTCCTAAAGTATTGGACCGACTGCAACCAAACTCGGTACACATATTGCTTACTATCAGGCGATCAACCGCTTTCATGAATTAAACACCTACCACTCACGCTACAGGAGACACGAAGTCGTAAACTACGATATTCTTGAATTACTGCAAAACCATGCGAGCCATCTTCCTGCACCTCCTCCTAAAATATTGGACCGACTGCAACCAATCTCGGTACACATACTGCTTACTATCAGTCGAACAACCGCTGTCATGAATTAAACACCTACCACTCACGCTACAGGAGACACGAAGTCGTAAACTACGATATTCTTGAATTACTGCAACACCTTGCGAGACATCATCCTGCACCTCCTCCTAAAGTATTGGACCGACTGCAACCAATCTCGGTACACATATTGCTTACTATCAGGCGATCAACCGCTTTCATGAATTAAACACCTACCACTCACGCTACAGGAGACACGAAGTCGTAAACTACGATATTCTTGAATTACTGCAAAACCATGCGAGCCATCTTCCTGCACCTCCTCCTAAAGTATTGGACCGACTGCAACCAAACTCTGTACATATACTGCTTACTATCAGGCGAACAACCGCCGTCATGAATTAAACACCTACCACTCACGCTACAGGAGACACGAAGTCGTAAACTACGATATTCTTGAATTATTGCAAAACCATGCGAGCAATCGTCCTGCATCTCCTCCTAAAGTATTGGACCGACTGCAACCAAACTCGGTACACATACTGCTTATTATCAGGCGAACAACCTCTGTCATGAATTAAATACCTACCACTCACGCTTAAGGAGATACGAAGTCGTAGACTACGATATATTTGAATTACTGCAAAACCATGCGAACCATCATCCTGCACCTCCACCCAAAGTTTTGGACCGACTGCAACCAAACTCGGTACACATACTGCTTACTATCAGGCGAACAACCGCTGTCATGAATTAAACACCTACCAGTCACGCTACAGGAGACACGAAGTCGTAAACTACGATATTCTTGAATTACTGCAAAACCATGCGAGCTATCTTCCTGCACCTCCTCCTAAAGTATTGGACCGACTGCAACCAAACTCGGTACACATACTGCTTACTATCAGGCGAACAGCCGCTGTCATAAATTAAACACCTACCAATCACGCAACAGGAGGCACGAAGTCGTAAACTACGATATTCTTGAATTACTGCAAAACCATGCGAGCCATCTTCCTGCACCTCCTCCTAAAGTATTGGACCGACTGCATCCAAACTCAGTACACATACTGCTTACTATCAGTCGAAAAACCGCTGTCATGAATTAAACACCTACCACTCACGCTACAGGAGACACGAAGTCGTAAACTTCGATATTCTTGAATTACTGCAAAACCATGCGAGCCATCTTCCTGCACCTCGTCCTAAAGTATTCGACCGACTGCAACGAAACTCGGTACACATACTGCTTACTATCAGTCGAACAACCGCTGTCATGAATTAAACACCTACCACTCACGCTACAGGAGGCACGAAGTCGTAAACTAGGATATTCTTGAGTTACTGCAAAACCATGCGAGATATCTTCCTGCACCTCCTCCAAAAGTAATGGACCGACTGCAACCAAACTCTGTACACATACTGCTTACTATCAGTCTAAAAACCGCTGTCATGAATTAAACACCTACCACTCACGCTACACGAGACACGAAGTCGTAAACTACGATATTCTTGAATTACTGCAAAACCATTCGAGCAATCGTCCTGCATCTCCTCATAAAGTAGTGGACCGACTGCAACCAAACTTGGTACACATACTGCTTACTATCAGGCGAACAACCGCTGTCATGAATTAAACCCCTACCACTCACGCTACAGGAGACACGAAGTCGTAAACTAGGATATTCCTGAATTACTGCAAAACCATGCGAGCCATCTTCCTGCACCTCCTCCTAAAGTATTGGACCGACTGCAACCAAACTCGGTACACATACTGCTTACTATCAGGCGAACAACCGCTGTCATGAATTAAACACCTACCACTCACGCTACAGGAGACACGAAGTCGTAAACTACGATATTCTTGAATTACTGCAAAACCTTGCGAGACATCATCCTGCCCCTCCTCCTAAAGTATTGGACCGACTGCAACCAAACTCGGTACACATATTGCTTACTATCAGGCGATCAACCGCTTTCATGAATTAAACACCTACCACTCACGCTACAGGAGACACGAAGTCGTAAACTACGATATTCTTGAATTACTGCAAAACCATGCGAGCCATCTTCCTGCACCTCCTCCTAAAGTATTGGACCGACTGCAACCAAACTCGGTACACATACTGCTTACTATCAGTCGAACAACCGCTGTCATGAATTAAACACCTACCACTCACGCTACAGGAGACACGAAGTCGTAAACTACGATATTCTTGAATTACTGCAAAACCTTGCGAGACATCATCCTGCACCTCCTCCTAAAGTATTGGACCGACTGCAACCAATCTCGGTACACATATTGCTTACTATCAGGCGATCAACCGCTTTCATGAATTAAACACCTACCACTCACGCTACAGGAGACACGAAGTCGTAAACTACGATATTCTTGAATTACTGCAAAACCATGCGAGCCATCTTCCTGCACCTCCTCCTAAAGTATTGGACCGACTGCAACCAAACTCTGTACATATACTGCTTACTATCAGGCGAACAACCGCCGTCATGAATTAAACACCTACCACCACGCTACAGGAGACACGAAGTCGTAAACTATGATATTCTTGAATTACTGCAAAACCATGCGAGCCATCTTCCTGCACCTCCTCCTAAAGTATTGGACCGACTGCAACCAAACTCGGTACACATACTGCTTACTATCAGTCGAACAACCGCTGTCATGAATTAAACACCTACCACTCACGCTACAGGAGACACGAAGTCGTAAACTAGGATATTCTTGAGTTACTGCAAAACCATGCGAGATATCTTCCTGCACCTCCTCCAAAAGTAGTGGACCGACTGCAACCAAACTCGGTACACATACTGCTTACTATTAGTCGAACAACCGCTGTCATGAATTGAACACCTACCACTCACGCTACACGAGACACGAAGTCGTAAACTACGATATTCTTGAATTACTGCAAAACCATTCGAGCAATCGTCCTGCATCTCCTCATAAAGTAGTGGACCGACTGCAACCAAACTCGGTACACATACTGCTTACTATCAGGCGAACAACCGCTGTCATGAATTAAACACCTACCACTCACGCTACAGGAGACACGAAGTCGTAAACTACGATATTCTTGACGTACTGCAAAACCATGCGAGACATCTTCCTGCACCTCCTCCTAAAGTACTGGACCGACTGCAACCAAACTCAGTACACATACTGCTTACTATCAGGCGAACAACCGCTGTCATGAATTAAACACCTACCAGTCACGCTACAGGAGACACGAAGTCGTAAACTACGATATTCTTGAATTACAGCAAAACCATGCGAGCCATCTTCCTGCACCTCCTCCTAAAGTATTGGACCGACTGCAACCAAACTCGGTACTCATACTGCTTACCATTAGGCGAACGACCGCTGTCATGAATTAAACACCTACCACTCACGCTACAGGAGACACGAAGTCGTAAACTACAATATTCTTGAATTACTGCAATACCATGCGAGCAATCTTCCTCCGCCTCCTCCTAAAGTATTGGACCGACTGCAACCAAACTCGGTACACATACTGCTTACTATCAGCCGAACAACCGCTGTCATGAATTAAACACCTACCACTCACGCTACAGGAGACATGAAGTCGTAAACTACGATATTCTTGAATTACTGCAAAACCATGCCAGACATCTTCCTGCACCTCCTCCGAAAGTATTGGACCGACTGCAATCAAACTCGGTACACATACTGCTTACTATCAGGCGAACAACCGCTGTCATGAATTAAACACCTACCACTCACGCAACAGGAGACACGAAGTCGTAAACTACGATACTCTTGAATTACTGCAAAACCATGCGAGCAATCTTCCTGCACCTCCTCCAAAAGTAGTAGACCGACTGCAACCAAACTCGGTACACGTACTGCTTACTATCAGTCGAACAACCGCTGTCATGAATTAAACACCTACCACTCACGCTACAGGAGACACGAAGTCGTAAACTACGATATTCTTGAATTACTGCAGAACCATGCGAGCAATCGTCCTGCATCTCCTCCTAAAGTATTGGACCGACTGCAACCAAACTTGGTACACATACTGCTTACTATCAGGCGAACAGCCGCTGTCATGAATTAAACACCTACCAATCACGCAACAGGAGGCACGAAGTCGTAAACTACGATATTCTTGAATTACTGCAAAACCATGCGAGCTATCATCCTGCACCTCCTCCTAAAGTATTGGACCGACTGCAACCAAACTCGGTACATATACTGCTTACTATCAGGCGAACAGCCGCTGTCATGATTAAACACCTACCAATCACGCTACAGGAGACACGAAGTCGTAAACTACGATATTCTTGAATTACTGCAAAACCATGCGAGACATCTTCCTGCACCTCCTCCTAAAGTATTGGACCGACTGCAACCAAACTCGGTACACATACTGCTTACTATCAGGCGAAAACCGCTGTCATGAATTAAACACCTACCACTCACGCTACAGGAGACACGAAGTCGTAAACTACGATATTCTTGAATTACCGCAAAACCTTGCGAGACATCATCCTGCACCTCCTCTTAAAGTATTGGACCGACTGCAACCAAACTCGGTACACATATTGCTTACTATCAGGCGATCAACCGCTTTCATGAATTAAACACCTACCACTCACGCTACAGGAGACACGAAGTCGTAAACTACGATATTCTTGAATTACTGCAAAACCATGCGAGCCATCTTCCTGCACCTCCTCCTAAAGTATTGGACCGACTGCAACCAAACTCGGTACACATACTGCTTACTATCAGGCGAACAACCGCTGTCATGAATTAATTACCTACCACTCACCCTACAGGAGACACGAAGTCGTAAACTACGATATTCTTGAATTACTGCAAAACCATGCGAGACATCTTCCTGCACCTCCTCCTAAAGTACTGGACCGACTGCAACCAAACTCAGTACACATACTGCTTACTATCAGGCGAACAACCGCTGTCATGAATTAAACACCTACCAGTCACGCTACAGGAGACACGAAGTCGTAAACTACGATATTCTTGAATTACTACAAAACCATGCGAGCCATCTTCCTGCACCTCCTCCTAAAGTATTGGACCGACTGCAACCAAACTCGGTACTCATACTGCTTACTATTAGGCGAACGACCGCTGTCATGAATTAAACACCTACCAATCACGCTACAGGAGACACGAAGTCGTAAACTACAATATTCTTGAATTACTGCAATACCATGCGAGCAATCTTCCTCCGCCTCCTCCTAAAGTATTGGACCGACTGCAACCAAACTCGGTACACATACTGCTTACTATCAGGCGAACAACCGCTGTCATGAATTAAACACCTACCACTCACGCTACAGGAGACATGAAGTCGTAAACTACGATATTCTTGAATTACTGCAAAACCATGCCAGACATCTTCCTGCACCTCCTCCGAAAGTATTGGACCGACTGCAATCAAACTCGGTACACATACTGCTTACTATCAGGCGAACAACCGCTGTCATGAATTAAACACCTACCACTCACGCAACAGGAGACACGAAGTCGTAAACTACGATATTCTTGAATTACTGCAAAACCATGCGAGCAATCTTCCTGCACCTCCTCCAAAAGTAGTAGACCGACTGCAACCAAACTCGGTACACGTACTGCTTACTATCAGTCGAACAACCGCTGTCATGAATTAAACACCTACCACTCACGCTACAGGAGACACGAAGTCGTAAACTACGATATTCTTGAATTACTGCAGAACCATGCGAGCAATCGTCCTGCATCTCCTCCTAAAGTATTGGACCGACTGCAACCAAACTCGGTACACATACTGCTTACTATCAGGCGAACAACCGCTGTCATGAATTAAACACCTACCACTCACGCTACAGGAGACACGAAGTCGTAAACTTCGATATTCTTGAATTACTGCAAAACCATGCGAGCCATCTTCCTGCACCTCCTCCTAAAGTATTGGACCGACTGCAACGAAACTCGGTACACATACTGCTTACTATCAGGCGAACAACCGCTGTCATGAATTAAACACCTACCACTCACGCTACAGGAGACACGAAGTCGTAGACTACGATATTCTTGAATTACTGCAAAACCATGCGAGCAATCATCCTGCACCTCCTCCCAAAGTATTGGACCGACTGCAACCAAACTCGGTACACATACTGCTTACTATCAGGCGAACAACCGCTGTCATGAATTAAACACCTACCACTCACGCTACAGGAGACACGAAGTCGTAAACTACGATATTCTTGAATTATTGCAAAACAATGCGAGCTATCATCCTGCACCTCCTCCTAAAGTATTGGACCGACTGCAACCAAACTCGGTACATATACTGCTTACTATCAGGCGAACAGCCGCTGTCATGATTAAACACCTACCAATCACGCTACAGGAGGCACGAAGTCGTAAACTACGATATTCTTGAATTACTGCAAAACCATGCGAGACATCTTCCTGCACCTCCTCCTAAAGTATTGGACCGACTGCAACCAAACTCGGTACACATACTGCTTACTATCAGGCGAACAACCGCTGTCATGAATTAAACACCTACCACTCACGCTACAGGAGACACGAAGTCGTAAACTACGATATTCTTGAATTACTGCAAAACCTTGCGAGACATCATCCTGCACCTCCTCCTAAAGTATTGGACCGACTGCAACCAAACTCGGTACACATATTGCTTACTATCAGGCGATCAACCGCTTTCATGAATTAAACACCTACCACTCACGCTACAGGAGACACGAAGTCGTAAACTACGATATTCTTGAATTACTGCAAAACCATGCGAGCCATCTTCCTGCACCTCCTCCTAAAGTATTGTACCGACTGCAACCAAACTCGGTACATATACTGCTTACTATCAGGCGAACAACCGCTGTCATGAATTAAACACCTACCACTCACGCTACAGGAGACACGAAGTCGTAAACTACGATATTCTTGAATTACTGCAAAACCATGCGAGCCATCTTCCTGCACCTCCTCCTAAAGTATTGGACCGACTGCAACCACACTCGGTACACATTCTTCTTACTATCAGTCGAACAACCGCTGTCATGAATTAAACACCTACCACTCACGCTACAGGAGACACGAAGTCGTACACTAGGATATTCTTGAGTTACTGCAAAACCATGCGAGATATCTTCCTGCACCTCCTCCAAAAGTAGTGGACCGACTGCAACCAAACTCGGTACACATACTGCTTACTATCAGTCGAAAAACCGCTGTCATGAATTAAACACCTACCACTCACGCTATACGAGACACGAAGTCGTAAACTACGATATTCTTGAATTACTGCAAAACCATACGAGCAATCGTCCTGCATCTCCTCATAAAGTAATGGACCGACTGCAACCAAACTCGGTACACATACTGCTTACTATCAGGCGAACAACCGCTGTCATGAATTAAATAACTACCACTCACGCTAAAGGAGATACGAAGTCGTAGACTACGATATTCTTGAATTACTGCAAAACCATGCGAGCCATCATCCTGCACCTCCTCCCAAAGTATTGGACCGACTGCAACCAAACTCGGTACACATACTGCTTACTATCAGGCGAACAACCGCTTTCATGAATTAAACACCTACCACTCACGCTACAGGAGACACCAAGTCGTAAACTACGATATTCTTGAATTATTGCAAAACCATGCGAGCTATCTTCCTGCACCTCCTCCTAAAGTATTGGACCGACTGCAACCAAACTCGGTACATATACTGCTTACTATCAGGCGAACAGCCGCTGTCATGAATTAAACACCTACCACTCACGCTACAGGAGACACGAAGTCGTAAACTAGGATATTCTTGAATTACTGCAAAACCATGCGAGCCATCTTCCTGCACCTCCTCCTAAAGTATTGGACCGACTGCAACCAAACTCGGTACACATACTGCTTACTATCAGGCGAACAACCGCTGTCATGAATTAAACACCTACCACTCACGCTACAGGAGACACGAAGTCGTAAACTACGATATTCTTGAATTACTGCAAAACCTTGCGAGACATCATCCTGCACCTCCTCCTAAAGTATTGGACTGACTGCAACCAATCTCGGTACACATATTGCTTACTATCAGGCGATCAACCGCTTTCATGAATTAAACACCTACCACTCACGCTACAGGAGACACGAAGTCGTAAACTACGATATTCTTGAATTACTGCAAAACCATGCGAGCCATCTTCCTGCACCTCCTCCTAAAGTATTGGACCGGCTGCAACCAAACTCTGTACATATACTGCTGACTATCAGGCGAAAAACCGCTGTCATGAATTAAACACCTACCACTCACGCTACAGGAGACACGAAGTCGTAAACTATGATATTCTTGAATTACTGCAAAACCATGCGAGCCATCTTCCTGCACCTCCTCCTAAAGTATTGGACCGACTGCAACCAAACTCGGTACATATACTGCTTACTATCAGGCGAATAACCGCTGTCATGAATTAAACACCTACCACTTACGCTACAGAGGACACGAAGTCGTAAACTACGATATTCTTGAATTACTGCAAAACCATGCGAGCCATCTTCCTGCACCTCCTCCTAAAGTATTGGACCGACTGCAACCAAACTCGGTACACATACTGCTTCTTATCAGACGAACAACCGCTGTGATGAATTATACACCTACCACTCACGCTACAGGAGACACGAAGTCGTAAACTACGATATTCTTGAATTACTGCAAAACCATGCGAGCCATCTTCCTGCACCTCCTCCTAAAGTATTGGACCGACTGCAACCAAACTCGGTGCACATACTGCTTACTATCAGGCGAAGAACCGCTGTCATGAATGAAACACCTACCAGTCACGCTACAGGAGGCACGAAGTCGTAAACTAAGATATTCTTGAATTACTGCAAAACCATGCGAGCCATCTTCCTGCACCTCCTCCTAAAGTATTGGACCGACTGCAACCAAACTCGGTACACATACTGCTTACCATCAGGCGAACAACCGCTGTCATGAATTAAACACCTACCACTCACGCTAAAGGAGACACGGAGTCGTAAACTAGGATATTCTAGAGTTACTGCAAAACCATGCGAGATGTCTTCCTGCACCTCCTCCAAAAGTAGTGGACCGACTGCAACCAAACTCGGTTCACATACTGCTTACTATCAGGCGAACAACCGCTGCCATGAATTAAACACCTACCACTCACGCTACAGGAGACACGAAGTCGTAAACTACGATATTCTTGAATTACTGCAAAACCTTGCGAGACATCATCCTGCACCTCCTCCTAAAGTATTGGACCGACGGCAACCAAACTCGGTACATATACTGCTTACTATCAGGCGATCAACCGCTGTCATGAATTAAACACCTACCACTCACGCTAAAGGAGACACGAAGTCGTAAACTACGATATTCTTGAATTACTGCAAAACCATGCGAGCCATCTTCCTGCACCTCCTCCTAAAGTATTGGACCGACTGCTACCAAACTCGGTACACATGCTGCTTACTATCAGGCGACGAACCGCTGTCATGAATTAAACACCTACCACTCACGCTACAGGAGACACGAAGTCGTAAACTACAATATTCTTGAATTACGGCAATACCATGCGAGCCATCTTCCTGCACCTCCTCCTAAAGTATTGGACCGACTGCAACCAAACTCGGTACACATACTGCTTACTATCAGGCGAACAACCGCTGTCATGAATTAAACACCTACCACTCACGCTACAGGAGACACGAAGTCGTAAACTACGATATTCTTGAATTACTGCAAAACCATGCGACCCATCTTCCTGCATCTCCTCCTAAAGTATTGGACCGACTGCAACCAAACTCAGTACACATACTGCTTACTATAAGGCGAACAACCGCTGTCATGAATTAAACACCTACCACTCACGCTACAGGAGACACGAAGTCGTAAACTACGATATTCTAGAATTACTGCAAAACCATGCGAGACATCTTCCTGCACCTCCTCCTAAAGTATTGGACTGACTGCAATCAAACTCGGTACACATACTGCTTACTATCAGGCGAACAACCGCTGTCATGAATTAAACACCTACCACTCACGCTACAGGAGACACGAAGTCGTAAACTACAATATTCTCGAATTACTGCAATACCATGCGAGCCATCTTCCTCCACCTCCTCTTAAAGTATTGGACCGACTGCAACCAAACTCGGTACACATACTGCTTACTATCAGGCGAACAACCGCTGTCATGAATTAAACACCTACCAGTCACGCTACAGGAGACACGAAGTCGTAAACTACGATATTCTTGAATTACTGCAAAACCATGCGAGCCATCTTCCTGCACCTCCTCCGAAAGTATTGGACTGACTGCAATCAAACTCGGTACACATACTGCTTACTAACAGGCGAACAACCGCTGTCATGAATTAAACACCTACCACTCACGCAACAGGAGACACGAAGTCGTAAACTACGATATTCTTGAATTACTGCAAAACCATGCGAGCCATCTTCCTGCACCTCTTCCAAAAGTAGTAGACCGACTGCAACCAAACTCGGTACACGTACTGCTTACTATCAGTCGAACAACCGCTGTCATGAATTAAACAGCTACCACTCACGCTACAGGAGACACGAAGTCGTAAACTACGATATTCTTGAATTACTGCAAAACCATGCGAGCAATCGTCCTGCATCTCCTCCTAAAGTATTGGACCGACTGCAACCAAACTCGGTACACATACTGCTTACTATCAGGCGAACAACCGCTGCCATGAATTAAATACCTACCACTCACGCTAAAGGAGATACGAAGTCGTAGACTACGATATTCTTGAATTACTGCAAAACCATGCGAAACATCATCCTGCACCTCCACCCGAAGTATTGGACCGACTGCAACCAAACTCGGTACACATACTGCTTACTATCAGGCGAACAACCGCTGTCATGAATTAAACACCTACCAGTCACGCTACAGGAGGCACGAAGTCGTAAACTACGATATTCTTGAATTACTGCAAAACCATGCGAGCCATCTTCCTGCACCTCCTCCTAAAGTATTGGACCGACTGCAACCAAACTCGGTACACATACTGCTTACTATCAGGCGAAAAGCCGCTGTCATGAATTAAACACCTACCAATCACGCAACAGGAGACACGGAGTCGTAAACTACGATATTCTTGAATTACTGCAAAACAATGCGAGCAATCTTCCTGCACCTCCTCCTAAAGTACTGGACCGACTGCAACCAAACTCAGTACACATACTGCTTACTATCAGGCGAACAACCGCTGTCATGAATTAAACACCTACCACTCACGCTACAGGAGACACGAAGTCGTAAACTACGATATTCTTGAATTACTGCAAAACCATGCGAGCCATCATCCTGCACCTCCTCCCAAAGTATTGGACCGACTGCAACCAAACTCGGTACACATACTGCTTACTATCAGGCGAACAACCGCTGTCATGAATTAAACAGCTACCACTCACGCTACAGGAGACACGATGTCGTAAACTACGATATTCTTGAATTACTGCAAAACCATGCGAGCAATCGTCCTGCATCTCCTCCTAAAGTATTGGACCGACTGCAACCAAACTCGGTACACATACTGCTTACTATCAGGCGAACAACCGCTGTCATGAATTAAATACCTACCACTCACGCTAAAGGAGATACGAAGTCGTAGACTACGATATTCTTGAATTACTGCAAAACCATGCGAACAATCATCCTGCACCTCCACCCAAAGTATTGGACCGACTGCAACCAAACTCGGTACACATACTGCTTACTATCAGGCGAACAACCGCTGTCATGAATTAAACACCTACCAGTCACGCTACAGGAGACACGAAGTCGTAAACTACGATATTCTTGAATTACTGCAAAACCATGCAAGCAATCTTCCTGCACCTCCTCCTAAAGTATTGGACCGACTGCAACCAAACTCGGTACACATACTGCTTACTATCAGGCGAACAGCCGCTGTCATGAATTAAATACCTACCAATCACGCAACAGGAGACACGAAGTCGTAAACTACGATATTCTTGAATTACTGCAAAACCATGCGAGCTATCTTCCTGCACCTCCTCCTAATGTATTGGACCGACTGCAACCAAACTCGGTACATATACTGCTTACTATCAGGCGAACAGCCGCTGTCACGAATTAAACACCTACCAATCACGCTACAGGAGACACGAAGTCGTAAACTAGGATATTCTTGAATTACTGCAAAACCATGCGAGCCATCTTCCTGCACCTCCTCCTAAAGTATTGGACAGACTGCAACCAAACTCGGTACACATACTGCTTACTATCAGGCGAACAACCGCTGTCATGAATTAAACTCCTACCACTCACGCTACAGGAGACACGAAGTCGTAAACTACGATATTCTTGAATTACTGCAAAACCATGCGAGCCATCATCCTGCACCTCCTCCCAAAGTATTGGACCGACTGCAACCAAACTCGGTACACATACTGCTTACTATCAGGCGAACAACCGCTGTCATGAATTAAACAGCTACCAGTCACGCTACAGGAGACACGAAGTCGTAAACTACGATATTCTTGAATTACTGCAAAACCATGCGAGTAATCGTCCTGCATCTCCTCCTAAAGTATTGGACCGACTGCAACCAAACTCGGTACACATACTGCTTACTATCAGGCGAACAACCGCTGTCATGAATTAAATACCTACCACTCACGCTAAAGGAGATACGAAGTCGTAGACTACGATATTCTTGAATTACTGCAAAACCATGCGAACCATCATCCTGCACCTCCACCCAAAGTATTGGACCGACTGCAACCAAACTCGGTACACATACTGCTTACTATCAGGCGAACAGCCGCTGTCATGAATTAAACACCTACCAATCACGCAACAGGAGACACGAAGTCGTAAACTACGATATTCTTGAATTACTGCAAAACCATGCGAGCAATCTTCCTGCACCTCCTCATAAAGTATTGGACCGACTGCAACCAAACTCAGTACACATACTGCTTACTATCAGGCGAACAACCGCTGTCATGAATTAAACACCTACCACTCACGCTACAGGAGACACGAAGTCATAAACTACGATATTCTTGAATTACTGCAAAACCATGCGAGCCATTATCCTGCACCTCCTCCCAAAGTATTGGACCGACTGCAACCAAACTCGGTACACATACTGCTTACTATCAGGCGAACAACCGCTGTTATGAATTAAACACCTACCACCCACGCTACAGGAGACACCAAGTCGTAAACTACGATATTCTTGAATTATTGCAAAACCATGCGAGCTATCTTCCTGCACCTCCTCCTAAAGTATTGGACCGACTGCAACCAAACTCGGTACATATACTGCTTACTATCAGGCGAACAGCCGCTGTCATGAATTAAACACCTACCAATCACGCTACAGGAGACACGAAGTCGTAAACTAGGATATTCTTGAATTACGGCAAAACCATGCGAGCCATCTTCCTGCACCTCCTCCTAAAGTATTGGACCGACTGCAAACAAACTCGGTACACATACTGCTTACTATCAGGCGAACAACCGCTGTCATGAATTAAACACCTACCACTCACGCTACAGGAGACACGAAGTCGTAAACTACGATATTCTTGAATTACTTCAAAACCTTGCGAGACATCATCCTGCACTTCCTCCTAAAGTATTGGACCGACTGCAACCAATCTCGGTACACATATTGCTTACTATCAGGCGATCAACCGCTTTCATGAATTAAACACCTACCACTCATGCTACAGGAGACACGAAGTCGTAAACTACGACATTCTTGAATTACTGCAAAACCATGCGAGCCATCTTCCTGCACCTCCTCCGAAAGTATTGGACCGACTGCAATCAAACTCGGTACACATACTGCTTACTAACAGGCGAACAACCGCTGTCATGAATTAAACACCTACCACTCACGCAACAGGAGACACGAAGTCGTAAACTACGATATTCTTGAATTACTGCAAAACCATGCGAGCCATCTTCCTGCACCTCTTCCAAAAGTAGTAGACCGACTGCAACCAAACTCGGTACACGTACTGCTTACTATCAGTCGAACAACCGCTGTCATGAATTAAACAGCTACCACTCACGCTACAGGAGACACGAAGTCGTAAACTACGATATTCTTGAATTACTGCAAAACCATGCGAGCAATCGTCCTGCATCTCCTCCTAAAGTATTGGACCGACTGCAACCAAACTCGGTACACATATTGCTTACTATCAGGCGAACAACCGCTGCCATGAATTAAATACCTACCACTCACGCTAAAGGAGATACGAAGTCGTAGACTACGATATTCTTGAATTACTGCAAAACCATGCGAAACATCATCCTGCACCTCCACCCGAAGTATTGGACCGACTGCAACCAAACTCGGTACACATACTGCTTACTATCAGGCGAACAACCGCTGTCATGAATTAAACACCTACCAGTCACGCTACAGGAGGCACGAAGTCGTAAACTACGATATTCTTGAATTACTGCAAAACCATGCGAGCCATCTTCCTGCACCTCCTCCTAAAGTATTGGACCGACTGCAACCAAACTCGGTACACATACTGCTTACTATCAGGCGAAAAGCCGCTGTCATGAATTAAACACCTACCAATCACGCAACAGGAGACACGGAGTCGTAAACTACGATATTCTTGAATTACTGCAAAACAATGCGAGCAATCTTCCTGCACCTCCTCATAAAGTAATGGACCGACTGCAACCAAACTCAGTACACATACTGCTTACTATCAGGCGAACAACCGCTGTCATGAATTAAACACCTACCACTCACGCTACAGGAGACACGAAGTCGTAAACTACGATATTCTTGAATTACTGCAAAACCATGCGAGCCATCATCCTGCACCTCCTCCCAAAGTATTGGACCGACTGCAACCAAACTCGGTACACATACTGCTTACTATCAGGCGAACAACCGCTGTCATGAATTAAACAGCTACCACTCACGCTACAGGAGACACGAAGTCGTAAACTACGATATTCTTGAATTACTGCAAAACCATGCGAGCAATCGTCCTGCATCTCCTCCTAAAGTATTGGACCGACTGCAACCAAACTCGGTACACATACTGC
Source organism: Locusta migratoria (assembly GCA_026315105.1). Classification (NCBI taxonomy): domain Eukaryota; kingdom Metazoa; phylum Arthropoda; class Insecta; order Orthoptera; family Acrididae; genus Locusta; species Locusta migratoria. The sequence goes on from CM048748.1 coordinate 485,224,216, forward strand.
TTACTATCAGGCGAACAACCGCTGTCATGAATTAAATACCTACCACTCACGCTAAAGGAGATACGAAGTCGTAGACTACGATATTCTTGAATTACTGCAAAACCATGCGAACAATCATCCTGCACCTCCACCCAAAGTATTGGACCGACTGCAACCAAACTCGGTACACATACTGCTTACTATCAGGCGAACAACCGCTGTCATGAATTAAACACCTACCAGTCACGCTACAGGAGACACGAAGTCGTAAACTACGATATTCTTGAATTACTGCAAAACCATGCAAGCAATCTTCCTGCACCTCCTCCTAAAGTATTGGACCGACTGCAACCAAACTCGGTACACATACTGCTTACTATCAGGCGAACAGCCGCTGTCATGAATTAAACACCTACCAATCACGCAACAGGAGACACGAAGTCGTAAACTACGATATTCTTGAATTACTGCAAAACCATGCGAGCTATCTTCCTGCACCTCCTCCTAATGTATTGGACCGACTGCAACCAAACTCGGTACATATACTGCTTACTATCAGGCGAACAGCCGCTGTCACGAATTAAACACCTACCAATCACGCTACAGGAGACACGAAGTCGTAAACTAGGATATTCTTGAATTACTGCAAAACCATGCGAGCCATCTTCCTGCACCTCCTCCTAAAGTATTGGACAGACTGCAACCAAACTCGGTACACATACTGCTTACTATCAGGCGAACAACCGCTGTTATGAATTAAACTCCTACCACTCACGCTACAGGAGACACGAAGTCGTAAACTACGATATTCTTGAATTACTGCAAAACCATGCGAGCCATCATCCTGCACCTCCTCCCAAAGTATTGGACCGACTGCAACCAAACTCGGTACACATACTGCTTACTATCAGGCGAACAACCGCTGTCATGAATTAAACAGCTACCAGTCACGCTACAGGAGACACGAAGTCGTAAACTACGATATTCTTGAATTACTGCAAAACCATGCGAGTAATCGTCCTGCATCTCCTCCTAAAGTATTGGACCGACTGCAACCAAACTCGGTACACATACTGCTTACTATCAGGCGAACAACCGCTGTCATGAATTAAATACCTACCACTCACGCTAAAGGAGATACGAAGTCGTAGACTACGATATTCTTGAATTACTGCAAAACCATGCGAACCATCATCCTGCACCTCCACCCAAAGTATTGGACCGACTGCAACCAAACTCGGTACACATACTGCTTACTATCAGGCGAACAGCCGCTGTCATGAATTAAACACCTACCAATCACGCAACAGGAGACACGAAGTCGTAAACTACGATATTCTTGAATTACTGCAAAACCATGCGAGCAATCTTCCTGCACCTCCTCATAAAGTATTGGACCGACTGCAACCAAACTCAGTACACATACTGCTTACTATCAGGCGAACAACCGCTGTCATGAATTAAACACCTACCACTCACGCTACAGGAGACACGAAGTCATAAACTACGATATTCTTGAATTACTGCAAAACCATGCGAGCCATTATCCTGCACCTCCTCCCAAAGTATTGGACCGACTGCAACCAAACTCGGTACACATACTGCTTACTATCAGGCGAACAACCGCTGTCATGAATTAAACACCTACCACCCACGCTACAGGAGACACCAAGTCGTAAACTACGATATTCTTGAATTATTGCAAAACCATGCGAGCTATCTTCCTGCACCTCCTCCTAAAGTATTGGACCGACTGCAACCAAACTCGGTACATATACTGCTTACTATCAGGCGAACAGCCGCTGTCATGAATTAAACACCTACCAATCACGCTACAGGAGACACGAAGTCGTAAACTAGGATATTCTTGAATTACGGCAAAACCATGCGAGCCATCTTCCTGCACCTCCTCCTAAAGTATTGGACCGACTGCAAACAAACTCGGTACACATACTGCTTACTATCAGGCGAACAACCGCTGTCATGATTTAAACACCTACCACTCACGCTACAGGAGACACGAAGTCGTAAACTACGATATTCTTGAATTACTTCAAAACCTTGCGAGACATCATCCTGCACTTCCTCCTAAAGTATTGGACCGACTGCAACCAATCTCGGTACACATATTGCTTACTATCAGGCGATCAACCGCTTTCATGAATTAAACACCTACCACTCACGCTACAGGAGACACGAAGTCGTAAACTACGACATTCTTGAATTACTGCAAAACCATGCGAGCCATCTTCCTGCACCTCCTCCTAAAGTATTGGACCGACTGCAACCAAACTCGGTACATATACTGCTTACTATCAGGCGAAAAACCGCTGTCATGAATTAAACACCTACCACTCACGCTACAGGAGGCACGAAGTCGTAAACTATGATATTCTTGTATTACTGCAAAACCATGCGAGCCATCTTCCTGCACCTCCTCCTAAAGTATTGGACCGACTGCAACCAAACTCGGTATATATACTGCTTACTATCAGGTGAATAACCGCTGTCATGAATTAAACACCTACCACTTACGCTACAGGAGACACGAAGTCGTAAACTACGATATTCTTGAATTACTGCAAAACCATGCGAGCCATCTTCCTGCACCTCCTCCTAAAGTATTGGACCGACTGCAACCAAACTCGGTACACATACTGCTTACTATCAGACGAACAACCGCTGTGATGAATTATACACGTACCAGTCACGCTACAGGAGACACGAAGTCGTAAACTACGATATTCTTGAATTACTGCAAAACCATGCGAGCAATCTTCCTGCACCTCCTCCTAAAGTATTGGACCGACTGCAACCAAACTCGGTGCACATACTGCTTACTATCAGGCGAAGAACCGCTGTCATGAATTAAACACCTACCAGTCACGCTACAGGAGGCACGAAGTCGTAAACTAAGATATTCTTAAATTACTGCAAAACCATGCTTGCCATCTTCCTGAACCTCCTCCTAAAGTATTGGACCGACTGCAACCAAACTCGGTACACATACTGCTTACTATCAGGCGAACAACCGCTGTCATGAATTAAACACCTACCACTCACGCTAAAGGAGACACGAAGTCGTAAACTAGGATATTCTTGAGTTACTGCAAAACCATGCGAGATGTCTTCCTGCACCTCCTCCAAAAGTAGTGGACCGACTGCAACCAAACTCTATTCACATACTGCTTACTATCAGGCGAACAGCCGCTGTCATGAATTAAACACCTACCAATCACGCTACAGGAGACACGAAGTCGTAAACTAGGATATTCTTGAATTACTGCAAAACCATGCGAGCCATCTTCCTGCACCTCCTCCTAAAGTATTGGACCGACTGCAACCAAACTCGGTACACATACTGCTTACTATCAGGCGAAAAACCGCTGTCATGAATTGAACACCTACCACTCACGGTACAGGAGACACGAAGTCGTAAACTACGACATTCTTGAATTACTGCAAAACCATGCGAGCCATCTTCCTGCACCTCCTCCTAAAGTATTGGACCGACTGCAACCAAACTCGGTACATATACTGCTTACTATCAGGCGAAAAACCGCTGTCATGAATTAAACACCTACCACTCACGCTACAGGAGGCACGAAGTCGTAAACTATGATATTCTTGTATTACTGCAAAACCATGCGAGCCATCTTCCTGCACCTCCTCCTAAAGTATTGGACCGACTGCAACCAAACTCGGTACATATACTGCTTACTATCAGGCGAATAACCGCTGTCATGAATTAAACACCTACCACTTACGCTACAGGAGACACGAAGTCGTAAACTACGATATTCTTGAATTACTGCAAAACCATGCGAGCCATCTTCCTGCACCTCCTCCTAAAGTATTGGACCGACTGCAACCAAACTCGGTACACATACTGCTTACTATCAGACGAACAACCGCTGTGATGAATTATACACGTACCAGTCACGCTACAGGAGACACGAAGTCGTAAACTACGATATTCTTGAATTACTGCAAAACCATGCGAGCAATCTTCCTGCACCTCCTCCTAAAGTATTGGACCGACTGCAACCAAACTCGGTGCACATACTGCTTACTATCAGGCGAAGAACCGCTGTCATGAATTAAACACCTACCAGTCACGCTACAGGAGGCACGAAGTCGTAAACTAAGATATTCTTAAATTACTGCAAAACCATGCTTGCCATCTTCCTGAACCTCCTCCTAAAGTATTGGACCGACTGCAACCAAACTCGGTACACATACTGCTTACTATCAGGCGAACAACCGCTGTCATGAATTAAACACCTACCACTCACGCTAAAGGAGACACGAAGTCGTAAACTAGGATATTCTTGAGTTACTGCAAAACCATGCGAGATGTCTTCCTGCACCTCCTCCAAAAGTAGTGGACCGACTGCAACCAAACTCTATTCACATACTGCTTACTATCAGGCGAACAGCCGCTGTCATGAATTAAACACCTACCAATCACGCTACAGGAGACACGAAGTCGTAAACTAGGATATTCTTGAATTACTGCAAAACCATGCGAGCCATCTTCCTGCACCTCCTCCTAAAGTATTGGACCGACTGCAACCAAACTCGGTACACATACTGCTTACTATCAGGCGAAAAACCGCTGTCATGAATTGAACACCTACCACTCACGGTACAGGAGACACGAAGTCGTAAACTACGATATTCTTGAATTACTGCAAAACCTTGCGAGACATCATCCTGCACCTCCTCCTAAAGTATTGGACCGACTGCAACCAAACTCGGTACACATATTACTTACTATCAGGCGATCAACTGCTGTCATGAATTAAACCCCTACCACTCACGCTACAGGAGACACGAAGTCGTAAACTACGATATTCTTGAATTACTGCAAAACCATGCGAGCCATCTTCCTGCACCTCCTCCTAAAGTATTAGACCGACTGCAACCAAACTCGGTACATATACTGCTTACTATCAGGCGTACAACCGCTGTCATGAATTAAACACCTACCACTCACGCTAAAGGAGACACGAAGTCATAAACTACGATATTCTTGAATTACTGCAAAACCATGCGAGCAATCTTCCTGCACCTCCTCCTAAAGTATTGGACCGACTGCAACCAAACTCGGTACACATACTGCTTACTATCAGGCGAACAACCGCTGTCATGAATTAAACACCTACCAGTCACGCTACAGGAGACACGAAGTCGTAAACTACGATACTCTTGAATTACTGCAAAACCATGCGAGGCATCTTCCTGCACCTCCTCCTAAAGTATTGGACCGACTGCTACCAAACTCGGTACACATGCTGCTTACTATCAGGCGAAGAACCGCTGTCATGAATTAAACACCTACCACTCACGCTACAGGAGACACGAAGTCGTAAACTACGATATTCTAGAATTACTGCAAAACAATGCGAGACATCTTCCTGCACCTCCTCCGAAAGTATTGGACCGACTGCAATCAAACTCGGTACACATACTGCTTACTATCAGGCGAACAACCGCTGTCATGAATTAAACACCTACCACTCACGCTACAGGAGACACGAAGTCGTAAACTACAATATTCTTGAATTACTGCAATACCATGCGAGCCATCTTCCTCCACCTCCTCTTAAAGTATTGGACCGACTGCAACCAAACTCGGTACACATACTGCTTACTATCAGGCGAACAACCGCTGTCATGAATTAAACACCTACCACTCACGCTACAGAAGACACGAAGTCGTAAACTAAGATATTCTTGAATTACTGCAAACCCATGCGAGACATCTTCCTGCACCTCCTCCAAAAGTATTGGACCGACTGCTATCAAACTCGGTACACATACTGCTTACTATCAAGCGAAAACCGCTGTCATGAATTAAACACCTACCACTCAAGCAACAGGAGACACGAAGTCGTAAACTACGATATTCTTGAATTACTGCAAAACCATGCGAGCCATCTTCCTGCACCTCTTCCAAAAGTAGTAGACCGACTGCAACCAAACTCGGTACACGTACTGCTTACTAACAGTCGAACAACCGCTGTCATGAATTAAACACCTACCACTCACGCTAAAGGAGATACGAAGTCGTAGACTACGATATTATTGAATTACTGCAAAACCATGCGAAACATCATCCTGCACCTCCACCCAAAGTATTGGACCGACTGCAACCAAACTCGGTACACATACTGCTTACTATCAGGCGAACAGCCGCTGTCATGAATTAATTACCTACCACTCACGCTACAGGAGACACGAAGTCGTAAACTACGATATTCTTGAATTACTGAAAAACCATGTGAGCCATCTTCCTGCACCTCCTCCTAAAGTATTGGTCCGACTGCTACCAAACTCGGTACACATGCTAATTACTATCAGGCGAAGAACCGCTGTCATGAATTAAACACCTACCAGTCACGCTACAGGAGACACGAAGTCGTAAACTACGATATTCTTGAATTACTGCAAAACCATGCGTGCAATCGTCCTGCATCTCCTCCTAAAGTATTGGACCGACTGCAACCAAACTCGGTACACATACTGCGTACTATCAGGCGAACAACCGCTGTCATGAATTAAATACCTACCACTCACGCTAAAGGAGATACGAAGTCGTAGACTACGATATTCTTGAATTACAGCAAAACCATGCGAACCATCATCCTGCACCTCCACCCAAAGTATTGGACCGACTGCAACCAAACTCGGTACACATACTGCTTACTATCAGGCGAACAACCGCTGTCATGAATTAAACACCTACCAGTCACGCTACAGGAGACACGAAGTCGTAAACTACGATATTCTTGAATTACTGCAAAACCATGCGAGCCATCTTCCTTCACCTCCTCCTAAAGTATTGGACCGACTGCAACCAAACTCGGTACACATACTGCTTACTATCAGGCGAACAGCCGCTGTCATGAATTAAACACCTACCAATCACGCAACAGGAGACACGAAGTCGTAAACTACGATATTCTTGAATTACTGCAAAACCATGCGAGCAATCTTCCTGCACCTCCTCATAAAGTATTGGACCGACTGCAACCAAACTCAGTACACATACTGCATACTATCAGGCGAACAACCGCTGTCATGAATTAAACACCTACCACTCACGCTACAGGAGACACGAAGTCGTAAACTACGATATTCCTGAATTACTGCAAAACCATGCGAGCCATCATCCTGCACCTCCTCCCAAAGTATTGGACCGACTGCAACCAAACTCGGTACTCATACTGCTTACTATCAGGCGAACAACCGCTGTCATGAATTAAACACCTACCACCCACGCTACAGGAGACACCAAGTCGTGAACTACGATATCCTTGAATTATTGCAAAACCATGCGAGCTATCTTCCTGCACCTCTTCCTAAAGTATTGGACCGACTGCAACCAAACTCGGTGCATATACTGCTTACTATCAGGCGAACAGCCGCTGTCATGAAGAAACACCTACCAATCACGCTACAGGAGACACGAAGTCGTAAACTAGGATATTCTTGAATTACTGCAAAACCATGCGAGCCATCTTCCTGCACCTCCTCCTAAAGTATTGGACCGACTGCAACCAAACTCGGTACACATACTGCTTACTATCAGGCGAACAACCGCTGTCATGAATTAAACACCTACCACTCACGCTACAGGAGACAAGAAGTCGTAAACTACGATATTCTTGAATTACTACAAAACCTTGCGAGACACCATCCTGCACCTCCTCCTAAAGTATTGGACCGACTGCAACCAATCTCTGTACACATATTGCTTACTATCAGGCGATTAACCGCTTTCATGAATTAAACACCTACCACTCACGCTACAGGAGACACGAAGTCGTAAACTACGATATTCTTGAATTACTGCAAAACCATGCGAGCCATCTTCCTGCACCTCCTCCTAAAGTATTGGACCGACTGCAACCAAACTCGGTACACATACTGCTTACTATCAGACGAACAACCGCTGTCATGATTAGACACCTACCACTCACTCTACAGGAAACACGAATTCGTAAACTACGACATTATTGAATTACTGCAAAACACTGCGAGCCATCTACCTGCAGCTCTTCCTGAAGTAGTGGACCGACTGCAACCAAACTCGGTACACATACTGCTTACTATCACTCGAACAACCGATGTCATGAAGTAAACACCTACCACTCACGCTGTAGGAGACACGAAATCGTAAACTAAGATATTCTTGAATTACTGCAAAACCATGCGAGCCATCTTCCTGCACCTCTTCCAAAAGTAGTAGACCGACTGCAACCAAACTCGGTACACGTACTGCTTACTATCAGTCGAACAACCGCTGTCATGAATTAAACACCTACCACTCACGCTAAAGGAGATACGAAGTCGTAGACTACGCTATTCTTGAATTACTGCAAAACCATGCGAAACATCATCCTGCACCTCCACCCAAAGTATTGGACCGACTGCAACCAAACTCGGTACACATACTGCTTACTATCAGGCGAACAACCGCTGTCATGAATTAAACACCTACCACTCACGCCACAGGAGACACGAAGTCGTAAACTACGATATTCTTGAATTACTGCAAAACCATGCGTGCAATCGTCCTGCATCTCCTCCTAAAGTATTGGACCGACTGCAACCAAACTCGGTACACATACTGCGTACTATCAGGCGAACAACCGCTGTCATGAATTAAATACCTACCACTCACGCTAAAGGAGATACGAAGTCGTAGACTACGATATTCTTGAATTACAGCAAAACCATGCGAACCATCATCCTGCACCTCCACCCAAAGTATTGGACCGACTGCAACCAAACTCGGTACACATACTGCTTACTATCAGGCGAACAACCGCTGTCATGAATTAAACACCTACCAGTCACGCTACAGGAGACACGAAGTCGTAAACTACGATATTCTTGAATTACTGCAAAACCATGCGAGCCATCTTCCTTCACCTCCTCCTAAAGTGTTGGACCGACTGCAACCAAACTCGGTACACATACTGCTTACTATCAGGCGAACAGCCGCTGTCATGAATTAAACACCTACCAATCACGCAACAGGAGACACGAAGTCGTAAACTACGATATTCTTGAATTACTGCAAAACCATGCGAGCAATCTTCCTGCACCTCCTCATAAAGTATTGGACCGACTGCAGCCAAACTCAGTACACATACTGCTTACTATCAGGCGAACAACCGCTGTCATGAATTAAACACCTACCACTCACGCTACAGGAGACACGAAGTCGTAAACTACGATATTCCTGAATTACTGCAAAACCATGCGAGCCATCATCCTGCACCTCCTCCCAAAGTATTGGACCGACTGCAACCAAACTCGGTACTCATACTGCTTACTATCAGGCGAACAACCGCTGTCATGAATTAAACACCTACCACCCACGCTACAGGAGACACCAAGTCGTGAACTACGATATCCTTGAATTATTGCAAAACCATGCGAGCTATCTTCCTGCACCTCTTCCTAAAGTATTGGACCGACTGCAACCAAACTCGGTGCATATACTGCTTACTATCAGGCGAACAGCCGCTGTCATGAATTAAACACCTACCAATCACGCTACAGGAGACACGAAGTCGTAAACTAGGATATTCTTGAATTACTGCAAAACCATGCGAGCCATCTTCCTGCTCCTCCTCCTAAAGTATTGGACCGACTGCAACCAAACTCGGTACACATACTGCTTACTATCAGGCGAACAACCGCTGTCATGAATTAAACACCTACCACTCACGCTACAGGAGACACGAAGTCGTAAACTACGATATTCTTGAATTACTACAAAACCTTGCGAGACACCATCCTGCACCTCCTCCTAAAGTATTGGACCGACTGCAACCAATCTCGGTACACATATTGCTTACTATCAGGCGATTAACCGCTTTCATGAATTAAACACCTACCACTCACGCTACAGGAGACACGAAGTCGTAAACTACGATATTCTTGAATTACTGCAAAACCATGCGAGCCATCTTCCTGCACCTCCTCCTAAAGTATTGGACCGACTGCAACCAAACTCGGTACACATACTGCTTACTATCAGACGAACAACCGCTGTGATGAATTATACACCTACCAGTCACGCTACAGGAGACACGAAGTCGTAAACTACGATATTCTTGAATTACTGCAAAACCATGCGAGCCATCTTCCTGCACCTCCTCCTAAAGTATTGGACCGACTGCAACCAAACTCGGTGCACATACTGTTTACTATCAGGCGAAGAACCGCTGTCATGAATTAAACACCTACCAGTCACGCTACAGGAGGCACGAAATCGTAAACTAAGATATTCTTGAATTACTGCAAAACCATGCGAGCCATCTTCCTGCACCTCCTCCTAAAGTATTGGACCGACTGCAACCAAACTCGGTACACATACTGCTTACTATCAGGCGAACAACCGCTGTCATGAATTAAACACCTACCACTCACTCTACAGGAGACACGAAGTCGTAAACTACGATATTCTTAAATTACTGCAAAACCATGCGAGGAATCGTCCTGCATCTCCTCATAAAGTAGTGGACCGACTGCAACCAAACTCGGTACACATACTGCTTACTATCAGGCGAACAACCGCTGTCATGAATTAAATACCTACCACTCACGCTAAAGGAGATACGAAGTCGTGGACTACGATATTCTTGAATTACTGCAAAACCATGCAAGCCATCATCCTGCACCTCCTCCCAAAGTATTGGACCGACTGCAACCAAACTCGGTACACATACTGCTTACTATCAGGCGAACAACCGCTGTCATGAATTAAACACCTACCACTCACGCTACAGGAGACACGATGTCGTAAACTACGATATTCTTGAATTATTGCAAAACCATGCGAGCTATCTTCCTGCACCTCCTCCTAAAGTATTGGACCGACTGCAACCAAACTCGGTACATATACTGCTTACTATCAGGCGAACAGCCGCTGTCATGAATTAAACACCTACCAATCACGCTACAGGAGACACGAAGTCGTAAACTAGGATATTCTTGAATTACTGCAAAACCATGCGAGCAATCTTCCTGCACCTCCTCCTAAAGTATTGGACCGACTGCAACCAAACTCGGTACACATACTGCTTACTATCAGGCGAAAAACCGCTGTCATGAATTAAACACCTACCACTCACGCTACAGGAGACACGAAGTCGTAAACTACGATATTCTTGAATTACTGCAAAACCTTGCGAGACATCATCCTGCACCTCATCCTAAAGTATTGGACCGACTGCAACCAAACTCGGTACACATATTGCTTACTATCAGGCGATCAACCGCTGTCATGAATTAAACACCTACCACTCACGCTACAGGAGGGACGAAGTCGTAAACTACGATATTCTGGAATTACTGCAAAACCATGCGAGCCATCTTCCTGCACATCCTCCTAAAGTATTGGACCGACTGCAACCAAACTCGGTACATATCCTGCTTACTATCAGGCGAACAACCGCTGTCATGAATTAAACACCTACCACTCACGCTAAAGGAGACACGAAGTCGTAAACTACGATATTCTTGAATTACTGCAAAACCATGCGAGCCATCTTCCTGCACCTCCTCCTAAAGTATTGGACCGACAGCAACCAAACTCGGTACACATACTGCTTACTATCAGGCGAACAACCGCTGTCATGAATTAAACACCTACCAGTCACGCTACAGGAGACACGAAGTCCTAAACTACGATACTCTTGAATTACTGCAAAACCATGCGAGCCATCTTCCTGCACCTCCTCCTAAAGTATTGGACCGACTGCTACCAAACTCGGTACACATGCTGCTTACTATCAGGCGAAAAACCGCTGTCATGAATTAAACACCTACCACTCACGCTACAGGAGACACGAAGTCGTAAACTACAATAATCTTGAATTACGGCAATACCATGCGAGCCATCTTCCGGCACCTCCTCCTAAAGTATTGGACCGACTGAAACCAAACTCGGTACACATACTGCTTACTATCAGGCGAACAACCGCTGTCATGAATTAAACACCTACCACTCACGCTACAGGAGACACGAAGTCGTAAACTACGATATTCTTGAATTACTGCAAAACCATGCGACCCATCTTCCTGCACCTCCTCCTAAAGTATTGGAACGACTGCAACCAAACTCAGTACACATACTGCTTACTATCAGGCGAACAACCGCTGTCATGAATTAAACACCTACCACTCACGCTACAGGAGACACGAAGTCGTAAACTACGATATTCTTGAATTACTGCAAAACCATGCGAGCCATCTTCCTGCACCTCCTCCTAAAGTAGTGGACCGACTGCAACCAAACTCGGTACACATACTGCTTACTATCAGGCGAACAACCGCTGTCATGAATTAATTACCTACCACTCGCGCTACAGGAGACACGAAGTCGTAAACTACGATATTCTTGAATTACTGCAAAACAATGCGAGACATCTTCCTGCACCTCCTCCTAAAGTACTGGACCGACTGCAACCAAATTCGGTACACATACTGCTTACTATCAGGCGAACAACCGCTGTCATGAATTAAACACCGACCAGTCACGCTACAGGAGACACGAAGTCGAAAACTACGATATTCTTGAATTACTGGAAAACCATGCGAGCAATCTTCCTGCACCTCCTCTTAAAGTATTGGACCGACTGCAACCAAACTCGGTACACATACTGCTTACTATCAGGTGAACAACCGCTGTCATGAATTAAACACCTACCACTCACGCTACAGGAGACACGAAGTCGTAAACTACGATATTCTTGAATTACTGCAAAACCATGCGAGACCTCTTCCTGCACCTCCTCCGAAAGTATTGGACCGACTGCAATCAAACTCGGTACACATACTGCTTACTATCAGGCGAACAACCGCTGTCATGAATTAAACACCTACCACTCACGCTACAGGAGACACGAAGTCGTAAACTACAATATTCTTGAATTACTGCAATACCATGTGAGCCATCTTCCTCCACCTCCTCTTAAAGTATTGGACCGACTGCAACCAAACTCGGTACACATACTGCTTACTATCAGGCGAACAACCGCTGTCATGAATTAAACACCTACCACTCACGCTACAGGAGACACGAAGTCGTAAACTACGATATTCTTGAATTACTGCAAAATCATGCGAGCCATCTTCCTGCACCTCCTCCGAAAGTATTGGACCGACTGCAATCAAACTCGGTACACATACTGCTTACTATCAGGCGAACAACCGCTGTCATGAATTAAACACCTACCACTCACGCAACAGGAGACACGAAGTCGTAAACTACGATATTCTTGAATTACTGCAAAACCATGCGAGCCATCTTCCTGCACCTCTTCCAAAAGTAGTAGACCGACTGCAACCAAACTCGGTACACGTACTGCTTACTATCAGTCGAACAACCGCTGTCATGATTTAAACAGCTACCACTCACGCTACAGGAGACACGAAGTCGTAAACTGCGATATTCTTGAATTACTGCAAAACCATGCGAGCAATCGTCCTGCATCTCCTACTAAAGTATTGGACCGACTGCAACCAAACTCGGTACACATACTGCTTACTATCAGGTGAACAACCGCTGTCATGAATTAAATACCTACCACTCACGCTAAAGGAGATACGAAGTCGTAGACTACGATATTCTTGAATTACTGCAAAACCATGCGAACGATCATCCTGCACCTCCACCCAAAGTATTGGACCGACTGCAACCAAACTCGGTACACATACTGCTTACTATCAGGCGAACATCCGCTGTCATGAATTAAACACCTACCAGTCACGCTACAGGAGACACGAAGTCGTAAACTACGATATTCTTGAATTACTGCAAAACCATGCGAGCCATCTTCCTGCACCTCCTCCTAAAGTATTGGACCGACTGCAACCAAACTCGGTACACATACTGCTTACTATCAGGCGAACAGCCGCTGTCATGAATTAAACACCTACCAATCACGCAACAGGAGACACGAAGTCGTAAACTACGATATTCTTGAATTACTGCAAAACCATGCGAGCAATCTTCCTGCACCTCCTCATAAAGTATTGGACCGACTGCATCCAAACTCAGTACACATACTGCTTACTATCAGGCGAACATCCGCTGTCATGAATTAAACACCTACCACTCACGCTACAGGAGACACGAAGTCGTAAACTACGATATTCTTGAATTACTGCAAAACCATGCGAGACATCTTCCTGCACCTCCTCCTAATGTATTGGACCGACTGCAACCAAACTCGGTACACATACTGCTTACTATCAGGCGAACAACCGCTGTCATGAATTAAACACCTACCACTCACGCTACAGGAGACACGAAGTCGTAAACTAGGATATTCTTGAGTTACTGCAAAACCATGCGAGATATCTTCCTGCACCTCCTCCAAAAGTAGTGGACCGACTGCAACCAAACTCGGTACACATACTGCTTACTATCAGTCGAAAAACCGCTGTCATGAATTAAACACCTACCACTCACGCTACACGAGACACGAAGTCGTAAACTACGATATTCTTGAATTACTGCAAAACCATTCGAGCAATCGTCCTGCATTTCCTCATAAAGTAGTGGACCGACTGCAACCAAACTCGGTACACATACTGCTTACTATCAGGCGAACAACCGATGTCATGAATTAAATACCTACCACTCACGCTAAAGGAGATACGAAGTCGTAGACTACGACATTCTTGAATTACTGCAAAACCATGCGAGCCATCATCCTGCACCTCCTCCCAAAGTATTGGACCGACTGCAACCAAACTCGGTACACATACTGCTTACTATCAGGCGAACAACCGCTGTCATGAATTAAACACCTACCACTCGCGCTACAGGAGACACGAAGTCGTAAACTACGATATTCTTGAATTATTGCAAAACCATGCGAGCCATCTTCCTGCACCTCCTCCTAAAGTATTGGACCGACTGCAACCAAACTCGGTACATATACTGCTTACTATCAGGCGAACAGCCGCTGTCATGAATTAAACACCTACCAATCACGCTACAGGAGACACGAAGTCGTAAACTAGGATATTCTTGAATTACTGCAAAATCATGCGAGCCATCTTCCTGCACCTCCTCCTAAAGTATTGGACCAACTGCAACCAAACTCGGTACACACACTGCTTATTATCAGGCGAACAACCGCTGTCATAAATTAAACACCTACCACTCACGCTACAGGAGACACGAAGTCGTAAACTACGATATTCTTGAATTACTGCAAAACCTTGCGAGACATCATCCTGCACCTCCTCCTAAAGTAATGGACCGACTGCAACCAAACTCTGTACACATATTGCTTACTATCAGGCGATCAACCGCTTTCATGAATTAAACACCTACCACTCACGCTACAGGAGACACGAAGTCGTAAACTACGATATTCTTGAATTACTGCAAAACCATGCGAGCCATCTTCCTGCACCTCCTCCTAAAGTATTGGACCGACTGCAACCAAACTCGGTACATATACTGCTTACTATCAGGCGAACAACCGCTGTCTTGAATTAAACACCTACCACTCACGCTACAGGAGACACGAAGTCGTAAACTACGATATTCTTGAATTACTGCAAAACCATGCGAGCCATCTTCCTGCACCTCCTCCTAAAGTATCGGACCGACTGCAACCAAACTCGGTACACATACTGCTTACTATCAGGCGAACAACCGCTGTCATGAATTAAACACCTACCACTCACGCTACAGGAGACACGAAGTCGTAAACTAGGATATTCTTGAGTTACTGCAAAACCATGCCAGATATCTTCCTGCAACTCCTCCAAAAGTAGTGGACCGACTGCAACCAAACTCGGTACACATACTGCTTACTATCAGTCGAAAAACCGCTGTCATGAATTAAACACCTACCACTCACGCTACACGAGACACGAATTCGTAAACTACGATATTCTTGAATTACTGCATAACAATTCGAGAAATCGTCCCGCATCTCCTCATAAAGTAGTGGACCGACTGCAACCAAACTCGGTACACATACTGCTTACTATCAGGCGAACAACCGCTGTCATGAATTAAATACCTACCACTCACGCTAAAGGAGATACGAAGTCGTAGACTACGATATTCTTGAATTACTGCAAAACCAAGCGAGCCATCATCCTGCACCTCCTCCGAAAGTATTGGACCGACTGCAACCAAACTCGGTACACATACTGCTTACTATCAGGCGAACAACCGCTGTCATGAATTAAACACCTACCACTCACGCTACAGGAGACACGAAGTCGTAAACTACGATTTTCTTGAATTATTGCAAAACCATGCGAGATATCTTCCTGCACCTCCTCCTAAAGTATTGGACCGACTGCAACCAAACTCGGTACATATACTGCTTACTATCAGGCGAACAGCCGCTGTCATGAATTAAACACCTACCAATCACGCTACAGGAGACACGAAGTCGTAAACTAGGATATTCTTGAATTACTGCAAAATCATGCGAGCCATCTTCCTGCACCTCCTCCTAAAGTATTGGACCAACTGCAACCAACCTCGGTACACACACTGCTTACTATCAGGCGAACAACCGCTGTCATAAATTAAACACCTACCACTCACGCTACAGGAGACACGAAGTCGTAAACTACGATATTCTTGAATTACTGCAAAACCATGCGAGCCATCTTCCTGCACCTTCTCCTAAAGTATTGGACCGACTGCAACCAAACTCGGTACACATACTGCTTACTATCAGGCGAACAACCGCTGTCATGAATTAAACACCTACCACTCACGCTACAGGAGACACGAAGTCGTAAACTAGGATATTCTTGAGTTACTGCAAAACCATGCGAGATATCTTCCTGCACCTCCTCCAAAAGTAGTGGACCGACTGCAACCAAACTCGGTACACATACTGCTTACTATCAGTCGAAAAACCGCTGTCATGAATTAAACACCTACCACTCACGCTACAGGAGACACGAAGTCGTAAACTACAATAATCTTGAATTACGGCAATACCATGCGAGCCATCTTCCGGCACCTCCTCCTAAAGTATTGGACCGACTGAAACCAAACTCGGTACACATACTGCTTACTATCAGGCGAACAACCGCTGTCATGAATTAAACACCTACCACTCACGCTACAGGAGACACGAAGTCGTAAACTACGATATTCTTGAATTACTGCAAAACCATGCGACCCATCTTCCTGCACCTCCTCCTAAAGTATTGGAACGACTGCAACCAAACTCAGTACACATACTGCTTACTATCAGGCGAACAACCGCTGTCATGAATTAAACACCTACCACTCACGCTACAGGAGACACGAAGTCGTAAACTACGATATTCTTGAATTACTGCAAAACCATGCGAGCCATCTTCCTGCACCTCCTCCTAAAGTAGTGGACCGACTGCAACCAAACTCGGTACACATACTGCTTAATATCAGGCGAACAACCGCTGTCATGAATTAATTACCTACCACTCACGCTACAGGAGATACGAAGTCGTAAACTACGATATTCTTGAATTACTGCAAAACCATGCGAGACATCTTCCTGCACCTCCTCCTAAAGTACTGGACCGACTGCAACCAAATTCGGTACACATACTGCTTACTATCAGGCGAACAACCGCTGTCATGAATTAAACACCGACCAGTCACGCTACAGGAGACACGAAGTCGAAAACTACGATATTCTTGAATTACTGCAAAACCATGCGAGCCATCTTCCTGCACCTCCTCCTAAAGTATTGGACCGACTGCAACCAAACTCGGTACACATACTGCTTACTATCAGGCGAACAACCGCTGTCATGAATTAAACACCTACCACTCACGCTACAGGAGACACGAAGTCGTAAACTAGGATATTCTTGAGTTACTGCAAAACCATGCGAGATATCTTCCTGCACCTCCTCCAAAAGTAGTGGACCGACTGCAACCAAACTCGGTACACATACTGCTTACTATCAGTCGAAAAACCGCTGCCATGAATTAAACACCTACCACTCACGCTACAGGAGACACGAAGTCGTAAACTACAATAATCTTGAATTACGGCAATACCATGCGAGCCATCTTCCGGCACCTCCTCCTAAAGTATTGGACCGACTGAAACCAAACTCGGTACACATACTGCTTACTATCAGGCGAACAACCGCTGTCATGAATTAAACACCTACCACTCACGCTACAGGAGACACGAAGTCGTAAACTACGATATTCTTGAATTACTGCAAAACCATGCGACCCATCTTCCTGCACCTCCTCCTAAAGTATTGGAACGACTGCAACCAAACTCAGTACACATACTGCTTACTATCAGGCGAACAACCGCTGTCATGAATAAAACACCTACCACTCACGCTACAGGAGACACGAAGTCGTAAACTACGATATTCTTGAATTACTGCAAAACCATGCGAGCCATCTTCCTGCACCTCCTCCTAAAGTAGTGGACCGACTGCAACCAAACTCGGTACACATACTGCTTACTATCAGGCGAACAACCGCTGTCATGAATTAATTACCTACCACTCACGCTACAGGAGATACGAAGTCGTAAACTACGATATTCTTGAATTACTGCAAAACCATGCGAGACATCTTCCTGCACCTCCTCCTAAAGTACTGGACCGACTGCAACCAAATTCGGTACACATACTGCTTACTATCAGGCGAACAACCGCTGTCATGAATTAAACACCGACCAGTCACGCTACAGGAGACACGAAGTCGAAAACTACGATATTCTTGAATTACTGGAAAACCATGCGAGCAATCTTCCTGCACCTCCTCTTAAAGTATTGGACCGACTGCAACCAAACTCGGTACACATACTGCTTACTATCAGGTGAACAACCGCTGTCATGAATTAAACACCTACCACTCACGCTACAGGAGACACGAAGTCGTAAACTACGATATTCTTGAATTACTGCAAAACCATGCGAGACACCTTCCTGCACCTCCTCCGAAAGTATTGGACCGACTGCAATCAAACTCGGTACACATACTGCTTACTATCAGGCGAACAACCGCTGTCATGAATTAAACACCTACCACTCACGCTACAGGAGACACGAAGTCGTAAACTACAATATTCTTGAATTACTGCAATACCATGTAAGCCATCTTCCTCCACCTCCTCTTAAAGTATTGGACCGACTGCAACCAAACTCGGTACACATACTGCTTACTATCAGTCGAACAACCGCTGTCATGAATTAAACAGCTACCACTCACGCTACAGGAGACACGAAGTCGTAAACTGCGATATTCTTGAATTACTGCAAAACCATGCGAGCAATCGTCCTGCATCTCCTACTAAAGTATTGGACCGACTGCAACCAAACTCGGTACACATACTGCTTACTATCAGGCGAACAACCGCTGTCATGAATTAAATACCTACCACTCACGCTAAAGGAGATACGAAGTCGTAGACTACGATATTCTTGAATTACTGCAAAACCATGCGAACCATCATCCTGCACCTCCACCCAAAGTATTGGACCGACTGCAACCAAACTCGGTACACATACTGCTTACTATCAGGCGAACATCCGCTGTCATGAATTAAACACCTACCAGTCACGCTACAGGAGACACGAAGTCGTAAACTACGATATTCTTGAATTACTGCAAAACCATGCGAGCCATCTTCCTGCACCTCCTCCTAAAGTATTGGACCGACTGCAACCAAACTCGGTGCACATACTGCTTACTATCAGGCGAAGAACCGCTGTCATGAATTAAACACCTACCAGTCACGCTACAGGAGGCACGAAGTCGTAAATTAAGATATTCTTGAATTACTGCAAAACCATGCGAGCAATCTTCCTGCACCTCCTCTTAAAGTATTGGACCGACTGCAACCAAACTCGGTACACATACTGCTTACTATCAGGCGAACAACCGCTGTCATGAATTAAACACCTACCACTCACGCTACAGGAGACACGAAGTCGTAAACTACGATATTCTTGAATTACTGCAAAACCATGCGAGCCATCTTCCTGCACCTCCTCCTAAAGTATTGGACCGACTGCAACCAAACTCGGTGCACATACTGCTTACTATCAGGCGAAGAACCGCTGTCATGAATTAAACACCTACCAGTCACGCTACAGGAGGCACGAAGACGTAAATTAAGATATTCTTGAATTACTGCAAAACCATGCGAGCCATCTTCCTGCACCTCCTCCTAAAGTATTGGACCGACTGCAACCAAACTCGGTACACATACTGCTTACTATTAGGCGAACAACCGCTGTCATGAATTAAACACCTACCACTCACGCTACAGGAGACGCGAAGTCGTAAACTACAATATTCTTGAATTATTGCAATACCATGCGAGCCATCTTCCTGCACCTCCACCTAAAGTATTGGACCGACTGCAACCAAACTCGGTACACATACTGCTTACTATCAGGCGAACAACCGCTGTCATGAATTAAACACCTACCACTCACGCTACAGGAGACACGAAGTCGTAAACTACGGTATTCTTGAATTACTGCAAAACCATGCGAGCCATCATCCTGCACCTCCTCCCAAAGTATTGGACCGACTGCAACCAAACTCGGTACACATACTGCTTACTATCAGGCGAACAACCGCTGTCATGAATTAAACACCTACCACTCGCGCTACAGGAGACACGAAGTCGTAAACTACGATATTCTTGAATTATTGCAAAACCATGCGAGCCATCTTCCTGCACCTCCTCCTAAAGTATTGGACCGACTGCACCAAACTCGGTACATATACTGCTTACTATCAGGCGAACAGCCGCTGTCATGAATTAAACAGCTACCAATCACGCTACAGGAGACACGAAGTCGTAAACTAGGATATTCTTGAATTACTGCAAAATCATGCGAGCCATCTTCCTGCACCTCCTCCTAAAGTATTGGACCAACTGCAACCAAACTCGGTACACACACTGCTTATTATCAGGCGAACAACCGCTGTCATAAATTAAACACCTACCACTCACGCTACAGGAGACACGAAGTCGTAAACTACGATATTCTTGAATTACTGCAAAAACTTGCGAGACATCATCCTGCACCTCCTCCTAAAGTAATGGACCGACTGCAACCAAACTCTGTACACATATTGCTTACTATCAGGCGATCAACCGCTTTCATGAATTAAACACCTACCACTCACGCTACAGGAGACACGAAGTCGTAAACTACGATATTCTTGAATTACTGCAAAACCATGCGAGCCATCTTCCTGCACCTCCTCCTAAAGTATTGGACCGACTGCAACCAAACTCGGTACATATACTGCTTACTATCAGGCGAACAACCGCTGTCTTGAATTAAACACCTACCACTCACGCTACAGGAGACACGAAGTCGTAAACTAGGATATTCTTGAGTTACTGCAAAACCATGCCAGATATCTTCCTGCAACTCCTCCAAAAGTAGTGGACCGACTGCAACCAAACTCGGTACACATACTGCTTACTATCAGTCGAAAAACCGCTGTCATGAATTAAACACCTACCACTCACGCTACACGAGACACGAATTCGTAAACTACGATATTCTTGAATTACTGCATAACAATTCGAGCAATCGTCCTGCATCTCCTCATAAAGTAGTGGACCGACTGCAACCAAACTCGGTACACATACTGCTTACTATCAGGCGAACAACCGCTGTCATGAATTAAATACCTACCACTCACGCTAAAGGAGATACGAAGTCGTAGACTACGATATTCTTGAATTACTGCAAAACCATGCGAGCCATCATCCTGCACCTCCTCCGAAAGTATTGGACCGACTGCAACCAAACTCGGTACACATACTGCTTACTATCAGGCGAACAACCGCTGTCATGAATTAAACACCTACCACTCACGCTACAGGAGACACGAAGTCGTTAACTACGATTTTCTTGAATTAATGCAAAACCATGCGAGATATCTTCCTGCACCTCCTCCTAAAGTATTGGACCGACTGCAACCAAACTCGGTACATATACTGCTTACTATCAGGCGAACAGCCGCTGTCATGAATTAAACACCTACCAATCACGCTACAGGAGACACGAAGTCGTAAACTAGGATATTCTTGAATTACTGCAAAATCATGCGAGCCATCTTCCTGCACCTCCTCCTAAAGTATTGGACCAACTGCAACCAAACTCGGTACACACACTGCTTACTATCAGGCGAACAACCGCTGTCATAAATTAAACACCTACCACTCACGCTACAGGAGACACGAAGTCGTAAACTACGATATTCTTGAATTACTGCAA
This sequence comes from Locusta migratoria, assembly GCA_026315105.1. Taxonomy (NCBI): domain Eukaryota; kingdom Metazoa; phylum Arthropoda; class Insecta; order Orthoptera; family Acrididae; genus Locusta; species Locusta migratoria. Next base: position 485,246,488 of record CM048748.1, read on the forward strand.
AACCATGCGAGCCATCTTCCTGCACCTCCTCCTAAAGTATTGGACCGACTGCAACCAAACTCGGTACACATACTGCTTACTATCAGGCGAACAACCGCTGTCATGAATTAAACACCTACCACTCACGCTACAGGAGACACGAAGTCGTAAACTAGGATATTCTTGAGTTACTGCAAAACCATGCGAGATATCTTCCTGCACCTCCTCCAAAAGTAGTGGACCGACTGCAACCAAACTCGGTACACATACTGCTTACTATCAGTCGAAAAACCGCTGTCATGAATTAAACACCTACCACTCACGCTACACGAGACACGAAGTCGTAAACTACGATATTCTTGAATTACTGCAAAACCATTCGAGCAATCGTCCTGCATTTCCTCATAAAGTAGTGGACCGACTGCAACCAAACTCGGTACACATACTGCTTACTATCAGGCGAACAACCGCTGTCATGAATTAAATACCTACCACTCACGCTAAAGGAGATACGAAGTCGTAGACTACGACATTCTTGAATTACTGCAAAACCATGCGAGCCATCATCCTGCACCTCCTCCCAAAGTATTGGACCGACTGCAACCAAACTCGGTACACATACTGCTTACTATCAGGCGAACAACCGCTGTCATGAATTAAACACCTACCACTCGCGCTACAGGAGACACGAAGTCGTAAACTACGATATTCTTGAATTATTGCAATACCATGCGAGCCATCTTCCTGCACCTCCACCTAAAGTATTGGACCGACTGCAACCAAACTCGGTACACATACTGCTTACTATCAGGCGAACAACCGCTGTCATGAATTAAACACCTACCACTCACGCTACAGGAGACACGAAGTCGTAAACTACGGTATTCTTGAATTACTGCAAAACCATGCGAGCCATCATCCTGCACCTCCTCCCAAAGTATTGGACCGACTGCAACCAAACTCGGTACACATACTGCTTACTATCAGGCGAACAACCGCTGTCATGAATTAAACACCTACCACTCGCGCTACAGGAGACACGAAGTCGTAAACTACGATATTCTTGAATTATTGCAAAACCATGCGAGCCATCTTCCTGCACCTCCTCCTAAAGTATTGGACCGACTGCACCAAACTCGGTACATATACTGCTTACTATCAGGCGAACAGCCGCTGTCATGAATTAAACAGCTACCAATCACGCTACAGGAGACACGAAGTCGTAAACTAGGATATTCTTGAATTACTGCAAAATCATGCGAGCCATCTTCCTGCACCTCCTCCTAAAGTATTGGACCAACTGCAACCAAACTCGGTACACACACTGCTTATTATCAGGCGAACAACCGCTGTCATAAATTAAACACCTACCACTCACGCTACAGGAGACACGAAGTCGTAAACTACGATATTCTTGAATTACTGCAAAAACTTGCGAGACATCATCCTGCACCTCCTCCTAAAGTAATGGACCGACTGCAACCAAACTCTGTACACATATTGCTTACTATCAGGCGATCAACCGCTTTCATGAATTAAACACCTACCACTCACGCTACAGGAGACACGAAGTCGTAAACTACGATATTCTTGAATTACTGCAAAACCATGCGAGCCATCTTCCTGCACCTCCTCCTAAAGTATTGGACCGACTGCAACCAAACTCGGTACATATACTGCTTACTATCAGGCGAACAACCGCTGTCTTGAATTAAACACCTACCACTCACGCTACAGGAGACACGAAGTCGTAAACTAGGATATTCTTGAGTTACTGCAAAACCATGCCAGATATCTTCCTGCAACTCCTCCAAAAGTAGTGGACCGACTGCAACCAAACTCGGTACACATACTGCTTACTATCAGTCGAAAAACCGCTGTCATGAATTAAACAACTACCACTCACGCTACACGAGACACGAATTCGTAAACTACGATATTCTTGAATTACTGCATAACAATTCGAGCAATCGTCCTGCATCTCCTCATAAAGTAGTGGACCGACTGCAACCAAACTCGGTACACATACTGCTTACTATCAGGCGAACAACCGCTGTCATGAATTAAATACCTACCACTCACGCTAAAGGAGATACGAAGTCGTAGACTACGATATTCTTGAATTACTGCAAAACCATGCGAGCCATCATCCTGCACCTCCTCCGAAAGTATTGGACCGACTGCAACCAAACTCGGTACACATACTGCTTACTATCAGGCGAACAACCGCTGTCATGAATTAAACACCTACCACTCACGCTACAGGAGACACGAAGTCGTTAACTACGATTTTCTTGAATTAATGCAAAACCATGCGAGATATCTTCCTGCACCTCCTCCTAAAGTATTGGACCGACTGCAACCAAACTCGGTACATATACTGCTTACTATCAGGCGAACAGCCGCTGTCATGAATTAAACACCTACCAATCACGCTACAGGAGACACGAAGTCGTAAACTAGGATATTCTTGAATTACTGCAAAATCATGCGAGCCATCTTCCTGCACCTCCTCCTAAAGTATTGGACCAACTGCAACCAAACTCGGTACACACACTGCTTACTATCAGGCGAACAACCGCTGTCATAAATTAAACACCTACCACTCACGCTACAGGAGACACGAAGTCGTAAACTACGATATTCTTGAATTACTGCAAAACCATGCGAGCCATCTTCCTGCACCTCCTCCTAAAGTATTGGACCGACTGCAACCAAACTCGGTACACATACTGCTTACTATCAGGCGAACAACCGCTGTCATGAATTAAACACCTACCACTCACGCTACAGGAGACACGAAGTCGTAAACTAGGATATTCTTGAGTTACTGCAAAACCATGCGAGATATCTTCCTGCACCTCCTCCAAAAGTAGTGGACCGACTGCAACCAAACTCGGTACACATACTGCTTACTATCAGTCGAAAAACCGCTGTCATGAATTAAACACCTACCACTCACGCTACACGAGACACGAAGTCGTAAACTACGATATTCTTGAATTACTGCAAAACCATTCGAGCAATCGTCCTGCATTTCCTCATAAAGTAGTGGACCGACTGCAACCAAACTCGGTACACATACTGCTTACTATCAGGCGAACAACCGCTGTCATGAATTAAATACCTACCACTCACGCTAAAGGAGATACGAAGTCGTAGACTACGACATTCTTGAATTACTGCAAAACCATGCGAGCCATCATCCTGCACCTCCTCCCAAAGTATTGGACCGACTGCAACCAAACTCGGTACACATACTGCTTACTATCAGGCGAACAACCGCTGTCATGAATTAAACACCTACCACTCGCGCTACAGGAGACACGAAGTCGTAAACTACGATATTCTTGAATTATTGCAAAACCATGCGAGCTATCTTCCTGCACCTCCTCCTAAAGTATTTTACCGACTGCAACCAAACTCGGTACATATACTGCTTACTATCAGGCGAACAACCGCTGTCATAAATTAAACACCTACAACTCACGCTACAGGAGACACGAAGTCGTAAACTACGATATTCTTGAATTACTGCAAAACCTTGCGAGACATCATCCTGCACCTCCTCCTAAAGTAATGGACCGACTGCAACCAAACTCTGTACACATATTGCTTTCTATCAGGCGATCAACCGCTTTCATGAATTAAACACCTACCACTCACGCTACAGGAGACACGAAGTCGTAAACTACGATATTCTTGAATTACTGCAAAACCATGCGAGCCATCTTCCTGCACCTCCTCCTAAAGTATTGGACCGACTGCAACCAAACTCGGTACATATACTGCTTACTATCAGGTGAACAACCGCTGTCTTGAATTAAACACCTACCACTCACGCTACAGGAGACACGAAGTCGTAAACTACGATATTCTTGAATTACTGCAAAACCATGCGAGCCATCTTCCTGCACCTCCTCCTAAAGTATCGGACCGACTGCAACCAAACTCGGTACACATACTGCTTACTATCAGCCGAACAACCGCTGTCATGAATTAAACACCTACCACTCACGCTACAGGAGACACGAAGTCGTAAACTAGGATATTCTTGAGTTACTGCAAAACCATGCCAGATATCTTCCTGCAACTCCTCCAAAAGTAGTGGACCGACTGCAACCAAACTCGGTACACATACTGCTTACTATCAGTCGAAAAACCGCTGTCATGAATTAAACACCTACCACTCACGCTACACGAGACACGAATTCGTAAACTACGATATTCTTGAATTACTGCATAACAATTCGAGCAATCGTCCTGCATCTCCTCATAAAGTAGTGGACCGACTGCAACCAAACTCGGTACACATACTGCTTACTATCAGGCGAACAACCGCTGTCATGAATTAAATACCTACCACTCACGCTAAAGGAGATACGAAGTCGTAGACTACGATATTCTTGAATTACTGCAAAACCATGCGAGCCATCATCCTGCACCTCCTCCTAAAGTATTGGACCGACTGCAACCAAACTCGGTACACATACTGCTTACAATCAGGCAACAACCGCTGTCATGAATTAAACACCTACCACTCACGCTACAGGAGACACGAAGTCGTAAACTACGATTTTCTTGAATTATTGCAAAACCATGCGAGATATCTTCCTGCACCTCCTCCTAAAGTATTGGACCGACTGCAACCAAACTCGGTACATATACTGCTTACTATCAGGCGAACAGCCGCTGTCATGAATTAAACACCTACCAATCACGCTACAGGAGACACGAATTCGTAAACTAGGATATTCTTGAATTATTGCAAAACCATGCGAGCCATCTTCCTGCACCTCCTCCTAAAGTATTGGACCGACTGCAACCAAACTCGGTGCACATACTGCTTACTATCAGGCGAAGAACCGCTGTCATGAATTAAACACCTACCAGTCACGCTACAGGAGGCACGAAGTCGTAAATTAAGATATTCTTGAATTACTGCAAAACCATGCGAGCCATCTTCCTGCACCTCCTCTTAAAGTATTGGACCGACTGCAACCAAACTCGGTACACATACTGCTTACTATCAGTCGAACAACCGCTGTCATGAATTAAACACCTACCACTCACGCTACAGGAGACACGAAGTCGTAAACTACGATATTCTTGAATTACTGCAAAACCATGCGAGCCATCTTCCTGCACCTCCTCCTAAAGTATTGGACCGACTGCAACCAAACTCGGTACACATACTGCTTACTATCAGGCGAACAACCGCTGTCATGAATTAAACACCTACCACTAACACTACAGGAGACACGAAGTCGTAAACTACGATATTGTTGAATTACTGCAAAACCATGCGAGCCATCTTCCTGCACCTCCTCCTAAAGTATTGGACCGACTGCAACCAAACTCGGTACACATACTGCTTACTATTAGGCGAACAACCGCTGTCATGAATTAAACACCTACCACTCACGCTACAGGAGACGCGAAGTCGTAAACTACAATATTCTTGAATTATTGCAATACCATGCGAGCCATCTTCCTGCACCTCCACCTAAAGTATTGGAGCGACTGCAACCAAACTCGGTACACATACTGCTTACTATCAGGCGAACAACCGCTGTCATGAATTAAACACCTACCACTCACGCTACAGGAGACACGAAGTCGTAAACTACGGTATTCTTGAATTACTGCAAAACCATGCGAGCCATCATCCTGCACCTCCTCCCAAAGTATTGGACCGACTGCAACCAAAATCGGTACACATACTGCTTACTATCAGGCGAACAACCGCTGTCATGAATTAAACACCTACCACTCACGCTACAGGAGACACGAAGTCGTAAACTACGATATTCTTGAATTATTGCAAAACCATGCGAGCTATCTTCCTGCACCTCCTCCTAAAGTATTGGACCGACTGCAACCAAACTCAGTACATATACTGCTTACTATCAGGCGAACAGCCGCTGTCATGAATTAAACACCTACCAATCACGCTACAGGAAACACGAAGTCGTAAACTAGGATATTCTTGAATTATTGCAAAACCATGCGAGCCATCTTCCTGCACCTCCTCCTAAAGTATTGGACCGACTGCAACCAAACTCGGTACACATACTGCTTACTATCAGGCGAACAACCGCTGTCATGAGTTAAACACCTACCACTCACGCTACAGGAGACACGAAGTCGTAAACTAGGATATTATTGAGTTACTGCAAAACCATGCGAGATATCTTCCTGCACCTCCTCCAAAAGTAGTGGACCGACTGCAACCAAACTCGGTACACATACTGCTTACTATCAGTCGAAAAACCGCTGTCATGAATTAAACACCTACCACTCACGCTACACGAGACATGAAGTCGTAAACTACGATATTCTTGAATTACTGCAAAACCATTCGAGCTATCGTCCTGCATCTCCTCATAACGTAGTGGACCGACGGCAACCAAACTCGGTACACATACTGCTTACTATCGAGCGAAGAACCGCTGTCATGAATTAACACCTACCAGTCACGCTACAGGAGGCACGAAGTCGTAAATTAAGATATTCTTGAATTACTGCAAAACCATGCGACCCATCTTCCTGCACCTCCTCCTAAAGTATTGGACCGACTGCAACCAAACTCGGTACAAATACTGCTTACTATCAGGCGAACAACCGCTGTCATGAATTAAACACCTACCACTCACGCTACAGGAGACACGAAGTCGTAAACTAGGATATTCTTGAATTACTGCAAAACCATACGAGTCATCTTCCTGTACCTCCTCCTAAAGTATGGGACCGACTGCAACCAAACTCGGTGCACATACTGCTTACTATCAGGCGAAGAACCGCTGTCATGAATTAAACACCTACCAGTCACGCTACAGGAGGCACGAAGTCGTAAATTAAGATAATCTTGAATTACTGCAAAACCATGCGAGCCATCTTCCTGCACCTCCTCCTAAAGTATTGGACCGACTGCAACCAAACTCGGTACACATACTGCTTACTATCAGGCGAATAACCGCTGTCATGAATTAAACACCTACCTCTCACGCTACAGGAGACACGAAGTCGTAAACTACAATATTCTTGAATTATTGCAATACTATGCGAGCCATCTTCCTGCACCTCCACCTAAAGTATTGGACCGACTGCAACCAAACTCGGTACACATACTGCTTACTATCAGGCGAACAACCGCTGTCATGAATTAAACACCTACCACTCACGCTACAGGAGACACGAAGTGGTAAACTACGGTATTCTTGAATTACTGCAAAACCATGCGAGCCATCATACTGCACCTCCTCCCAAAGTATTGGAACGACTGCAACCAAACTCGGTACACATACTGCTTACTATCAGGCGAACAACCGCTGTCATGAATTAAACACCTACCACTCACGCTACAGGAGACACGAAGTCGTAAACTACGATATTCTTGAATTATTGCAAAACCATGCGAGCTATCTTCTTGCACCTCCTCCTAAAGTATTGGACCGACTGCAACCTAACTCGGTACATATACTGCTTACTATCAGGCGAACAGCCGCTGTCATGAATTAAACACCTACCAATCACGCTACAGGAGACACGAAGTCGTAAACTTGGATATTCTTGAATTATTGCAAAACCATGCGAGCCATCTTCCTGCACCTCCTCCTAAAGTATTGGACCGACTGCAACCAAACACGGTACACATACTGCTTACTATCAGGCGAACAACCGCTGTCATGAATTAAACACCTACCACTCACGCTACAGGAGACACGAAGTCGTAAACTAGGATATTATTGAGTTACTGCAAAACCATGCGAGATATCTTCCTGCACCTCCTCCAAAAGTAGTGGACCGACTGCAACCAAACTCGGTACACATACTGCTTACTATCAGTCGAAAAACCGCTGTCATGAATTAAACACCTACCACTCACGCTACACGAGACACGAAGTCGTAAACTACGATATTCTTGAATTACTGCAAAACCATTCGAGTTATCGTCCTGCATCTCCTCATAACGTAGTGGACCGACTGCAACCAAACTCGGTACACATACTGCTTACTATCAGGCGAAGAACCGCTGTCATGAATTAAACACCTACCAGTCACGCTACAGGAGGCACGAAGTCGTAAATTAAGATATTCTTGAATTACTGCAAAACCATGCGAGCAATCATCCTGCACCTCCTCCTAAAGTATTGGACCGACTGCAACCAAACTCGGTACACATACTGCTTACTATCAGGCGAACAACCGCTGTCATAAATTAAACACCTACCACCCACGCTACAGGAGACACGAAGTCGTAAACTACGATATTCTTGAATTACTGCAAAACCATGCGAGTCATCTTCCTGCACCTCCTCCTAAAGTATGGGACCGACTGCAACCAAACTCGGTGCACATACTGCTTACTATCAGGCGAAGAACCGCTGTCATGAATTAAACACCTACCAGTCACGCTACAGGAGGCACGAAGTCGTAAATTAAGATAATCTTGAATTACTGCAAAACCATGCGAGCCATCTTCCTGCACCTCCTCCTAAAGTATTGGACCGACTGCAACCAAACTCGGTACACATACTGCTTACTATCAGGCGAACAACCGCTGTCATGAATTAAACACCTACCACTCACGCTACAGGAGACACGAAGTCGTAAACTACAATATTCTTGAATTATTGCAATACCATGCGAGCCATCTTCCTGCACCTCCACCTAAAGTATTGGACCGACTGCAACCAAACTCGGTACACATACTGCTTACTATCAGGCGAACAACCGCTGTCATGAAATAAACACCTACCACTCACGCTACAGGAGACACGAAGTCGTAAACTACGATATTCTTGAATTACTGCAAAACCATGCGAGATATCTTCCTGCACCACATCTAAAAGTAGTGGACCGACTGCAACCAAACTCGGTACACATACTGCTTACTATCAGGCGAACAACCGCTGTCATGAATTAAACACCTACCACTCACGCTACAGGAGACACGAAGTCAAAAACTACGATATTCTTGAATTATTGCAAAACCATGCGAGCTATCTTCCTGCACCTCCTCCTAAAGTATTGGACCGACTGCAACCTAACTCGGTACATATACTGCTTACTATCAGGCGAACAGCCGCTGTCATGAATTAAACACCTACCAATGACGCTACAGGAGACACGAAGTCGTAAACTAGGATATTCTTGAATTATTGCAAAACCATGCGAGCCATCTTCCTGCACCTCCTCCTAAAGTATTGGACCGACTGCAACCAAACTCGGTACACATACTGCTTACTATCAGGCGAACAACCGCTGTCATGAATTAAACACCTACCACTCACGCTACAGGAGACACGAAGTTGTAAACTAGGATATTATTGAGTTACTGCAAAACCATGCGAGATATCTTCCTGCACCTCCTCCAAAAGTAGTGGACCGACTGCAACCAAACTCGGTACACATACTGCTTACTACCAGTCGAAAAACCGCTGTCATGAATTAAACACCTACCACTCACGCTACACGAGACACGAAGTCGTAAACTACGATATTCTTGAATTACTGCAAAACCATTCGAGCTATCGTCCTGCATCTCCTCATAAAGTAGTGGACCGACTGCAACCAAACTCGGTACACATACTGCTTACTATCAGGCGAACAACCGCTGTCATGAATTAAATACCTACCACTCACGCTAAAGGAGATACGAAGTCGTAGACTACGATATTCTTGAATTACTGCAAAACCATGCGAGCCATCATCCTGCACCTCCTCCCAAAGTATTGGACCGACTGCAACCAAACTCGGTACTCATACTGCTTACTATCAGGCGAACAACCGCTGTCATGAATTAAACACCTACCACGCACGCTACAGGAGACACGAAGTCGTAAACTACGATATTCTTGAATTACTGCAAAACCTTGCGAGACATCATCCTGCACCTCCTCCTAAAGTATTGGACCGACGGCAACCAAACTCGGTACACATATTGCTTACTATCATGCGATCACCCGCTTTCATGAATTAAACACCTACCACTCACGCTACAGGAGACACGAAGTCGTAAACTACGATATTCTTGAATTACTGCAAAACCATGCGAGCCATCTTCCTGCACCTCCTCCTAAAGTATATGACCGACTGCATCCAAACTCGGTACATATACTGCTTACTATCAGGCGAAAAACCGCTGTCATGAATTAAACACCTATCACTCACGCTACAGGAGACACGAAGTCGTAAACTACGATATTCTTGAATTACTGCAAAACCATGCGAGCCATCTTCCTGCACCTCCTCCTAAAGTATTGGACCGACAGCAACCAAACTCGGTGCACATACTGCTTACTATCAGGCGAAGAACCGCTGTCATGAATAAAACACCTACCAGTCACGCTACAGAGGCACGAAGTCGTAAATTATGATATTCTTGAATTACTGCAAAACCATGCGAGCCATCTTCCTGCACCTCCTCCTAAAGTATTGGACAGACTGCAACCAAACTCGGTACACATACTGCTTACTATCAGGCGAACAACCGCTGTCATGAATTAAACACCTACCACTCACGCTACAGGAGACACGAAGTCGTAAACTACGATATTCTTGAATTACTGCAAAACCATGCGAGCCATCTTCCTGCACCTCCTCCTAAAGTATTGGACCGACTGCAACCAAACTCGGTGCACATACTGCTTACTATCAGGCGAAGAACCGCTGTCATGAATTAAACACCTACCAGTCACGCTACAGGAGGCACGAATTCGTAAATTAAGTTATTCTTGAATTACTGCAAAACCATGCGAGCCATCGTCCTGCACCTCCTCCTAAAGTATTGGACCGACTGCAACCAAACTCGGTACACATACTGCTTACTATCAGGCGAACAACCGCTGTCATGAATTAAACACCTACCAGTCACGCTACAGGAGACACGAAGTCGTAAACTACAATATTCTTGAATTATTGCAATACCATGCGAGGCATCTTCCTGCACCTCCACCTAAAGTATTGGACCGACTGCAACAAAACTCGGTACACATACTGCTTACTATCAGGCGAATAACCGCTGTCATGAATTAAACACCTACCACTCACGCTACAGGAGACACGAAGTCGTAAACCACGGTATTCTTGAATTACTGCAAAACCATGCGAGGCATCTTCCTGCACCTCCTCCGAAAGTATTGGACTGACTGCAACCAAACTCGTTACACATACTGCTTACTATCAGGCGAACAACCGCTGTCATGAATTAAACACCTACCACTCACGCTACAGGAGACACGAAGTCGTAAACTACGATATTCTTGAATTACTGCAAAACCATGCGAGCCATCTTCCTGCACCTCCTCCAAAAGTAGTAGACCGACTGCAACCAAACTTGGTACACATACTGCTTACTATCAGGCGAACAACCGCTGTCATGAATGAAACACCTACCACTCACGCTACAGGAGACACGAAGTCGTAAACGACGATATTCTTGAATTACTGCAAAACCATGCGAGCCATCTTCCTGCGCCTCCTCCTAAAGTATTGGACCGACAGCAACCAAACTCGGTACACATACTGCTTACTATCAGGCGAACAACCGCTGTCATGAATTAAACACCTACCACTCACGCTACAGGAGACACGAAGTCGTAAACTACGATATTCTTGAATTATTTCAAAACCATGCGAGCTATCTTCTTGCACCTCCTCCTAAAGTATTGGACCGACTGCAACCTAACTCGGTACATATACTGCTTACTATCAGGCGAACAGCCGCTGTCATGAATTAAACACCTACCAATCACGCTACAGGAGACACGAAGTCGTAAACTAGGATATTCTTGAATTATTGCAAAACCATGCGAGCCATCTTCCTGCACCTCCTCCTAAAGTATTGGACCGACTGCAACCAAACTCGGTACACATACTGCTTACTATCAGGCGAACAACCGCTGTCATGAATTAAACACCTACCACTCACGCTACAGGAGACACGAAGTCGTAAACTAGGATATTATTGAGTTACTGCAAAAACATGCGAGATATCTTCCTGCACCTCCTCCAAAAGTAGTGGACCGACTGCAACCAAACTCGGTACACATACTGCTTACTATCAGTCGAAAAACCGCTGTCATGAATTAAACACCTACCACTCACGCTACACGAGACACGAAGTCGTAAACTACGATATTCTTGAATTACTGCAAAACCATTCGAGTTATCGTCCTGCATCTCCTCATAACGTAGTGGACCGACTGCAACCAAACTCGGTACACATACTGCTTACTATCAGGCGAAGAACCGCTGTCATGAATTAAACACCTACCAGTCACGCTACAGGAGGCACGAAGTCGTAAATTAAGATATTCTTGAATTACTGCAAAACCATGCGAGCAATCATCCTGCACCTCCTCCTAAAGTATTGGACCGACTGCAACCAAACTCGGTACACATACTGCTTACTATCAGGCGAACAACCGCTGTCATGAATTAAACACCTACCACCCACGCTACAGGAGACACGAAGTCGTAAACTACGATATTCTTGAATTACTGCAAAACCATGCGAGTCATCTTCCTGCACCTCCTCCTAAAGTATGGGACCGACTGCAACCAAACTCGGTGCACATACTGCTTACTATCAGGCGAAGAACCGCTGTCATGAATTAAACACCTACCAGTCACGCTACAGGAGGCACGAAGTCGTAAATTAAGATAATCTTGAATTACTGCAAAACCATGCGAGCCATCTTCCTGCACCTCCTCCTAAAGTATTGGACCGACTGCAACCAAACTCGGTACACATACTGCTTACTATCAGGCGAACAACCGCTGTCATGAATTAAACACCTACCACTCACGCTACAGGAGACACGAAGTCGTAAACTACAATATTCTTGAATTATTGCAATACCATGCGAGCCATCTTCCTGCACCTCCACCTAAAGTATTGGACCGACTGCAACCAAACTCGGTACACATACTGCTTACTATCAGGCGAACAACCGCTGTCATGAAATAAACACCTACCACTCACGCTACAGGAGACACGAAGTCGTAAACTACGATATTCTTGAATTACTGCAAAACCATGCGAGATATCTTCCTGCACCACATCTAAAAGTAGTGGACCGACTGCAACCAAACTCGGTACACATACTGCTTACTATCAGGCGAACAACCGCTGTCATGAATTAAACACCTACCACTCACGCTACAGGAGACACGAAGTCAAAAACTACGATATTCTTGAATTATTGCAAAACCATGCGAGCTATCTTCCTGCACCTCCTCCTAAAGTATTGGACCGACTGCAACCTAACTCGGTACATATACTGCTTACTATCAGGCGAACAGCCGCTGTCATGAATTAAACACCTACCAATGACGCTACAGGAGACACGAAGTCGTAAACTAGGATATTCTTGAATTATTGCAAAACCATGCGAGCCATCTTCCTGCACCTCCTCCTAAAGTATTGGACCGACTGCAACCAAACTCGGTACACATACTGCTTACTATCAGGCGAACAACCGCTGTCATGAATTAAACACCTACCACTCACGCTACAGGGGACACGAAGTTGTAAACTAGGATATTATTGAGTTACTGCAAAACCATGCGAGATATCTTCCTGCACCTCCTCCAAAAGTAGTGGACCGACTGCAACCAAACTCGGTACACATACTGCTTACTACCAGTCGAAAAACCGCTGTCATGAATTAAACACCTACCACTCACGCTACACGAGACACGAAGTCGTAAACTACGATATTCTTGAATTACTGCAAAACCATTCGAGCTATCGTCCTGCATCTCCTCATAAAGTAGTGGACCGACTGCAACCAAACTCGGTACACATACTGCTTACTATCAGGCGAACAACCGCTGTCATGAATTAAATACCTACCACTCACGCTAAAGGAGATACGAAGTCGTAGACTACGATATTCTTGAATTACTGCAAAACCATGCGAGCCATCATCCTGCACCTCCTCCCAAAGTATTGGACCGACTGCAACCAAACTCGGTACTCATACTGCTTACTATCAGGCGAACAACCGCTGTCATGAATTAAACACCTACCACGCACGCTACAGGAGACACGAAGTCGTAAACTACGATATTCTTGAATTACTGCAAAACCTTGCGAGACATCATCCTGCACCTCCTCCTAAAGTATTGGACCGACGGCAACCAAACTCGGTACATATACTGCTTACTATCAGGCGAAAAACCGCTGTCATGAATAAAACACCTACCAGTCACGCTACAGAGGCACGAAGTCGTAAATTAAGATATTCTTGAATTACTGCAAAACCATGCGAGCCATCTTCCTGCACCTCCTCCTAAAGTATTGGACAGACTGCAACCAAACTCGGTACACATACTGCTTACTATCAGGCGAACAACCGCTGTCATGAATTAAACACCTACCACTCACGCTACAGGAGACACGAAGTCGTAAACTACGATATTCTTGAATTACTGCAAAACCATGCGAGCCATCTTCCTGCACCTCCTCCTAAAGTATTGGACCGACTGCAACCAAACTCGGTGCACATACTGCTTACTATCAGGCGAAGAACCGCTGTCATGAATTAAACACCTACCAGTCACGCTACAGGAGGCACGAATTCGTAAATTAAGTTATTCTTGAATTACTGCAAAACCATGCGAGCCATCGTCTTGCACCTCCTCCTAAAGTATTGGACCGACTGCAACCAAACTCGGTACACATACTGCTTACTATCAGGCGAACAACCGCTGTCATGAATTAAACACCTACCAGTCACACTACAGGAGACACGAAGTCGTAAACTACAATATTCTTGAATTATTGCAATACCATGCGAGGCATCTTCCTGCACCTCCACCTAAAGTATTGGACCGACTGCAACAAAACTCGGTACACATACTGCTTACTATCAGGCGAACAACCGCTGTCATGAATTAAACACCTACCACTCACGCTACAGGAGACACGAAGTCGTAAACCACGGTATTCTTGAATTACTGCAAAACCATGCGAGGCATCTTCCTGCACCTCCTCCGAAAGTATTGGACTGACTGCAACCAAACTCGTTACACATACTGCTTACTATCAGGCGAACAACCGCTGTCATGAATTAAACACCTACCACTCACGCTACAGGAGACACGAAGTCGTAAACTACGATATTCTTGAATTACTGCAAAACCATGCGAGCCATCTTCCTGCACCTCCTCCAAAAGTAGTAGACCGACTGCAACCAAACTTGGTACACATACTGCTTACTATCAGGCGAACAACCGCTGTCATGAATTAAACACCTACCACTCACGCTACAGGAGACACGAAGTCGTAAACGACGATATTCTTGAATTACTGCAAAACCATGCGAGCCATCTTCCTGCGCCTCCTCCTAAAGTATTGGACCGACAGCAACCAAACTCGGTACACATACTGCTTACTATCAGGCGAACAACCGCTGTCATGAATTAAACACCTACCAGTCACGCTACAGGAGACACGAAGTCGTAAACTACGATATTCTTGAATTACTGCAAAACCATGCGAGCCATCTTCCTGCACCTCCTCCTAAAGTATTGGACCGACTGCAACCAAACTCGGTACACATACTGCTTACTATCAGGCGAAAAACCGCTGTCATGAATTAATTACTTACCACTCACGCTACAGGAGACACGAAGTCGTAAACTACGATATTCTTGAATTACTGCAAAACCATGGGAGCCATCTTCCTGCACCTCCTCCTAAAGTATTGGACCGACTGCAACCAAACTCGGTACACGTACTGCTTACTATCAGGCGAACAACCGCTATCATGAATTAAACACTTACCACTCACGCTACTGGAGACACGAAGTCGTAAACTACGATATTCTTGAATTACTGCGAAACCATGCGAGCCATCTTTCTGCACCTCCTCCAAAAGTAGTGGACCGACTGATGCCAAACTCGGTACACATACTGCTTACTATCAGGCGAACAGCCGCTGTCATGAATTAAACACCTACCAGTCACGCTACAGGACACACGAAATCGTAAACTATGATAATCTTGAATTACTGCAACAGAGTGCGAGCCATCTTCCTGCACCTCCTCCTTAAGTATTGGACCGACTGCAACCAAACTCGGTACAAATACTGCTTACTATCAGGCGAACAACCGCTGACATGATTTAAACACCTACCACTCACGCTACAGGAACACGAAGTCATAAACTACGATATTCTTGAATTACTGCAAAACCATGGGAGCAATCTTCCTGCACCTCCTCCTAAAGTATTGAACCGACTGCAACCAAACTCGGTACACATACTGCATACCATCAGGCGAACAACCGCTGTCATAAATTAAACACCTACCAGTCACGTTACAGGAGACACGAAGTCGTAAGCTACAATATTCTTGAATTACTGCAATACCATGCGAACTATCTTCCTGCACCTCCTCTAAAAGTAGTGGATCGACTGCAACCAAACTCGGTACACATACTGCTTACTATCAGGCGAACAACCACTGTCATGAATTAAACACCTACCACTCACGCTACAAGAGACACGAAGTCGTAAACTACGATATTCTTGAATTACTGCAAAACCATGCGAGCCATCTTCCTGCACCTCCTCCTAAAGTATTGGACCGACTGCAACCAAACTCGGTACACATACTGCTTACTATCAGGCGAACAACCGCTGTCATGAATTACACACCTACCACTCACGCTAAAGGAGACACGAAGTCGTAAACTACGATATTCTTGAATTACTGCAAAACCATGCGAGCCATCTTCCTGCACCTCCTCCTAAAGTATTGGACCGACTGCAACCAAACTCGGTACACATACTGCTTACTATCAGACGAACAACCGCTGTGATGAATTATACACCTACCAGTCACGCTACAGGAGACACGAAGTCGTAAACTACGATATTCTTGAATTACTGCAAAACCATGCGAGCCATCTTCCTGCACCTCCTCCTAAAGTATTGGACCGACTGCAACCAAACTCAGTACACATACTGCTTACTATCAGGCGAAAAACCGCTGTCATGAATTAATTACCTACCACTCACGCTACAGGAGACACGAAGTCGTAAACTACGATATTCTTGAATTACTGCAAAACCATGCGAGACATCTTCCTGCACCACCTCCTAAAGTATTGGACCTACTGCAACCATACTCGGTACACATACTGCTTACTATCAGGCGAACAACCGCTGTCATGAATTAAACACCTACCAGTCACGCTACAGGAGACACGAAGTCGTAGACTACGATATTCTTGAGTTACTGCAAAACCATGCGAGTCGTCATCCTGCAGCTCCTCCCAAAGTATTGGACCGACTGCAAACAAACTTGGTACACATACTGCTTACAATTAGGCGAAGAACCGCTGTCATGAATTAATTACCTACCACTTACGCTACAGGAGACACGAAGTCGTAAACTACGATATTCTTGAATTACTGCAAAACCATGCGAGACATCTTCCTGCACCACCTCCTAAAGTATTGGACCTACTGCAACCATACTCGTCACACATACTGCTTACTATCAGGCGAACAACCGCTGTCATGAATTAAACACCTACCAGTCACGCTACAGGAGACACGAAGTCGTAGACTACGATATTCTTGAGTTACTGCAAAATCATGCGAGTCGTCATCCTGCAGCTCCTCCCAAAGTATTGGACCGACTGCAAACAAACTTGGTACACATACTGCTTACAATTAGGCGAAGAACCGCTGTCATGAATTAAACACCTACCAATCACGCTACAGGAGACACGAAGTCGTAAACTACGATATTCTTGAATTACGGCAAAACCATGCGAACTATCTTCCTGCACCTCCTCTAAAAGTAGTGGATCGACTGCAACCAAACTCGGTACACATACTGCTTACTATCAGGCGAACAACCGCTGTCATGAATTAAACACCTACCACTCACGCTACAGGAGACACGAAGTCGTAAACTACGATATTCTTGAATTACTGCAAAACCATGCGAGCCATCTTCCTTCACCTCCTCCTAAAGTATTGGACCGACTGCAACCAAACTCGGTACACATACTGCTTACTATCAGGCGAAAAACCGCTGTCATGAATTAATTACCTACCACTCACGCTACAGGAGACACGAAGTCGTAAACTACGATATTCTTGAATTACTGCAAAACCATGCGAGACATCTTCCTGCACCTACTCCTAAAGTATTGGACCGACTGCAACCATACTCGGTACACATACCACTTACTATCAGGCGAACAACTGCTGTCATGAATTAAACACCTACCAGTCACGCTACAGGAGACAGGAAGTCGTAGACTACGATTTTCTTGAGTTACTGCAAAACCATGCGAGCCATCATCCTGCACCTCCTCCCAAAGTATTGGACCGACTGCAACCAAACTTGGTACACATACTGCTTACTATCAGGCGAACAACCGCTGTCATGAATTAAACACCTACCAATCACGGTACAGGAGACACGAAGTCGTAAACTACGATATTCTTGAATTACTGAAAAACCATGCGAACCATCTTCCTGCACCTCCTCTAAAAGTAGTGGACCGACTGCAACCAAACTCGGTACACATACTGCTTACTATCAGGCGAACAACCGCTGTCATGAATTAAACACCTACCAATCACGGTACAGGAGACACGAAGTCGTAAACTACGATATTCTTGAATTACTGCAAAACCATGCGAGCCATCTTCCTGCACCTCCTCCAAAAGTAGTAGAACGACTGCAACCAAACTCGGTACACATACTGCTTACTATCAATCGAACAACCGCTGTCATGAATTAAACAACTACCACTCACGCTACAGGAGACACGAAGTCGTAAACTACGATATTCTTGAATTACTGCAAAACCATGCGAGCCATCTTCGTGCCCCTCCTCCTAAAGTATTGGACCGACTGCAACCAAACTCGGTACACATACTGCTTACTATCAGGCGAACAACCGCTGTCATGAATTAAACACCTACCACTCACGCTATAGGAGACACGAAGTCGTAAACTACGATATTCTTGAATTACTGCAAAATCATGCGAGACATCTTCCTGCACCTACTCCTAAAGTATTGGACTGTCTGCAACCAAACTCGGTACACATACTGCATAGTATCTGGCGAACAACCGCAGTTATGAATTTAACACCTACCAGTCACGCTACAGGAGACACGAAGTCGTAGACTACGATTTTCTTGAATTACTGCAAAACCATGCGAGCCATCATCCTGCACCTCCTCCCAAAGTATTGGACCGACTGCAACCAAAGTTGGTACACAATACTGCTTACTATCAGGCGAACGACCGCTGTCATGATTTAAACACCTACCACTCACACTACAGGAGACACGAAGTCGTAAACTACGATATTCTTGAATTACTACAAAACCATGCGATCCATCTTCCTGCACCTCCTCCTAAAGTATTGGACCGACTGCAACCAAACTCGGTACACATACTGCTTACTATCAGGCGAACAACCGCTGTCTTGAATTAAACACCTACCACTCACGCTACAGGAGACACGAAGTAGTAAACTACGATATTCTTGAATTACTGCAAAACAATGCGAGTCATCTTCCTGCACCTCCTCCTAAAGTATTGGACCGACTGCAACCACACTCGGTACACATACTGCTTACTATCAGGGGAACAACCGCTGTCATGAATTAAACACCTACCACTCACGCTACAGGAGACACGAAGTCGTAAACTACGATATTCTTGAATTACTGCAAAACCATGCGAGCCATCATCCTGCACCTCCTCCCAAAGTATTGGACCGACTGCAACCAAAGTTGGTACACAATACTGCTTACTATCAGGCGAACGACCGCTGTCATGAATTAAACCCCTACCACTCACGCTACAGGAGACACGAAGTCGTAAACTACGATAGTCTTGAATTACTGCAAAACCATGCCAGCAATCTTCCTGCACTTTCTCCTAAAGTAGTGGACCGACTGCTACTAAACTCGGTACACATACTGCTTACTATCAGGGGATCAACCGCTGTCATGAGTTAAACACCTACCACTCACGCTACAGGACACACGAAGTCGTAAACTACGATATTCTTGAATTACTGCGAAACCATGCGAGCCATCTTTCTGCACCTCCTGCAAAAGTAGTGGACCGACTGATGCCAAACTCGGTACACATACTGCTTACTATCAGGCGATCAACCGCTGTCATGAATTAAACACCTACCACTCACACTACAGGAGACACGAAGTCGTAAACTACGATATTCTTGAATTACTACAAAACCATGCGATCCATCTTCCTGCACCTCCTCCTAAAGTATTGGACCGACTGCAACCAAACTCGGTACACATACTGCTTACTATCAGGCGAACAACCGCTGTCTTGAATTAAACACCTACCACTCACGCTACAGGAGACACGAAGTAGTAAACTACGATATTCTTGAATTACTGCAAAACCATGCGAGCCATCTTCCTGCACCTCCTCCTAAAGTATTGGACCGACTGCAACCAAACTCGGTACACATACTGCTTATTATCAGGCGAAGAACCGCTGTCATGAATTAAACACCTACCAGTCACGCTACAGGAGGCACGAAGTCGTAAACTAAGATATTCTTGAATTACTGCAAAACCATGCGAGCCATCTTCCTGCACCTCCTCCTAAAGTATTGGACCGACTGCAACCAAACTCGGTACACATACTGCTTACTACCAGGCGAACAACCGCTGTCATGAATTAAACACCTACCACTCACGCCACAGGAGACACGAAGTCGTGAACTACAATATTCTTGAAATGCTGCAATACCATGCGAGCCATCTTACTGCATCTCCGCCTAAATTATATGACCGACTGCAACCAAACTCGGTACACATACTGCTTACTATCAGGCGAACAACCGCTGTCATGAATTAAACACCTACCACTCACGCTACAGGAGACACGAAGTCGTAAACTACGATATTCTTGAATTACTGCTAAACCATGCGAGAGATCTTCCTGCACCTCCTCCTAAAGTATTGGACCGACTGCAACCAAACTCGGTAAACATACTGCTTACTATCAGGCGAACAACCGCTGTCATGAATTAAACACCTACCATTCACGCTACAGGAGACACGAAGTCGTAAACTACGATATTCTTGAATTACTGCAAAACGATGCAAGCCATCTTCCTGCACCTCCTCCAAAGGTAGTAGACCGACTGCAACCAAACTCGGTACACATACTGCTTACTATCAGTCGAACAACCGCTGTCATGAATTAAACACCTACCAGTCACGCTACAGGAGGCACGAAGTCCTAAACTAAGATATTCTTGAATTACTGCGAAACCATGCGAGTCATCTTCCTGCACCTCCTCCAAAAGTATTGGACCGACTGCATCCAAACTCGGCTCACATACTGCTTACTATCAGGCGAACAACCGCTATCATGAATTAAACACCTACCACTCATTCTACAGGAGACACGAAGTCGTAAACAACGATATTCTTGAATTACTGCAAAACCATGCGAGCCATCTTCCTGCACCTCCTCCTAAAGTATTGGACCGACTGCAACCAAACTCGGTGCACATACTGCTTACTATCAGGCGAAGAACCGCTGTCATGAATTAAACACCTACCAGTCACGCTACAGGAGGCACGAATTCGTAAATTAAGTTATTCTCGAATTACTGCAAAACCATGCGAGCCATCGTCTTGCACCTCCTCCTAAAGTATTGGACCGACTGCAACCAAACTCGGTACACATACTGCTTACTATCAGGCGAACAACCGCTGTCATGAATTAAACACCTACCACTCACGCTATAGGAGACACGAAGTCGTAAACTACGATATTCTTGAATTACTGCAAAATCATGCGAGACATCTTCCTGCACCTACTCCTAAAGTATTGGACTGTCTGCAACCAAACTCGGTACACATACTGCATAGTATCTGGCGAACAACCGCAGTTATGAATTTAACACCTACCAGTCACGCTACAGGAGACACGAAGTCGTAGACTACGATTTTCTTGAATTACTGCAAAACCATGCGAGCCATCATCCTGCACCTCCTCCCAAAGTATTGGACCGACTGCAACCAAAGTTGGTACACAATACTGCTTACTATCAGGCGAACGACCGCTGTCATGATTTAAACACCTACCACTCACACTACAGGAGACACGAAGTCGTAAACTACGATATTCTTGAATTACTACAAAACCATGCGATAAATCTTCCTGCACCTCCTCCTAAAGTATTGGACCGACTGCAACCAAACTCGGTACACATACTGCTTACTATCAGGCGAACAACCGCTGTCTTGAATTAAACACCTACCACTCACGCTACAGGAGACACGAAGTAGTAAACTACGATATTCTTGAATTACTGCAAAACAATGCGAGTCATCTTCCTGCACCTCCTCCTAAAGTATTGGACCGACTGCAACCACACTAGGTACACATACTGCTTACTATCAGGGGAACAACCGCTGTCATGAATTAAACACCTACCACTCACGCTACAGGAGACACGAAGTCGTAAACTACGATATTCTTGAATTACTGCAAAACCATGCGAGCCATCATCCTGCACCTCCTCCCAAAGTATTGGACCGACTGCAACCAAAGTTGGTACACAATACTGCTTACTATCAGGCGAACGACCGCTGTCATGAATTAAACCCCTACCACTCACGCTACAGGAGACACGAAGTCGTAAACTACGATAGTCTTGAATTACTGCAAAACCATGCCAGCAATCTTCCTGCACTTTCTCCTAAAGTAGTGGACCGACTGCTACTAAACTCGGTACACATACTGCTTACTATCAGGGGATCAACCGCTGTCATGAGTTAAACACCTACCACTCACGCTACAGGACACACGAAGTCGTAAACTACGATATTCTTGAATTACTGCGAAACCATGCGAGCCATCTTTCTGCACCTCCTCCAAAAGTAGTGGACCGACTGATGCCAAACTCGGTACACATACTGCTTACTATCAGGCGATCAACCGCTGTCATGAATTAAACACCTACCACTCACACTACAGGAGACACGAAGTCGTAAACTACGATATTCTTGAATTACTACAAAACCATGCGATCCATCTTCCTGCACCTCCTCCTAAAGTATTGGACCGACTGCAACCAAACTCGGTACACATACTGCTTACTATCAGGCGAACAACCGCTGTCTTGAATTAAACACCTACCACTCACGCTACAGGAGACACGAAGTAGTAAACTACGATATTCTTGAATTACTGCAAAACCATGCGAGCCATCTTCCTGCACCTCCTCCTAAAGTATTGGACCGACTGCAACCAAACTCGGTACACATACTGCTTATTATCAGGCGAAGAACCGCTGTCATGAATTAAACACCTACCAGTCACGCTACAGGAGGCACGAAGTCGTAAACTAAGATATTCTTGAATTACTGCAAAACCATGCGAGCCATCTTCCTGCACCTCCTCCTAAAGTATTGGACCGACTGCAACCAAACTCGGTACACATACTGCTTACTACCAGGCGAACAACCGCTGTCATGAATTAAACACCTACCACTCACGCCACAGGAGACACGAAGTCGTAAACTACAATATTCTTGAAATGCTGCAATACCATGCGAGCCATCTTACTGCATCTCCGCCTAAATTATATGACCGACTGCAACCAAACTCGGTACACATACTGCTTACTATCAGGCGAACAACCGCTGTCATGAATTAAACACCTACCACTCACGCTACAGGAGACACGAAGTCGTAAACTACGATATTCTTGAATTACTGCTAAACCATGCGAGAGATCTTCCTGCACCTCCTCCTAAAGTATTGGACCGACTGCAACCAAACTCGGTAAACATACTGCTTACTATCAGGCGAACAACCGCTGTCATGAATTAAACACCTACCATTCACGCTACAGGAGACACGAAGTCGTAAACTACGATATTCTTGAATTACTGCAAAACGATGCAAGCCATCTTCCTGCACCTCCTCCAAAGGTAGTAGACCGACTGCAACCAAACTCGGTACACATACTGCTTACTATCAGTCGAACAACCGCTGTCATGAATTAAACACCTACCAGTCACGCTACAGGAGGCACGAAGTCCTAAACTAAGATATTCTTGAATTACTGCGAAACCATGCGAGTCATCTTCCTGCACCTCCTCCAAAAGTATTGGACCGACTGCATCCAAACTCGGCTCACATACTGCTTACTATCAGGCGAACAACCGCTATCATGAATTAAACACCTACCACTCATTCTACAGGAGACACGAAGTCGTAAACTACGATATTCTTGAATTACTGCAAAACCATGCGAGCCATCTTCCTGCACCTCCTCCTAAAGTATTGGACCGACTGCAACCAAACTCGGTGCACATACTGCTTACTATCAGGCGAAGAACCGCTGTCATGAATTCAACACCTACCAGTCACGCTACAGGAGGCACGAATTCGTAAATTAAGTTATTCTTGAATTACTGCAAAACCATGCGAGCCATCGTCTGGCACCTCCTCCTAAAGTATTGGACCGACTGCAACCAAACTCGGTACACATACTGCTTACTAT
Source organism: Locusta migratoria (assembly GCA_026315105.1). NCBI lineage: Eukaryota > Metazoa > Arthropoda > Insecta > Orthoptera > Acrididae > Locusta > Locusta migratoria. The sequence continues at coordinate 485,271,033 of CM048748.1, forward strand.
CAGGCGAACAACCGCTGTCATGAATTAAACACCTACCAGTCACACTACAGGAGACACGAAGTCGTAAACTACAATATTCTTGAATTATTGCAATACCATGCGAGGCATCTTCCTGCACCTCCACCTAAAGTATTGGACCGACTGCAACAAAACTCGGTACACATACTGCTTACTATCAGGCGAACAACCGCTGTCATGAATTAAACACCTACCACTCACGCTACAGGAGACACGAAGTCGTAAACCACGGTATTCTTGAATTACTGCAAAACCATGCGAGCCATCTTCCTGCACCTCCTCCGAAAGTATTGGACTGACTGCAACCAAACTCGTTACACATACTGCTTACTATCAGGCGAACAACCGCTGTCATGAATTAAACACCTACCACTCACGCTACAGGAGACACGAAGTCGTAAACTACGATATTCTTGAATTACTGCAAAACCATGCGAGCCATCTTCCTGCACCTCCTCCAAAAGTAGTAGACCGACTGCAACCAAACTTGGTACACATACTGCTTACTATCAGGCGAACAACCGCTGTCATGAATTAAACACCTACCACTCACGCTACAGGAGACACGAAGTCGTAAACGACGATATTCTTGAATTACTGCAAAACCATGCGAGCCATCTTCCTGCGCCTCCTCCTAAAGTATTGGACCGACAGCAACCAAACTCGGTACACATACTGCTTACTATCAGGCGAACAACCGCTGTCATGAATTAAACACCTACCAGTCACGCTACAGGAGACACGAAGTCGTAAACTACGATATTCTTGAATTACTGCAAAACCATGCGAGCCATCTTCCTGCACCTCCTCCTAAAGTATTGGACCGACTGCAACCAAACTCGGTACACATACTGCTTACTATCAGGCGAAAAACCGCTGTCATGAATTAATTACTTACCACTCACGCTACAGGAGACACGAAGTCGTAAACTACGATATTCTTGAATTACTGCAAAACCATGCGAGCCATCTTCCTGCACCTCCTCCTAAAGTATTGGACCGACTGCAACCAAACTCGGTACACGTACTGCTTACTATCAGGCGAACAACCGCTATCATGAATTAAACACTTACCACTCACGCTACTGGAGACACGAAGTCGTAAACTACGATATTCTTGAATTACTGCGAAACCATGCGAGCCATCTTTCTGCACCTCCTCCAAAAGTAGTGGACCGACTGATGCCAAACTCGGTACACATACTGCTTACTATCAGGCGAACAGCCGCTGTCATGAATTAAACACCTACCAGTCACGCTACAGGACACACGAAATCGTAAACTATGATAATCTTGAATTACTGCAACAGAGTGCGAGCCATCTTCCTGCACCTCCTCCTTAAGTATTGGACCGACTGCAACCAAACTCGGTACAAATACTGCTTACTATCAGGCGAACAACCGCTGACATGATTTAAACACCTACCACTCACGCTACAGGAACACGAAGTCATAAACTACGATATTCTTGAATTACTGCAAAACCATGGGAGCAATCTTCCTGCACCTCCTCCTAAAGTATTGAACCGACTGCAACCAAACTCGGTACACATACTGCATACCATCAGGCGAACAACCGCTGTCATAAATTAAACACCTACCAGTCACGTTACAGGAGACACGAAGTCGTAAGCTACAATATTCTTGAATTACTGCAATACCATGCGAACTATCTTCCTGCACCTCCTCTAAAAGTAGTGGATCGACTGCAACCAAACTCGGTACACATACTGCTTACTATCAGGCGAACAACCACTGTCATGAATTAAACACCTACCACTCACGCTACAAGAGACACGAAGTCGTAAACTACGATATTCTTGAATTACTGCAAAACCATGCGAGCCATCTTCCTGCACCTCCTCCTAAAGTATTGGACCGACTGCAACCAAACTCGGTACACATACTGCTTACTATCAGGCGAACAACCGCTGTCATGAATTACACACCTACCACTCACGCTAAAGGAGACACGAAGTCGTAAACTACAATATTCTTGAATTACTGCAAAACCATGCGAGCCATCTTCCTGCACCTCCTCCTAAAGTATTGGACCGACTGCAACCAAACTCGGTACACATACTGCTTACTATCAGACGAACAACCGCTGTGATGAATTATACACCTACCAGTCACGCTACAGGAGACACGAAGTCGTAAACTACGATATTCTTGAATTACTGCAAAACCATGCGAGCCATCTTCCTGCACCTCCTCCTAAAGTATTGGACCGACTGCAACCAAACTCAGTACACATACTGCTTACTATCAGGCGAAAAACCGCTGTCATGAATTAATTACCTACCACTCACGCTACAGGAGACACGAAGTCGTAAACTACGATATTCTTGAATTACTGCAAAACCATGCGAGACATCTTCATGCACCACCTCCTAAAGTATTGGACCAACTGCAACCATACTCGGTACACATACTGCTTACTATCAGGCGAACAACCGCTGTCATGAATTAAACACCTACCAGTCACGCTACAGGAGGCACGAAGTCGTAGACTACGATATTCTTGAGTTACTGCAAAACCATGCGAGTCGTCATCCTGCAGCTCCTCCCAAAGTATTGGACCGACTGCAAACAAACTTGGTACACATACTGCTTACAATTAGGCGAAGAACCGCTGTCATGAATTAATTACCTACCACTTACGCTACAGGAGACACGAAGTCGTAAACTACGATATTCTTGAATTACTGCAAAACCATGCGAGACATCTTCCTGCACCACCTCCTAAAGTATTGGACCTACTGCAACCATACTCGTCACACATACTGCTTACTATCAGGCGAACAACCGCTGTCATGAATTAAACACCTACCAGTCACGCTACAGGAGACACGAAGTCGTAGACTACGATATTCTTGAGTTACTGCAAAATCATGCGAGTCGTCATCCTGCAGCTCCTCCCAAAGTATTGGACCGACTGCAAACAAACTTGGTACACATACTGCTTACAATTAGGCGAAGAACCGCTGTCATGAATTAAACACCTACCAATCACGCTACAGGAGACACGAAGTCGTAAACTACGATATTCTTGAATTACGGCAAAACCATGCGAACTATCTTCCTGCACCTCCTCTAAAAGTAGTGGATCGACTGCAACCAAACTCGGTACACATACTGCTTACTATCAGGCGAACAACCGCTGTCATGAATTAAACACCTACCACTCACGCTACAGGAGACACGAAGTCGTAAACTACGATATTCTTGAATTACTGCAAAACCATGCGAGCCATCTTCCTTCACCTCCTCCTAAAGTATTGGACCGACTGCAACCAAACTCGGTACACATACTGCTTACTATCAGGCGAAAAACCGCTGTCATGAATTAATTACCTACCACTCACGCTACAGGAGACACGAAGTCGTAAACTACGATATTCTTGAATTACTGCAAAACCATGCGAGACATCTTCCTGCACCTCCTCCTAAAGTATTGGACCGACTGCAACCATACTCGGTACACATACCACTTACTATCAGGCGAACAACTGCTGTCATGAATTAAACACCTACCAGTCACGCTACAGGAGACAGGAAGTCGTAGACTACGATTTTCTTGAGTTACTGCAAAACCATGCGAGCCATCATCCTGCACCTCCTCCCAAAGTATTGGACCGACTGCAACCAAACTTGGTACACATACTGCTTACTATCAGGCGAACAACCGCTGTCATGAATTAAACACCTACCAATCACGGTACAGGAGACACGAAATCGTAAACTACGATATTCTTGAATTACTGAAAAACCATGCGAACCATCTTCCTGCACCTCCTCTAAAAGTAGTGGACCGACTGCAACCAAACTCGGTACACATACTGCTTACTATCAGGCGAACAACCGCTGTCATGAATTAAACACCTACCAATCACGGTACAGGAGACACGAAGTCGTAAACTACGATATTCTTGAATTACTGCAAAACCATGCGAGCCATCTTCCTGCACCTCCTCCAAAAGTAGTAGACCGACTGCAACCAAACTCGGTACACATACTGCTTACTATCAGGCGAACAACCGCTGTCATGAATTAAACACCTACCACTCACGCTACAGGAGACACGAAGTCGTAAACTACGATATTCTTGAATTACTGCAAAACCATGCGAGCCATCTTCCTTCACCTCCTCCTAAAGTATTGGACCGACTGCAACAAAACTCGGTACACATACTGCTTACTATCAGGCGAACAACCGCTGTCATGAATTAAACACCTACCACTCACGCTACAGGAGACACGAAGTCGTAAACCACGGTATTCTTGAATTACTGCAAAACCATGCGAGCCATCTTCCTGCACCTCCTCCGAAAGTATTGGACTGACTGCAACCAAACTCGTTACACATACTGCTTACTATCAGGCGAACAACCGCTGTCATGAATTAAACACCTACCACTCACGCTACAGGAGACACGAAGTCGTAAACTACGATATTCTTGAATTACTGCAAAACCATGCGAGCCATCTTCCTGCACCTCCTCCAAAAGTAGTAGACCGACTGCAACCAAACTTGGTACACATACTGCTTACTATCAGGCGAACAACCGCTGTCATGAATTAAACACCTACCACACACGCTACAGGAGACACGAAGTCGTAAACGACGATATTCTTGAATTACTGCAAAACCATGCGAGCCATCTTCCTGCGCCTCCTCCTAAAGTATTGGACCGACAGCAACCAAACTCGGTACACATACTGCTTACTATCAGGCGAACAACCGCTGTCATGAATTAAACACCTACCAGTCACGCTACAGGAGACACGAAGTCGTAAACTACGATATTCTTGAATTACTGCAAAACCATGCGAGCCATCTTCCTGCACCTCCTCCTAAAGTATTGGACCGACTGCAACCAAACTCGGTACACATACTGCTTACTATCAGGCGAAAAACCGCTGTCATGAATTAATTACTTACCACTCACGCTACAGGAGACACGAAGTCGTAAACTACGATATTCTTGAATTACTGCAAAACCATGCGAGCCATCTTCCTGCACCTCCTCCTAAAGTATTGGACCGACTGCAACCAAACTCGGTACACGTACTGCTTACTATCAGGCGAACAACCGCTATCATGAATTAAACACTTACCACTCACGCTACTGGAGACACGAAGTCGTAAACTACGATATTCTTGAATTACTGCGAAACCATGCGAGCCATCTTTCTGCACCTCCTCCAAAAGTAGTGGACCGACTGATGCCAAACTCGGTACACATACTGCTTACTATCAGGCGAACAGCCGCTGTCATGAATTAAACACCTACCAGTCACGCTACAGGACACACGAAATCGTAAACTATGATAATCTTGAATTACTGCAACAGAGTGCGAGCCATCTTCCTGCACCTCCTCCTTAAGTATTGGACCGACTGCAACCAAACTCGGTACAAATACTGCTTACTATCAGGCGAACAACCGCTGACATGATTTAAACACCTACCACTCACGCTACAGGAACACGAAGTCATAAACTACGATATTCTTGAATTACTGCAAAACCATGGGAGCAATCTTCCTGCACCTCCTCCTAAAGTATTGAACCGACTGCAACCAAACTCGGTACACATACTGCATACCATCAGGCGAACAACCGCTGTCATAAATTAAACACCTACCAGTCACGTTACAGGAGACACGAAGTCGTAAGCTACAATATTCTTGAATTACTGCAATACCATGCGAACTATCTTCCTGCACCTCCTCTAAAAGTAGTGGATCGACTGCAACCAAACTCGGTACACATACTGCTTACTATCAGGTTAACAACCACTGTCATGAATTAAACACCTACCACTCACGCTACAAGAGACACGAAGTCGTAAACTACGATATTCTTGAATTACTGCAAAACCATGCGAGCCATCTTCCTGCACCTCCTCCTAAAGTATTGGACCGACTGCAACCAAACTCGGTACACATACTGCTTACTATCAGGCGAACAACCGCTGTCATGAATTACACACCTACCACTCACGCTAAAGGAGACACGAAGTCGTAAACTACAATATTCTTGAATTACTGCAAAACCATGCGAGCCATCTTCCTGCACCTCATCCTAAAGTATTGGACCGACTGCAACCAAACTCGGTACACATACTGCTTACTATCAGACGAACAACCGCTGTGATGAATTATACACCTACCAGTCACGCTACAGGAGACACGAAGTCGTAAACTACGATATTCTTGAATTACTGCAAAACCATGCGAGCCATCTTCCTGCACCTCCTCCTAAAGTATTGGACCGACTGCAACCAAACTCAGTACACATACTGCTTACTATCAGGCGAAAAACCGCTGTCATGAATTAATTACCTACCACTCACGCTACAGGAGACACGAAGTCGTAAACTACGATATTCTTGAATTACTGCAAAACCATGCGAGACATCTTCATGCACCACCTCCTAAAGTATTGGACCAACTGCAACCATACTCGGTACACATACTGCTTACTATCAGGCGAACAACCGCTGTCATGAATTAAACACCTACCAGTCACGCTACAGGAGGCACGAAGTCGTAGACTACGATATTCTTGAGTTACTGCAAAACCATGCGAGTCGTCATCCTGCAGCTCCTCCCAAAGTATTGGACCGACTGCAAACAAACTTGGTACACATACTGCTTACAATTTGGCGAAGAACCGCTGTCATGAATTAATTACCTACCACTTACGCTACAGGAGACACGAAGTCGTAAACTACGATATTCTTGAATTACTGCAAAACCATGCGAGACATCTTCCTGCACCACCTCCTAAAGTATTGGACCTACTGCAACCATACTCGTCACACATACTGCTTACTATCAGGCGAACAACCGCTGTCATGAATTAAACACCTACCAGTCACGCTACAGGAGACACGAAGTCGTAGACTACGATATTCTTGAGTTACTGCAAAATCATGCGAGTCGTCATCCTGCAGCTCCTCCCAAAGTATTGGACCGACTGCAAACAAACTTGGTACACATACTGCTTACAATTAGGCGAAGAACCGCTGTCATGAATTAAACACCTACCAATCACGCTACAGGAGACACGAAGTCGTAAACTACGATATTCTTGAATTACGGCAAAACCATGCGAACTATCTTCCTGCACCTCCTCTAAAAGTAGTGGATCGACTGCAACCAAACTCGGTACACATACTGCTTACTATCAGGCGAACAACCGCTGTCATGAATTAAACACCTACCACTCACGCTACAGGAGACACGAAGTCGTAAACTACGATATTCTTGAATTACTGCAAAACCATGCGAGCCATCTTCCTTCACCTCCTCCTAAAGTATTGGACCGACTGCAACCAAACTCGGTACACATACTGCTTACTATCAGGCGAAAAACCGCTGTCATGAATTAATTACCTACCACTCACGCTACAGGAGACACGAAGTCGTAAACTACGATATTCTTGAATTACTGCAAAACCATGCGAGACATCTTCCTGCACCTCCTCCTAAAGTATTGGACCGACTGCAACCATACTCGGTACACATACCACTTACTATCAGGCGAACAACTGCTGTCATGAATTAAACACCTACCAGTCACGCTACAGGAGACAGGAAGTCGTAGACTACGATTTTCTTGAGTTACTGCAAAACCATGCGAGCCATCATCCTGCACCTCCTCCCAAAGTATTGGACCGACTGCAACCAAACTTGGTACACATACTGCTTACTATCAGGCGAACAACCGCTGTCATGAATTAAACACCTACCAATCACGGTTTAGGAGACCCGAAATCGTAAACTACGATATTCTTGAATTACTGAAAAACCATGCGAACCATCTTCCTGCACCTCCTCTAAAAGTAGTGGACCGACTGCAACCAAACTCGGTACACATACTGCTTACTATCAGGCGAACAACCGCTGTCATGAATTAAACACCTACCAATCACGGTACAGGAGACACGAAGTCGTAAACTACGATATTCTTGAATTACTGCAAAACCATGCGAGCCATCTTCCTGCACCTCCTCCAAAAGTAGTAGACCGACTGCAACCAAACTCGGTACACATACTGCTTACTATCAATCGAACAACCGCTGTCATGAATTAAACAACTACCACTCACGCTACAGGAGACACGAAGTCGTAAACTACGATATTCTTGAATTACTGCAAAACCATGCGAGCCATCTTCGTGCCCCTCCTCCTAAAGTATTGGACCGACTGCAACCAAACTCGGTACACATACTGCTTACTATCAGGCGAACAACCGCTGTCATGAATTAAACACCTACCACTCACGCTATAGGAGACACGAAGTCGTAAACTACGATATTCTTGAATTACTGCAAAATCATGCGAGACATCTTCCTGCACCTACTCCTAAAGTATTGGACTGTCTGCAACCAAACTCGGTACACATACTGCATAGTATCTGGCGAACAACCGCAGTTATGAATTTAACACCTACCAGTCACGCTACAGGAGACACGAAGTCGTAGACTACGATTTTCTTGAATTACTGCAAAACCATGCGAGCCATCATCCTGCACCTCCTCCCAAAGTATTGGACCGACTGCAACCAAAGTTGGTACACAATACTGCTTACTATCAGGCGAACGACCGCTGTCATGATTTAAACACCTACCACTCACACTACAGGAGACACGAAGTCGTAAACTACGATATTCTTGAATTACTACAAAACCATGCGATCCATCTTCCTGCACCTCCTCCTAAAGTATTGGACCGACTGCAACCAAACTCGGTACACATACTGCTTACTATCAGGCGAACAACCGCTGTCTTGAATTAAACACCTACCACTCACGCTACAGGAGACACGAAGTAGTAAACTACGATATTCTTGAATTACTGCAAAACAATGCGAGTCATCTTCCTGCACCTCCTCCTAAAGTATTGGACCGACTGCAACCACACTCGGTACACATACTGCTTACTATCAGGGGAACAACCGCTGTCATGAATTAAACACCTACCACTCACGCTACAGGAGACACGAAGTCGTAAACTACGATATTCTTGAATTACTGCAAAACCATGCGAGCCATCATCCTGCACCTCCTCCCAAAGTATTGGACCGACTGCAACCAAAGTTGGTACACAATACTGCTTACTATCAGGCGAACGACCGCTGTCATGAATTAAACCCCTACCACTCACGCTACAGGAGACACGAAGTCGTAAACTACGATAGTCTTGAATTACTGCAAAACCATGCCAGCAATCTTCCTGCACTTTCTCCTAAAGTAGTGGACCGACTGCTACTAAACTCGGTACACATACTGCTTACTATCAGGGGATCAACCGCTGTCATGAGTTAAACACCTACCACTCACGCTACAGGACACACGAAGTCGTAAACTACGATATTCTTGAATTACTGCGAAACCATGCGAGCCATCTTTCTGCACCTCCTCCAAAAGTAGTGGACCGACTGATGCCAAACTCGGTACACATACTGCTTACTATCAGGCGATCAACCGCTGTCATGAATTAAACACCTACCACTCACACTACAGGAGACACGAAGTCGTAAACTACGATATTCTTGAATTACTACAAAACCATGCGATCCATCTTCCTGCACCTCCTCCTAAAGTATTGGACCGACTGCAACCAAACTCGGTACACATACTGCTTACTATCAGGCGAACAACCGCTGTCTTGAATTAAACACCTACCACTCACGCTACAGGAGACACGAAGTAGTAAACTACGATATTCTTGAATTACTGCAAAACCATGCGAGCCATCTTCCTGCACCTCCTCCTAAAGTATTGGACCGACTGCAACCAAACTCGGTACACATACTGCTTATTATCAGGCGAAGAACCGCTGTCATGAATTAAACACCTACCAGTCACGCTACAGGAGGCACGAAGTCGTAAACTAAGATATTCTTGAATTACTGCAAAACCATGCGAGCCATCTTCCTGCACCTCCTCCTAAAGTATTGGACCGACTGCAACCAAACTCGGTACACATACTGCTTACTACCAGGCGAACAACCGCTGTCATGAATTAAACACCTACCACTCACGCCACAGGAGACACGAAGTCGTAAACTACAATATTCTTGAAATGCTGCAATACCATGCGAGCCATCTTACTGCATCTCCGCCTAAATTATATGACCGACTGCAACCAAACTCGGTACACATACTGCTTACTATCAGGCGAACAACCGCTGTCATGAATTAAACACCTACCACTCACGCTACAGGAGACACGAAGTCGTAAACTACGATATTCTTGAATTACTGCTAAACCATGCGAGAGATCTTCCTGCACCTCCTCCTAAAGTATTGGACCGACTGCAACCAAACTCGGTAAACATACTGCTTACTATCAGGCGAACAACCGCTGTCATGAATTAAACACCTACCATTCACGCTACAGGAGACACGAAGTCGTAAACTACGATATTCTTGAATTACTGCAAAACGATGCAAGCCATCTTCCTGCACCTCCTCCAAAGGTAGTAGACCGACTGCAACCAAACTCGGTACACATACTGTTTACTATCAGGCGAACAACCGCTGTCATGAATTAAACACCTACCACTCACGCTACAGCAGACACGAAGTCGTAAACTACGATAACCATGAATTACTGCAAAACCATGCGAGCCATCTTCCTGCACCTCCTCCAAAAGTAGTGGACCGACTGCAACCAAACTCGGTACACATACTGCTTACTATCAGGCGAACAACCGCTGTCATGAATTAAACACCTACCACTCACGCTACAGGAGACACGAAGTCGTAAACTACGATATTCTTGAATTACTGCAAAACCGTGCGAGCCATCTTCCTGCACCTACTTCTAAATTATTGGACCGAGGGCAAGCAAATTCGGCACACATACTGCTTACAATCAGGCGAACCACCGCTGTCATGATTTAAACACCTACCACTCACGCTACAGGAACACGAAGTCATAAACTATGATATTCTTGAATTACTGCAAAACCATGGGAGCAATCTTCCTGCACCTCCTCCTAAAGTATTGGACCGACTGCAACCAAACTCGGTACACATACTGCATACTATCAGGCGAACAACCGCTGTCATAAATTAAACACCTACCAGTCACGTTACAGGAGACACGAAGTCGTAAGCTACAATATTCTTGAATTACTGCAATACCATGCGAGCCATCTTCCTGCATCTCCTCCTAAAGTATTGGACCGACTGCAACCAAACTCGGTACACATACCGCTTACTATCAGGCAAACAACCGCTGTCATGAATTATACACCTACCACTCACGCTACAGGAGACACGAAGTCGTAAACTACAATATTCTTGAATTACTGCAAAACCATGCGAGCCATCTTCCTGCACCTCCTCCTAAAGTATTGGACCGACTGCAACCAAACTCGGTACACATACTGCTTACTATCAGGCGAACAACCACTGTCATGAATTAAACACCTACCAGTCACGCTACAGGAGACACGAATCGTAAACTACGATATTCTTGTATTACTGCAAAACCATGCGAGACATCTTCCTGCACCTCCTCCTAAAGTATTGGACCGACTGCAACCAAACAAAGTACACATACTGCTCACTATCAGGCGAACAACCGCTGTCATGAATGAAACACCTACCACTCACGCTACAGGAGACAAGAAGTCGTAAACTACGATATTCTTGAATTACTGCAAATTCATGCGAGCAATCTTTCTGCACCTCCTCCAAAAGTAGTGGACCGACTGATACCAAACTCGGTACACATACTGCTTACTATCAGGCGAACAACCGCTGTCATGAATTAAACACCTACCACTCACGCTATAGGAGACACGAAGTCGTAAACTACGATATTCTTGAATTACTGCAAAATCATGCGAGACATCTTCCTGCACCTACTCCTAAAGTATTGGACTGTCTGCAACCAAACTCGGTACACATACTGCATAGTATCTGGCGAACAACCGCAGTTATGAATTTAACACCTACCAGTCACGCTACAGGAGACACGAAGTCGTAGACTACGATTTTCTTGAATTACTGCAAAACCATGCGAGCCATCATCCTGCACCTCCTCCCAAAGTATTGGACCGACTGCAACCAAAGTTGGTACACAATACTGCTTACTATCAGGCGAACGACCGCTGTCATGATTTAAACACCTACCACTCACACTACAGGAGACACGAAGTCGTAAACTACGATATTCTTGAATTACTACAAAACCATGCGATCCATCTTCCTGCACCTCCTCCTAAAGTATTGGACCGACTGCAACCAAACTCGGTACACATACTGCTTACTATCAGGCGAACAACCGCTGTCTTGAATTAAACACCTACCACTCACGCTACAGGAGACACGAAGTAGTAAACTACGATATTCTTGAATTACTGCAAAACCATGCGAGCCATCTTCCTGCACCTCCTCCTAAAGTATTGGACCGACTGCAACCAAACTCGGTACACATACTGCTTATTATCAGGCGAAGAACCGCTGTCATGAATTAAACACCTACCAGTCACGCTACAGGAGGCACGAAGTCGTAAACTAAGATATTCTTGAATTACTGCAAAACCATGCGAGCCATCTTCCTGCACCTCCTCCTAAAGTATTGGACCGACTGCAACCAAACTCGGTACACATACTGCTTACTACCAGGCGAACAACCGCTGTCATGAATTAAACACCTACCACTCACGCCACAGGAGACACGAAGTCGTAAACTACAATATTCTTGAAATGCTGCAATACCATGCGAGCCATCTTACTGCATCTCCGCCTAAATTATATGACCGACTGCAACCAAACTCGGTACACATACTGCTTACTATCAGGCGAACAACCGCTGTCATGAATTAAACACCTACCACTCACGCTACAGGAGACACGAAGTCGTAAACTACGATATTCTTGAATTACTGCTAAACCATGCGAGAGATCTTCCTGCACCTCCTCCTAAAGTATTGGACCGACTGCAACCAAACTCGGTAAACATACTGCTTACTATCAGGCGAACAACCGCTGTCATGAATTAAACACCTACCATTCACGCTACAGGAGACACGAAGTCGTAAACTACGATATTCTTGAATTACTGCAAAACGATGCAAGCCATCTTCCTGCACCTCCTCCAAAGGTAGTAGACCGACTGCAACCAAACTCGGTACACATACTGTTTACTATCAGGCGAACAACCGCTGTCATGAATTAAACACCTACCACTCACGCTACAGCAGACACGAAGTCGTAAACTACGATAACCATGAATTACTGCAAAACCATGCGAGCCATCTTCCTGCACCTCCTCCAAAAGTAGTGGACCGACTGCAACCAAACTCGGTACACATACTGCTTACTATCAGGCGAACAACCGCTGTCATGAATTAAACACCTACCACTCACGCTACAGGAGACACGAAGTCGTAAACTACGATATTCTTGAATTACTGCAAAACCGTGCGAGCCATCTTCCTGCACCTACTTCTAAATTATTGCACCGAGGGCAAGCAAATTCGGCACACATACTGCTTACAATCAGGCGAACCACCGCTGTCATGATTTAAACACCTACCACTCACGCTACAGGAACACGAAGTCATAAACTATGATATTCTTGAATTACTGCAAAACCATGGGAGCAATCTTCCTGCACCTCCTCCTAAAGTATTGGACCGACTGCAACCAAACTCGGTACACATACTGCATACTATCAGGCGAACAACCGCTGTCATAAATTAAACACCTACCAGTCACGTTACAGGAGACACGAAGTCGTAAGCTACAATATTCTTGAATTACTGCAATACCATGCGAGCCATCTTCCTGCATCTCCTCCTAAAGTATTGGACCGACTGCAACCAAACTCGGTACACATACCGCTTACTATCAGGCAAACAACCGCTGTCATGAATTATACACCTACCACTCACGCTACAGGAGACACGAAGTCGTAAACTACAATATTCTTGAATTACTGCAAAACCATGCGAGCCATCTTCCTGAACCTCCTCCTAAAGTATTGGACCGACTGCAACCAAACTCGGTACACATACTGCTTACTATCAGGCGAACAACCACTGTCATGAATTAAACACCTACCAGTCACGCTACAGGAGACACGAATCGTAAACTACGATATTCTTGTATTACTGCAAAACCATGCGAGACATCTTCCTGCACCTCCTCCTAAAGTATTGGACCGACTGCAACCAAACAAAGTACACATACTGCTCACTATCAGGCGAACAACCGCTGTCATGAATGAAACACCTACCACTCACGCTACAGGAGACAAGAAGTCGTAAACTACGATATTCTTGAATTACTGCAAATTCATGCGAGCAATCTTTCTGCACCTCCTCCAAAAGTAGTGGACCGACTGATACCAAACTCGGTACACATACTGCTTACTATCAGGCGAACAACCGCTGTCATGAATTAAACACCTACCACTCACGCTACAGGAGACACGAAGTCGTAAACTACGATATTCTTGAATTACTGCTAAACCATGCGAGACATCTTCCTGCACCTCCTCCTAAAGTATTGGACCGACTGCAACCAAACTCGGTACACATACTGCTTACTACCAGGCGAACAACCGCTGTCATGAATTAAACACCTACCACTCACGCTACAGGAGACACGAAGTCGTAACTACGATATTCTTGAATTACTGCAAAACCATGCAAGCCATCTTCCTGCACCTCCTCCAAAGGTAGTAGACCGACAGCAACCAAACTCGGTACACATACTGCTTACTATCAGTCGAACAACCGCTGTCATGAATTAAACACCTACCAGTCACGCTACAGGAGGCACGAAGTCGTAAACTAAGATATTCTTGAATTACTGCAAAACCATGCGAGTCATCTTCCTGCACCTCCTCCAAAAGTATTGGACCGACTGCAACCAAACTCGGTACACATACTGCTCACTATCAGGCGAACAACCGCTATCATGAATTAAACACCTACCACTCATTCTACAGGAGACACGAAGTCGTAAACTACGATATTCTTGAATTACTGCAAAACCATGCGAGCCATCTTTCTGCACCTCCTCCAAAAGTAGTGGACCGACTGCAACCAAACTCGGTACACATACTGCTTACTATCAGGCGAACAACCGCTGTCATGAATTAAACACCTACCAGTCACGCTACAGGAGGCACGAAGTCGTAAACTAAGATATTCTTGAATTACTGCAAAACCATGCGAGCCATCTTCCTGAACCTCCTCCAAAAGTATTGGACCGACTGCAACCAAACTCGGTACACATACCGCTTACTATCAGGCGAACAACCGCTGTCATGAATTATACACCTACCACTCACGCTACAGGAGACACGAAGTCGTAAACTACAATAATCTTGAATTACTGCAAAACCATGCGAGCCATCTTCCTGCACCTCCTCCTAAAGTATTGGACCGACTGCAACCAAACTCGGTACACATACTGCTTACTATCAGGCGAGCAACCGCTGTCATGAATTAAACACCTACCAGTCACGCTAGAGGAGACACGAAATCGTAAACTACGATATTCTTGAATTACTGCAAAACCATGCGAGATATCTTCCTGCACCACATCTAAAAGTAGTGGACCGACTGCAACCAAACTCGGTACACATACTGCTTACTATCAGGCGAACAACCGCTGTAATGAATTAATTACCTACCACTCACGCTACAGGAGACACGAAGTCGTAAACTACGATATTGTTGAATTACTGCAAAACCATGCGAGCAATCTTCCTGCATCTCCTCCTCCAGTAGTGGACCGACTGCAACCAAACTCGGTACAGATACTGCTTACTATCAGGCGAACAACCGCTATCATGAATGAAACACCTACCACTCACGCTACAGGAGACATGAAGTCGTAAACTATGATATTCTTGAATTACTGCAAATTCATGCGAGCAATCTTTCTGCACCTCCTCCAAAAGTAGTGGACCGACTGATACCAAACTCGGTACACATACTGCTTACTATCAGGCGAACAACCGCTGTCATGAATTAAACACCTACCAGTCACGCTACAGGAGACACGAAGGCGTAAACTACGATATTCTTGAATTACTGCAAAACCGTGCGAGCCATCTTCCTCCACCTCCTCCTAAAGTATTGGACCGACTGCAACCAAACTCGGTACACATACTGCTTACTATCAGGCGAACAACCGCTGTCATGAATTATACACCTACCACTCACGCTACAGGAGACACGAAGTCGTAAACTACAATATTCTTGAATTACTGCAAAACCATGCGAGCCATCTTCCTGCACCTCCTCCTAAAGTATTGGACCGACTGCAACCAAACTCGGTACACATACTGCTTACTATCAGGCGAACAACCACTGTCATGAATTAAACACCTACCAGTCACGCTACAGGAGACACGAATCGTAAACTACGATATTCTTGTATTACTGCAAAACCATGCGAGACATCTTCCTGCACCTCCTCCTAAAGTATTGGACCGACTGCAACCAAACAAAGTACACATACTGCTCACTATCAGGCGAACAACCGCTGTCATGAATGAAACACCTACCACTCACGCTACAGGAGACAAGAAGTCGTAAACTACGATATTCTTGAATTACTGCAAATTCATGCGAGCAATCTTTCTGCACCTCCTCCAAAAGTAGTGGACCGTCTGATACCAAACTCGGTACACATACTGCTTACTATCAGGCGAACAACCGCTGTCATGAATTAAACACCTACCACTCACGCTACAGGAGACACGAAGTCGTAAACTACGATATTCTTGAATTACTGCTAAACCATGCGAGACATCTTCCTGCACCTCCTCCTAAAGTATTGGACCGACTGCAACCAAACTCGGTACACATACTGCTTACTACCAGGCGAACAACCGCTGTCATGAATTAAACACCTACCACTCACGCTACAGGAGACACGAAGTCGTAACTACGATATTCTTGAATTACTGCAAAACCATGCAAGCCATCTTCCTGCACCTCCTCCAAAGGTAGTAGACCGACAGCAACCAAACTCGGTACACATACTGCTTACTATCAGTCGAACAACCGCTGTCATGAATTAAACACCTACCAGTCACGCTACAGGAGGCACGAAGTCGTAAACTAAGATATTCTTGAATTACTGCAAAACCATGCGAGTCATCTTCCTGCACCTCCTCCAAAAGTATTGGACCGACTGCAACCAAACTCGGTACACATACTGCTCACTATCAGGCGAACAACCGCTATCATGAATTAAACACCTACCACTCATTCTACAGGAGACACGAAGTCGTAAACTACGATATTCTTGAATTACTGCAAAACCATGCGAGCCATCTTTCTGCACCTCCTCCAAAAGTAGTGGACCGACTGCAACCAAACTCGGTACACATACTGCTTTCTATCAGGCGAACAACCGCTGTCATGAATTAAACACCTACCAGTCACGCTACAGGAGGCACGAAGTCGTAAACTAAGATATTCTTGAATTACTGCAAAACCATGCGAGCCATCTTCCTGAACCTCCTCCAAAAGTATTGGACCGACTGCAACCAAACTCGGTACACATACCGCTTACTATCAGGCGAACAACCGCTGTCATGAATTATACACCTACCACTCACGCTACAGGAGACACGAAGTCGTAAACTACAATAATCTTGAATTACTGCAAAACCATGCGAGCCATCTTCCTGCACCTCCTCCTAAAGTATTGGACCGACTGCAACCAAACTCGGTACACATACTGCTTACTATCAGGCGAGCAACCGCTGTCATGAATTAAACACCTACCAGTCACGCTACAGGAGACACGAAATCGTAAACTACGATATTCTTGAATTACTGCAAAACCATGCGAGATATCTTCCTGCACCACATATAAAAGTAGTGGACCGACTGCAACCAAACTCGGTACACATACTGCTTACTATCAGGCGAACAACCGCTGTAATGAATTAATTACCTACCACTCACGCTACAGGAGACACGAAGTCGTAAACTACGATATTGTTGAATTACTGCAAAACCATGCGAGCAATCTTCCTGCATCTCCTCCTCCAGTAGTGGACCGACTGCAACCAAACTCGGTACACATACTGCTTACTATCAGGCGAACAACCGCTATCATGAATGAAACACCTACCACTCACGCTACAGGAGACATGAAGTCGTAAACTATGATATTCTTGAATTACTGCAAATTCATGCGAGCAATCTTTCTGCACCTCCTCCAAAAGTAGTGGACCGACTGATACCAAACTCGGTACACATACTGCTTACTATCAGGCGAACAACCGCTGTCATGAATTAAACACCTACCAGTCACGCTACAGGAGACACGAAGGCGTAAACTACGATATTCTTGAATTACTGCAAAACCGTGCGAGCCATCTTCCTCCACCTCCTCCTAAAGTATTGGACCGACTGCAACCAAACTCGGTACACATACTGCTTACTATCAGGCGAACAACCGCTGTCATGAATTATACACCTACCACTCACGCTTCAGGAGACACGAAGTCGTAAACTACGATATTCTTGAATTACTGCAAAACCATGCGAGCCATCTTCCTGCACCTCCTCCTAAAGTATTGGACCGACTGCAACCAAACTCGGTACACATACTGCTTACTATCAGGCGAACAACCGCTGTCATGAATTAAACACCTTCCACTCAAGCTACAGGAGACACGATGTCGTAAACTACGATATTCTTGAATTACTGCAAAACCATACGAGCCATCTTCCTGCACCTCCTCCTAAAGTATTGGACCGACTGCTACCAAACTCGGTACACACACTGCTTACTATCAGGCGAACAACCGCTGTCATGAATTAAACACCTACCACTCACGCTACAGGACACACGAAGTCGTAAACTACGATATTCTTGAATTACTGCAAAACCATACGAGCCATCTTCCTGCACCTCCTCCTAAAGTATTGGACCGACTGCAACCAAACTCGGTACACATACTGCTTACTATCAGGCGAACAACCGCTGTCATGAATTAATTACCTACCACTCACGCTACAGGAGACACGAAGTCGTATACTACGATATTCTTGAATTACTGCAAAACCATACGAGCCATCTTCCTGAACCTCCTCCTAAAGTATTGGACCGACTGCAACCAAACTCGGTACACATACCGCATACTATCAGGCGAACAACCGCTGTCATGAATTATACACCTTCCACTCACGCTACAGGAGACACGAAGTCGTAAACTACAATATTCTTGAATTACGGCAAAACCATGCAGCCATCTTCCTGCACCTCCTCCTAAAGTATTGGACCGACTGCAACCAAACTCGGTACACATACTGCTTACTATCAGGCGAACAACCGCTGTCATGAATTAAACACCTACCAGTCACGCTACAAGAGACACGAAATCGTAAACTACGATAATCTTGTATTACTGCAAAACCATGCGAGACATCTTCCTGCACCTCCTCCTAAAGTATTGGACCGACTGCAACCAAACAAAGTACACATACTGCTTACTATCAGGCGAACAACCGCTGTCATGAATTAAACACCTACCACTCACGCTACAGGAGACACGAAGTCGTAAACTACGATATTCTTGAATTACTGCAAAACCATGCGAGATATCTTCCTGCACCACATCTAAAAGTAGTGGACCGACTGCAACCAAACTCGGTACACATACTGCTTACTATCAGGCGAACAACCGCTGTCATGATTTAAACACCTACCACTCACGCTACAGCAGACACGAAGTCGTAAACTACGATATTCTTGAATTACTGCAAAACCATGCGAGCAATCTTCCTGCATCTCCTCCTCCAGTAGTGGACCGACTGCAACCAAACTCGGTACACATACTGCTTACTATCAGGCGAACAACCGCTAACATGAATGAAACACCTACCACTCACGCTACAGGAGACACGAAGTCGTAAACTACGATATTCTTGAATTACTGCAAATTCATGCGAGGAATCTTTCTGCACCTCCTCCAAAAGTAGTGGACTGACTGATACCAAACTCGGTACACATACTGCTTACTATCAGGCGAACAACTGCTGTCATGAATTAAACACCTACCAGTCACGCTACAGGAGACACGAAGTCGTAAACTACGATATTCTTGAATTACTGCAAAACCGTGCGAGCCATCTTCCTCCACCTCCTCCTAAAGTATTGGACCGACTGCAACCAAACTCGGTACACATACTGCTTACTATCAGGCGAACAACCGCTGTCATGAATTATACACCTACCACTCACGTTTCAGGAGACACGAAGTCGTAAACTACGATATTCTTAAATTACTGCAAAACCATGCGAGCAATCTTCCTGCACCTCCTCCTAAAGTATTGGACCGACTGCAACCAAACTCGGTACACATACTGCTTACTATCAGGCGAACAACCGCTGTCATGAATTAAACACCTTCCACTCACGCTACAGGAGACACGATGTCGTAAACTACGATATTCTTGAATTACTGCAAAACCATGCGAGCCATCTTCCTGCACCTCCTCCTAAAGTATTGGACCGACTGCAACCAAACTCGGTACACACACTGCGTACTATCAGGCGAACAACCGCTGTCATGCATTAAACACCTACCACTCACGCTACAGGGACACGAGTCGTAAACTGCGATATTCTTGAATTACTGCAAAACCATGCGAGCTATCTTCCTGCACCTCCTCTTAAAGTATTGGACCGACTGCAACCAAACTCAGTACACACACTGCTTACTATCAGGTGAACAACCGCTGTCATGAATTAAACACCTACCACTCACGCTACAGGAGGCAAGAAGTCGTAAACTACGATATTCTTGAATTACTGCAAAACCATGCGAGCCATCTTCCTGCACCTCCTCCTAAAGTATTGGACCGACTGCAACGAAACTCGGTACACATACTGCTTACTATCAGGCGAACAACCGCTGTCATGAATTAAACACCTACCAGTCACGCTACAGGAGACACGAAGTCGTAAACTACGATATTCTTGAATTACTGCAAAACCATACCAGCCATCTTCCTGCAATTCCTCCTAAAGTATTGGACCGACTGCAACCAAAGTCGGTACACATTCTCCTTACCTTCATGCGAACAACCGCTGTCATGAATTAAACACCTACCACTTACGCTACAGGAGACACAAAGTCGTAATCTACGATATTCTTGAATTACTGCAAAACCATGCGAGCCATCTTCCTGCACCCAGTCCTAAAGTATTGGACCGACTGGAACCAAACTCGTTACACATACTGCTTACTATCAGGCGAACAACCGCTGTCATGAATTAAACACCTACCACTCACGCTACAGGAGACACGAAGTCGTAAACTACGATATTCTTGAATTACTCCAAAGCCATGCGAGCCATCATCCTGCACCTCCACCTAAAGTATTGGACCGACTGCAACGAAACTCGGTACACATACTGCTTACTATCAGGCGAACAACCGCTGTCATGAATTAAACACCTACCACTCACGCTACAGGGACACGAGTCGTAAACTACGATATTCTTGAATTACTCCAAAACCAAGCGAGCAATTTTCCGGTACCTCCTCCTAAAGTATTGGACCGACTGCAACCAAACTCGGTACACACACTGCTTACTATTAGGCAAGAAACCGCTGTCATGAATTAAACACCTACCAGTCACGCTACAGGAGACACGAAGTCGTAAACTACGATATTCTTGAATTACTGCAAAACCATGCGAGCCATCTTCCTGCACCTCCTCCTAAAGTATTGGACCGACAGCAACCAAACTCCGTACACATACTGCTTACTATCAGGCGAACAACCACTGTCATGAATTAAACACCTACCACTCACGCTACAGGAGACACGAGTCGTAAACTACGATATTCTTGAATTACTGCAAAACCATGCGAGCCATCTTCCTGCACCTCCTCCTAAAGTATTGGACCGACTGCAACCAAACTCGGTACACATACTGCTTACTATCAGGCGAACAGCCGCTGTCATGATTTAAACACCTACCACACACGCTACTGGAGACACGAGTCGTAAACTACGATATTCTTGAATTACTGCAAAACCATGCGAGTCATCTTCCTGCACCTCCTCCTAAAGTATTGGACCAACTGCAACCAAACTCGGTACACGTACTGCTTACTATCAGGCGAACAACCGCTGTCATGAATTAAACACCTACCACTCACGCTACAGCAGACACGAAGTCGTAAACTACGATATTCTTGAATTACTGCAAAACCGTGCGAGCCATCTTCCTCCACCTCCTCCTAAAGTATTGGACCGACTGCAACCAAACTCGGTACACATACTGCTTACTATCAGGCGAACAACCGCTGTCATGAATTATACACCTACCACTCACGTTTCAGGAGACACGAAGTCGTAAACTACGATATTCTTAAATTACTGCAAAACCATGCGAGCAATCTTCCTGCACCTCCTCCTAAAGTATTGGACCGACTGCAACCAAACTCGGTACACATACTGCTTACTATCAGGCGAACAACCGCTGTCATGAATTAAACACCTTCCACTCACGCTACAGGAGACACGATGTCGTAAACTACGATATTCTTGAATTACTGCAAAACCATGCGAGCCATCTTCCTGCACCTCCTCCTAAAGTATTGGACCGACTGCAACCAAACTCGGTACACACACTGCTTACTATCAGGCGAACAACCGCTGTCATGAATTAAACACCTACCACTCACGCTACAGGGACACGAGTCGTAAACTGCGATATTCTTGAATTACTGCAAAACCATGCGAGCTATCTTCCTGCACCTCCTCTTAAAGTATTGGACCGAATGCAACCAAACTCAGTACACACACTGCTTACTATCAGGTGAACAACCGCTGTCATGAATTAAACACCTACCACTCACGCTACAGGAGGCAAGAAGTCGTAAACTACGATATTCTTGAATTACTGCAAAACCATGCGAGCCATCTTCCTGCACCTCCTCCTAAAGTATTGGACCGACTGCAACGAAACTCGGTACACATACTGCTTACTATCAGGCGAACAACCGCTGTCATGAATTAAACACCTACCAGTCACGCTACAGGAGACACGAAGTCGTAAACTACGATATTCTTGAATTACTGCAAAACCATGCCAGCCATCTTCCTGCAATTCCTCCTAAAGTATTGGACCGACTGGAACCAAAGTCGGTACACATTCTCCTTACCTTCATGCGAACAACCGCTGTCATGAATTAAACACCTACCACTTACGCTACAGGAGACACAAAGTCGTAATCTACGATAATCTTGAATTACTGCAAAACCATGCGAGCCATCTTCCTGCACCCAGTCCTAAAGTATTGGACCGACTGGAACCAAACTCGTTACACATACTGCTTACTATCAGGCGAACAACCGCTGTCATGAATTAAACACCTACCACTCACGCTACAGGAGACACGAAGTCGTAAACTACGATATTCTTGAATTACTCCAAAGCCATGCGAGCCATCATCCTGCACCTCCACCTAAAGTATTGGACCGACTGCAACGAAACTCGGTACACATACTGCTTACTATCAGGCGAACAACCGCTGTCATGAATTAAACACCTACCACTCACGCTACAGGGACACGAGTCGTAAACTACGATATTCTTGAATTACTCCAAAACCAAGCGAGCAATTTTCCGGTACCTCCTCCTAAAGTATTGGACCGACTGCAACCAAACTCGGTACACACACTGCTTACTATTAGGCAAAAAACCGCTGTCATGAATTAAACACCTACCAGTCACGCTACAGGAGACACGAAGTCGTAAACTACGATATTCTTGAATTACTGCAAAACCATGCGAGCCATCTTCCTGCACCTCCTCCTAAAGTATTGGACCGACAGCAACCAAACTCCGTACACATACTGCTTACTATCAGGCGAACAACCACTGTCATGAATTAAACACCTACCACTCACGCTACAGGAGACACGAGTCGTAAACTACGATCTTCTTGAATTACTGCAAAACCATGCGAGCCATCTTCCTGCACCTCCTCCTAAAGTATTGGACCGACTGCAACCAAACTCGGTACACATACTGCTTACTATCAGGCGAACAGCCGCTGTCATGAATTAAACACCTACCACACACGCTACTGGAGACACGAGTCGTAAACTACGATATTCTTGAATTACTGCAAAACCATGCGAGTCATCTTCCTGCACCTCCTCCTAAAGTATTGGACCAAATGCAACCAAACTCGGTACACGTACTGCTTACTATCAGGTGAACAACCGCTGTCATGAATTAAACACCTACCACTCACGCTACAGCAGACACGAAGTCGTAAACTACGATATTCTTGAATTACAGCAAAACCATGCGAGCCATCTTCCTGCACCTCCTCCTAAATTATTGGACCGACTGCAAACAAACTCGGTACACATTCGCCTTAACTTCATGCGAACAACCGCTGTCATGAATTAAACACCTACCAGTCACGCTACAGGAGACACGAAGTCGTAAACTACGATATTCTTGAATTACTGCAAAACCATGCGAGCCATCTTCCTGCACCTCCTCCTAAAGTATTGGACCGACTGCAACCAAACTCGGTACACATACTGCTTACTATCAGGGGAACAACTGCTGTCATGAATTAAACACCTACCACTCACGCTACAGGAGACACGATGTCGTAAACTACGATATTCTAGAATTACTCCAAAACCATGCGAGCCATCTTCCTGCACCTCCTCCTAAAGTATTGGACCGACTGCAACCAAACTCGGTACACATACTGCTTACTATCAGGCGAACAACCGCTGTCATGAATTAAACACCTACCACTCACGCTACAGGAGACACGAGTCGTAAACTACGATATTCTTGAATTACTCCAAAACCATGCGAGCCATCTTCCTGCACCTCCTCCTAAAGTATTATACCGACTGCAACGAAACTCGGTACACATACTACTTACTATCAGTCGAACAACCGCTGTCATGAATTAAACACCTACCAGTCACGCTACAGGAGACACGAAGTCTTAAACTATGATGTTCTTGAATTACTGCAAAACCATGCGACACATGTTCCTGCACCTCCTCCTAAAGTATTGGACCGACTGCAACCAAACTCGGCACACATACTGCTTATTATCAGGCGAACAAACGCTGTCATGAATTAAACACCTACCAGTCACGCTACAGGAGACGCGAAGTCGTAAACTACGATATTCTTGAATTACTGCAAATCCATGCGAGACATCTTCCTGCACCTCCTCCTAAAGTACTGGACCGACTGCAACCAAACTCGGTACACATACTGCTTACTATGAGGCGAACAACCGCTGTCATGGTTTAAACACCTACCACTCACGCTACAGGAGACACGAAGTCGTAAAGTACGATATTCTTGAATTACTGCAAAACCATGCGAGCCAACTTCCTGCACCTCCTCCTAAAGTATTGGACCGACTGCAACGAAACTCGGTACACATACTACTTACTATCAGTCGAACAACCGCTGTCATGAATTAAACACCTACCAGTCACGCTACAGGAGACACGAAGTCTTAAACTATGATGTTCTTGAATTACTGCAAAACCATGCGACCCATGTTCCTGCACCTCCTCCTAAAGTATTGGACCGACTGCAACCAAACTCGGCACACATACTGCTTATTATCAGCCGAACAAACGCTGTCATGAATTAAACACCTACCAGTCACGCTACAGGAGACGCGAAGTCGTAAACTACGATATTCTTGAATTACTGCAAAACCATGCGAGCCATCTTCCTGCACCTCCTCCTAAAGTATTGGACCGACTGCAACCAAACTCGGTACACATACTGCTTGCTATCAGGCAAACAACCGCTGTCATGAATTAAACACCTACCAGTCACGCTACAGGAGACACGATGTCGAAACTACGATATTCTTGAATTACTGCAAATCCATGCGTGACATCTTGCTGCACCTCCTCCTAATGTATTGGACCGACTGCAACCAAACTCGGTACACATTCTCCTTACCTTCATGCGAACAACCGCTGTCATGAATTAAACACCTACCACTCACGCTACAGGAGACACGAAGTCGTAAACTACGATATTCTTGCATTACTGCAAAACCATGCGAGCCATCTTCCTGCACCTCCTCCTAAAGTATTGGACCGACTGCAACCAATCTCGGTACACATACTGCTTACTATCAGGCGAACAACCGCTGTCATGAATTAAACACCTACAACTCACGCTACAGGAGACACGAAGTCCTAAACTACGATACTCTTGAATTACTGCAAAACCATGCCAGCAATCTTCCTGCAATTCCTCCTAAAGTATTGGACCGACTGCAACCAAACTCGGTACACATACTGCTTACTATCAGGCGAGCAACCGCTGTCATGAATTAAACACCTACCACTCACGCTACAGAAGACACGAAGTCGTAATCTACGATATTCTTGAATTACTGCAAAACCATGCGAGCCATCTTCCTGCACCTCCTCCTAAAGTATTGGACCGACTGCAACCAAACTCGGTACACATACTGCTTACTATCAGGCGAGCAACCGCTGTCATGAATTAAACACCTACCAAACACGCTACAGGAGACACGAAGTCGTAAACTACGATATTCTTGAATTACTGCAAATCCATGCGAGACATCTTCCTGCACCTCCTCCTAAAGTATTGGACCGACTGCAACCAAACTCGGTACACATACTGCTTACTATGAGGCGAACAACCGCTGTCATGAATTAAACACCTACCACTCACGCTACAGGAGACACGATGTCGTAAACTACGATATTCTTGAATTACTGCAAAACCATGCAAGCCATCTTCCTGCACCTCCTCCTAAAGTATTGGACCGACTGCAACCAAACTCGGTACACACACTGCTTACTATTACGCAAACAACCGCTGTCATGAATTAAACACCTACCAGTCACGCTACAGGAGACACGAAGTCGTAAACTACGATATTCTTGAATTACTGCAAAACCATGCGAGCCATCTTCCTGCACCTCCTCCTAAAGTATTGGACCGACTGCAACCAAACTCGGTACACATACTGCTTACTATCAGACGAACAACCGCTGTCATGAATTAAACACCTACCACTCACGCTACAGCAGACACCAAGTCGTAAACTACGATATTCTTGAATTACTGCAAAACCATGCGAGCCATCTTCCTGCACCTCCTCCTAAAGTATTGGACCGACTGCAACAAAACTCGGTACACATACTGCTTGCTATCAGGCAAACAACCGCTGTCATGAATTAAACACCTACCAGTCACGCTACAGGAGACACGATGTCGTAAACTACGATATTCTTGAATTACTGCAAATCCATGCGTGACATCTTGCTGCACCTCCTCCTAATGTATTGGACCGACTGCAACCAAACTCAGTACACATTCTCCTTACCTTCATGCGAACAACCGCTGTCATGAATTAAACACCTACCACTCACGCTACAGGAGACACGAAGTCGTAAACAACGATATTCTTGCATTACTGCAAAACAATGCGAGCCATCTTCCTGCACCTCCTCCTAAAGTATTGGACCGACTGCAACCAAACTCGGTACACATACTGCTTACTATCAGGCGAGCAACCGCTGTCATGAATTAAACACCTACCAGTCACGCTACAGGAGACACGAAGTCGTAAACTACGATATTCTTGAATTACTGCAAAACCATGCGAGCAATCTTCCTGCACCTCCTCCTAAAGTATTTGACCGACTGCAACCAAACTCGGTACACATACTGCTTACTATCAGGCGAACAACCGCTGTCATGAATTAAACACCTACCACTCACGCTACAGGAGACACGAAGTCGTAGACTACGATAATCTTGAATTACTCCAAAATCATGCGAGCCATCTTCCTGCACCTCCTCCTAAAGTATTGGACCGACTGCAACGAAACTCGGTACACATACTGCTTACTATCAGGCGAACAACCGCTGTCATGAATTAAACACCTACCACTCACGCTACAGGAGACACGAGTCGTAAACTACGATATTCTTGAATTACTCCAAAACCATGCGAGCCATCTTCCTGCACCTCCTCCTAAAGTATTGGACCGACTGCAACCAAACTCGGTACACATACTGCTTACTATCAGGCGAACAACCGCTGTCATGAATTAAACACCTACCACTCACGCTACAGCAGACACGAAGTCGTAAACTACGATATTCTTGAATTACTGCAAAACCATGCGAGCCATCTTCCTGCACCTCCTCCTAAAGTATTGGACCGACTGCAACCAAACTCGGTACACATACTGCTTACTATCAGGCGAACAACCGCTGTCATGAATTAAACACCTACCACTCACGCTACAGCAGACCCCAAGTCGTAAACTACGATATTCTTGACTTAACGCAAAACCATGCGAGCCATCTTCCTGCACTTCCTCCTAAAGTATTGGACCGACTGCAACCAAACTCGGTACACATACTGCTTACTATCAGGCAAACAACCGCTGTCATGAATTAAACACATACCAGTCACGCTACAGTAGACACGAAGTCGTAAACTACGATAATCTTGAATTAATGCAAAACAATGCGAGCTATCTTGCTGCACCTCCTCCTAAAGTATTGGACCGACTGCACCAAACTCGGTACACATTCTCCTTACCTTCATGCGAACAACCGCTGTCATGAATTAAACACCTACCACTCACGCTACAGGAGACACGAAGTCGTAAACTACGATATTCTTGAATTACTTCAAAACCATGTGAGCCATCTTCTTGCACCTCCTCCTAAATTATTGGACCGACTGCAACCAAACTCGGTACACATACTGCTTACTATCAGGCGAACAACCGCTGTCATGAATTAAACACCTACCACTCACGCTACAGGAGACACGATGTCGTAAACTACGATATTCTTGAATTACTGCAAAACCATGCGAGCAATCTTCCTGCACCGTCTCCTAAAGTATTGGACCGACTGCAACCAAACTCGGTACACATACTGCTTACTATCAGGCAAACAACCGCTGTCATGAATTAAACACCTGCCAGTTACACTACAGGAGACACGAAGTCGTAAACTACGATATTCTTGAATTACTGCAAAACCATGCGAGCCATCTTGCTGCACCACCTCCTAAAGTATTGGACCGACTGCAACCAAACTAGGTACACATTCTCCTTACCTTCATGCGAACAACCGCTGTCTTGAATTAAACACCTACCCTTCACGCTACAGGAGACACGACGTCGTAAACTACGATATTCTTGTATTACTGCAAAACCATGCGAGCCATCTTCCTGCACCTCCTCCTAAAGTATTGGACCGACTGCAACCAAACTCGGTACACATACTGCTTACTATCAGGCGAACAACCGCTGTCATGAATTAAACACCTACCACTCACGCTACAGGAGACACGAGTCGTAAACTACGATATTCTTGAATTACTCCAAAACCATGCGAGCCATCTTCCTGCACCTCCTCCTAAAGTATTGGACCGACTGCAACCAAAGTCGGTACACATACTGCTTACTATCAGGCGAACAACCGCTGTCATGAATTAAACACATATCACTCACGCTACAGCAGACACGAAGTCGTAAACTACGATATTCTTGAATTAATGCAAAACCATGCGAGCCATCTTCCTGCACCTCCTCCTAAAGTATTGGACCGACTGCAACCAAACTCGGTACACATACTGCTTACTATCAGGCGAAGAACCGCTGTCATGAATTAAACACCTACCACTCACGCTACAGCAGACCCCAAGTCGTAAACTACGAAATTCTTGAATTAACGCAAAACCATGCGAGCCATCTTCCTGCACTTCCTCCTAAAGTATTGGACCGACTGCAACCAAACTCGGTACACATACTGCTTACTATCAGGCAAACAACCGCTGTCATGAATTAAACACATACCAGTCACGCTACAGTAGACACGAAGTCGTAAACTACGATATTCTTGAATTACTGCAAAACCATGCGAGCTATCTTGCTGCACCTCCTCCTAAAGTATTGGACCGACTGCACCAAACTCGGTACACATTCTCCTTACCTTCATGCGAACAACCGCTGTCATGAATTAAACACCTACCACTCACGCTACAGGAGACACGAAGTCGTAAACTACGATATTCTTGAATTACTTCAAAACCATGTGAGCCATCTTCCTGCACCTCCTCCTAAAGTATTGGACCGACTGCAACCAAACTCGGTACACATACTGCTTACTATCAGGCGAACAACCGCTGTCATGAATTAAACACCTACCACTCACGCTACAGGAGACACGATGTCGTAAACTACGATATTCTTGAATTACTGCAAAACCATGGGAGCAATCTTCCTGCACCGTCTCCTAAAGTACTGGACCGACTGCAACCAAACTCGGTACACACACTGCTTACTATCAGGCAAACCACCACTGTCATGAATTAAACACCTACCAGTCACGCTACAGGAGACACGAAGTCGTAAACTACGATATTCTTGAATTACTGCAAAACCATGCGAGTTATCTTCCTGCACCTCCTCCTAAAGTATTGGACCGACTGCAACCAAACTCGGTACACATGCTGCTTACTATCAGGCAAACAACCGCTGTCATGAATTAAACACCTGCCAGTTACGCTACAGGAGACACGAAGTCGTAAACTACGATATTCTTGAATTACTGCAAAACCATGCGAGCCATCTTGCTGCACCACCTCCTAAAGTATTGGACCGACTGCAACCAAACTAGGTACACATTCTCCTTACCTTCATGCGAACAACCGCTGTCTTGAATTAAACACCTACCCCTCACGCTACAGGAGACACGAAGTCGTAAACTACGATATTCTTGTATTACTGCAAAACCATGCGAGCCATCTTCCTGCACCTCCTCCTAAAGTATTGGACCGACTGCAAACAAACTCGGTACACATACTGCTTACTATCAGGCGAACAACCGCTGTCATGAATTAAACACCTACCACTCACGCTACAGGAGACACGAGTCGTAAACTACGATATTCTTGAATTACTCCAAAACCATGCGAGCGATCTTCCTGCACCTCCTCCTAAAGTATTGGACCGACTGCAACCAAACTCGGTACACATACTGCTTACTATCAGGCGAACAACCGCTGTCATGAATTAAACACCTACCACTCACGCTACAGCAGACACGAAGTCGTAAACTACGATATTCTTGAATTAATGCAAAACCATGCGAGCCATCTTCCTGCACCTCCTCCTAAAGTATTGGACCGACTGCAACCAAACTCGGTACACATACTGCTTACTATCAGGCGAACAACCGCTGTCATGAATTAAACACCTACCACTCACGCTACAGCAGACCCCAAGTCGTAAACTACGATATTCTTGAATTAACGCAAAACCATGCGAGGCATCTTCCTGCACTTCCTCCTAAAGTATTGGACCGACTGCAACCAAACTCGGTACACATACTGCTTACTATCAGGCAAACAACCGCTGTCATGAATTAAACACATACCAGTCACGCTACAGTAGACACGAAGTCGTAAACTACGATATTCTTGAATTACTGCAAATCCATGCGTGACATCTTGCTGCACCTCCTCCTAAAGTATTGGACCGACTGCACCAAACTCGGTAAAAATTCTCCTTACCTTCATGCGAACAACCGCTGTCATGAATTAAACACCTACCACTCACGCTACAGGAGACACGAAGTCGTAAACTACGATATTCTTGAATTACTTCAAAACAATGTGAGCCATCTTCCTGCACCTCATCCTAAAGTATTGGACCGACTGCAACCAAACTCGGTACACATACTGCTTACTATCAGGCGAACAACCGCTGTCATGAATTAAACACCTACCACTCACGCTACAGGCGACACGAAGTCGTAAACTACGATATTCTTGAATTACTCCAAAATCATGCGAGCCATCGTCCTGCACCTCCTCCTAAAGTATTGGACCGACTGCAACGAAACTCGGTACACATACTGCTTACTATCAGGCGAACAATCGCTGTCATGAATTGAACACCTACCAGTCACGCTACATGAGACGCGAAGTCGTAAACTACGATATTCTTGAATTACTGCAAAACCATGCGAGACATCTTCCTGCACCTCCTCCTAAAGTAAAGGAACGACTGCAACCAAACTCGGTACACATACTGCTTACTATCAGGCGAACAACCGCTGTCATGAATTAAACACCTACCACTCACGCTACAGGAGACACGATGTCGTAAACTACGATATTCTTGAATTACTGCAAAACCATGCGAGCAATCTTCCTGCACCTTCTCCTAAAGTATTGGACCGACTGCAACCAAACTCGGTACACACACTGCTTACTATCAGGCAAACAACCACTGTCATGAATTAAACACCTACCAGTCACGCTACAGGAGACACGAAGTCGTAAACTACGATATTCTTGAATTACTGCAAAACCATGCGAGCCATCTTGCTGCACCACTTCCTAAAGTATTGGACCGACTGCAACCAAACTCGGTACACATTCTCCTTACCTTCATGCGAACAACCGCTGTCTTGAATTAAACACCCACCCCTCACGCTACAGGAGACACGAAGTCGTAAACTACGATATTCTTGAATTACTGCAAAACCATGCGAGCCATCTTCCTGCACCTCCTCCTAAAGTATTGGACCGACTGCAACCAAACTCGGTACACATACTGCTTACTATCAGGCGAATAACCGCTGTCATGAATTAAACACCTACCACTCACGCTACAGGAGACACGAAGTCGTAAACTACGATATTCTTGAATTACTGCAAAACCATGCGAGTTATCTTCCTGCACCTCCTCCAAAAGTATTGGACCGACTGCAACCAAACTCGGTACACATACTGCTTACTATCAGGCAAACAACCGCTGTCATGAATTAAACACCTGCCAGTTACGCTACAGGAGACACGAAGTCGTAAACTACGATATTCTTGAATTACTGCAAAACCATGCGATCCATCTTGCTGCACCACCTCCTAAAGTATTGGACCGACTGCAACCAAACTCGGTACACATACTGCTTACTATCAGGCAAACAACCGCTGTCATGAATTAAACACCTGCCAGTTACGCTACAGGAGACACGAAGTCGTAAACTACGATATTCTTGAATTACTGCAAAACCATGCGAGCCATCTTGCTGCACCACCTCCTAAAGTATTGGACCGACTGCAACCAAACTAGGTACACATTCTCCTTACCTTCATGCGAACAACCGCTGTCTTGAATTAAACACCTACCCCTCACGCTACAGGAGACACGAAGTCGTAAACTACGATATTCTTGTATTACTGCAAAACCATGCGAGCCATCTTCCTGCACCTCCTCCTAAAGTATTGGACCGACTGCAACCAAACTCGGTACACATACTGCTTACTATCAGGCGAACAACCGCTGTCATGAATTAAACACCTACCACTCACGCTACAGGAGACACGAGTCGTAAACTACGATATTCTTGAATTACTCCAAAACCATGCGAGCGATCTTCCTGCACCTCCTCCTAAAGTATTGGACCGACTGCAACCAAACTCGGTACACATACTGCTTACTATCAGGCGAACAACCGCTGTCATGAATTAAACACCTACCACTCACGCTACAGCAGACACGAAGTCGTAAACTACGATATTCTTGAATTAATGCAAAACCATGCGAGCCATCTTCCTGCACCTCCTCCTAAAGTATTGGACCGACTGCAACCAAACTCGGTACACATACTGCTTACTATCAGGCGAACAACCGCTGTCATGAATTAAACACCTACCACTCACGCTACAGCAGACCCAAAGTCGTAAACTACGATATTCTTGAATTAACGCAAAACCATGCGAGCCATCTTCCTGCACTTCCTCCTAAAGTATTGGACCGACTGCAACCAAACTCGGTACACATACTGCTTACTATCAGGCAAACAACCGCTGTCATGAATTAAACACATACCAGTCACGCTACAGTAGACACGAAGTCGTAAACTACGATATTCTTGAATTACTGCAAATCCATGCGTGACATCTTGCTGCACCTCCTCCTAAAGTATTGGACCGACTGCACCAAACTCGGTACAAATTCTCCTTACCTTCATGCGAACAACCGCTGTCATGAATTAAACACCTACCACTCACGCTACAGGAGACACGAAGTCGTAAACTACGATATTCTTGAATTACTTCAAAACAATGTGAGCCATCTTCCTGCACCTCCTCCTAAAGTATTGGACCGACTGCAACCAAACTCGGTACACATACTGCTTACTATCAGGCGAACAACCGCTGTCATGAATTAAACACCTACCACTCACGCTACAGGCGACACGAAGTCGTAAACTACGATATTCTTGAATTACTCCAAAATCATGCGAGCCATCGTCCTGCACCTCCTCCTAAAGTATTGGACCGACTGCAACGAAACTCGGTACACATACTGCTTACTATCAGCCGAACAATCGCTGTCATGAATTGAACACCTACCAGTCACGCTACATGAGACGCGAAGTCGTAAACTACGATATTCTTGAATTACTGCAAAACCATGCGAGACATCTTCCTGCACCTCCTCCTAAAGTAAAGGATCGACTGCAACCAAACTCGGTACACATACTGCTTACTATCAGGCGAACAACCGCTGTCATGAATTAAACACCTACCACTCACGCTACAGGAGACACGATGTCGTAAACTACGATATTCTTGAATTACTGCAACACCATGCGAGCAATCTTCCTGCACCTTCTCCTAAAGTATTGGACCGACTGCAACCAAACTCGGTACACACACTGCTTACTATCAGGCAAACAACCACTGTCATGAATTAAACACCTACCAGTCACGCTACAGGAGACACGAAGTCGTAAACTACGATATTCTTGAATTACTGCAAAACCATGCGAGTTATCTTCCTGCACCTCCTCCTAAAGTATTGGACCGACTGCAACCAAACTCGGTACACATACTGCTTACTATCAGGCTAACAACCGCTGTCATGAATTAAACACCTGCCAGTTACGCTACAGGAGACACGAAGTCGTAAACTACGATATTCTTGAATTACTGCAAAACCATGCGAGCCATCTTGCTGCACCACTTCCTAAAGTATTGGACCGACTGCAACCAAACTGGGTACACATTCTCCTTACCTTCATGCGAACAACCGCTGTCTTGAATTAAACACCCACCCCTCACGCTACAGGAGACACGAAGTCGTAAACTACGATATTCTTGAATTACTGCAAAACCATGCGAGCCATCTTCCTGCACCTCCTCCTAAAGTATTGGACCGACTGCAACCAAACTCGGTACACATACTGCTTACTATCAGGCGAATAACCGCTGTCATGAATTAAACACCTACCACTCACGCTACAGGAGACACGAAGTCGTAAACTACGATATTCTTGAATTACTCGAAAACCATGCGAGCCATCTTCCTGCACCTCCTCCTAAAGTATTGGACCGACTGCAACGAAACTCGGTACACATACTGCTTACTATCAGGCAAACAACCGCTGTCATGAATTAAACACCTACCACTCACGCTACAGGAGACACCAGTCGTAAACTACGATATTCTTGAATTACTGCAAAACCATGCGAGCCATCTTCCTGCACCTCCTCCTAAAGTATTGGACCGACTGCAACGAAACTCGGTACACACACTGCTTACTATTAGGCCAAAAACCGCTGTCATGAATTAAACACCTACCAGTCACGGTACAGGAGACACGAAGTCGTAAACTACGATACTCTTGAATTACTGCAAAACCATGAGAGCCATCTTCCTGCACCTCCTCCTAAAGTATTGGACCGACTGCAACCAAACTCGGTACACATACTGTTTACTATCAGGCGAACAACCGCTGTCATGAATTAAACACCTACCACTCACGCTACAGCAGACACGAAGTCGTAAACTACGATATTCTTGAATTACTGCAAAACCATGCGAGCCATCTTCCTGCACCTCCTCCTAAAGTATTGGACCGACAGCAACCAAACTCGGTACACATACTGCTTACTATCAGGCGAACAACCACTGTCATGAATTAAACACCTACCACACACGCTACTGGAGACACGAGTCGTAAACTACGATATTCTCTAATTACTGCAAAACCATGCGAGTCATCTTCCTGCACCTCCTCCTAAAGTATTGGACCAACTGCAACCAAACTCGGTACACATACTGCTTACTATCAGGCGAAAAACCGCTGTCATGAATTAAACACCTACCACTCACGCTACAGCAGACACGAAGTCGTAAACTACGATATTCTTGAATTACAGCAAAACCATGCGAGCCATCTTCCTGCACCTCCTCCTAAATTATTGGACCGACTGCAACCAAACTCGGTACACATTCGCCTTAACTTCATGCGAACAACCGCTGTCATGAATTAAACACCTACCAGTCACGCTACAGGAGACACGAAGTCGTAAACTACGATATTCTTGAATTACTGCAAAACCATGCGAGCCATCTTCCTGCACCTCCTCCTAAAGTATTGGACCGACTGCAACCAAACTCGGTACACATACTGCTTACTATCAGGCGAACAACTGCTGTCATGAATTAAACACCTAACACTCACGCTACAGGAGACACGATGTCGTAAACTACGATATTCTTGAATTACTCCAAAACCATGTGAGCCATCTTCCTGCACCTCCTCCCAAAGTATTGGACCGACTGCAACCAAACTCGGTACACATACTGCTTACTATCAGGCGAACAACCGCTGTCATGAATTAAACACCTACCACTCACGCTACAGGAGACACGAGTCGTAAACTACGATATTCTTGAATTACTCCAAAACCATGCGAGCCATCTTCCTGCACCTCCTCCTAAAGTATTGGACCGACTGCAACGAAACTCGGTACACATACTACTTACTATCAGTCGAACAACCGCTGTCATGAATTAAACACCTACCACTCACGCTACAGCAGACACGAAGTCATAAACTACGATATTCTTGAATTACTGCAAAACCATGCGAGCCATCTTCCTGCACCTCCTCCTAAAGTATTGGACCGACTGCAACCAAACTCGGTACACACACTGCTTACTATCAGGCGAACAACCGCTGTCATGAATT
Organism: Locusta migratoria; assembly: GCA_026315105.1. Taxonomy (NCBI): domain Eukaryota; kingdom Metazoa; phylum Arthropoda; class Insecta; order Orthoptera; family Acrididae; genus Locusta; species Locusta migratoria. The sequence goes on from CM048748.1 coordinate 485,308,163, forward strand.
AAACACCTACCACTCAGGCTACAGCAGACACGAAGTCGTAAACTACGATATTCTTGAATTACTGCAAAACCATGCGAGACATCTTCCTTCACCTCCTCCTAAAGTATTGGACCGACTGCAACCAAACTCGGTACACATACTGCTTACTATCAGGCAAACAACCGCTGTCATGAATTAAACACCTGCCAGTTACGCTACAGGAGACACGAAGTCGTAAACTACGATATTCTTGATTTACTGCAAAACCATGCGAGCCATCTTGCTGCACCACCTCCTAAAGTATTGGACCGACTGCAACCAAACTAGGTACACATTCTCCTTACCTTCATGCGAACAACCGCTGTCTTGAATTAAACACCTACCCCTCACGCTACAGGAGACACGAAGTCGTAAACTACGATATTCTTGTATTACTGCAAAACCATGCGAGCCATCTTCCTGCACCTCCTCCTAAAGTATTGGACCGACTGCAACCAAACTCGGTACACATACTGCTTACTATCAGGCGAACAACCGCTGTCATGAATTAAACACCTACCACTCACGCTACAGGAGACACGAGTCGTAAACTACGATATTCTTGAATTACTCCAAAACCATGCGAGCGATCTTCCTGCACCTCCTCCTAAAGTATTGGACCGACTGCAACCAAACTCGGTACACATACTGCTTACTATCAGGCGAACAACCGCTGTCATGAATTAAACACCTACCACTCACGCTACAGCAGACACGAAGTCGTAAACTACGATATTCTTGAATTAATGCAAAACCATGCGAGCCATCTTCCTGCACCTCCTCCTAAAGTATTGGACCGACTGCAACCAAACTCGGTACACATACTGCTTACTATCAGGCGAACAACCGCTGTCATGAATTAAACACCTACCACTCACGCTACAGCAGACCCCAAGTCGTAAACTACGATATTCTTGAATTAACGCAAAACCATGCGAGGCATCTTCCTGCACTTCCTCCTAAAGTATTGGACCGACTGCAACCAAACTCGGTACACATACTGCTTACTATCAGGCAAACAACCGCTGTCATGAATTAAACACATACCAGTCACGCTACAGTAGACACGAAGTCGTAAACTACGATATTCTTGAATTACTGCAAATCCATGCGTGACATCTTGCTGCACCTCCTCCTAAAGTATTGGACCGACTGCACCAAACTCGGTACAAATTCTCCTTACCTTCATGCGAACAACCGCTGTCATGAATTAAACACCTACCACTCACGCTACAGGAGACACGAAGTCGTAAACTACGATATTCTTGAATTACTTCAAAACAATGTGAGCCATCTTCCTGCACCTCCTCCTAAAGTATTGGACCGACTGCAACCAAACTCGGTACACATACTGCTTACTATCAGGCGAACAACCGCTGTCATGAATTAAACACCTACCACTCACGCTACAGGCGACACGAAGTCGTAAACTACGATATTCTTGAATTACTCCAAAATCATGCGAGCCATCGTCCTGCACCTCCTCCTAAAGTATTGGACCGACTGCAACGAAACTCGGTACACATACTGCTTACTATCAGGCGAACAATCGCTGTCATGAATTGAACACCTACCAGTCACGCTACATGAGACGCGAAGTCGTAAACTACGATATTCTTGAATTACTGCAAAACCATGCGAGACATCTTCCTGAACCTCCTCCTAAAGTAAAGGAACGACTGCAACCAAACTCGGTACACATACTGCTTACTATCAGGCGAACAACCGCTGTCATGAATTAAACACCTACCACTCACGCTACGGGAGACACGATGTCGTAAACTACGATATTCTTGAATTACTGCAAAACCATGCGAGCAATCTTCCTGCACCTTCTCCTAAAGTATTGGACCGACTGCAACCAAACTCGGTACACACACTGCTTACTATCAGGCAAACAACCACTGTCATGAATTAAACACCTACCAGTCACGCTACAGGAGACACGAAGTCGTAAACTACGATATTCTTGAATTACTGCAAAACCATGCGAGTTATCTTCCTGCACCTCCTCCTAAAGTATTGGACCGACTGCAACCAAACTCGGTACACATACTGCTTACTATCAGGCAAACAACCGCTGTCATGAATTAAACACCTGCCAGTTACGCTACAGGAGACACGAAGTCGTAAACTACGATATTCTTGAATTACTGCAAAACCATGCGAGCCATCTTGCTGCACCACTTCCTAAAGTATTGGACCGACTGCAACCAAACTAGGTACACATTCTCCTTACCTTCATGCGAACAACCGCTGTCTTGAATTAAACACCCACCCCTCACGCTACAGGAGACACGAAGTCGTAAACTACGATATTCTTGAATTACTGCAAAACCATGCGAGCCATCTTCCTGCACCTCCTCCTAAAGTATTGGACCGACTGCAACCAAACTCGGTACACATACTGCTTACTATCAGGCGAATAACCGCTGTCATGAATTAAACACCTACCACTCACGCTACAGGAGACACGAAGTCGTAAACTACGATATTCTTGAATTACTGCAAAACCATGCGAGTTATCTTCCTGCACCTCCTCCTAAAGTATTGGACCGACTGCAACCAAACTCGGTACACATACTGCTTACTATCAGGCAAACAACCGCTGTCATGAATTAAACACCTGCCAGTTACGCTACAGGAGACACGAAGTCGTAAACTACGATATTCTTGAATTACTGCAAAACCATGCGAGCCATCTTGCTGCACCACCTCCTAAAGTATTGGACCGACTGCAACCAAACTCGGTACACATACTGCTTACTATCAGGCAAACAACCGCTGTCATGAATTAAACACCTGCCAGTTACGCTACAGGAGACACGAAGTCGTAAACTACGATATTCTTGAATTACTGCAAAACCATGCGAGCCATCTTGCTGCACCACCTCCTAAAGTATTGGACCGACTGCAACCAAACTAGGTACACATTCTCCTTACCTTCATGCGAACAACCGCTGTCTTGAATTAAACACCTACCCCTCACGCTACAGGAGACACGAAGTCGTAAACTACGATATTCTTGTATTACTGCAAAACCATGCGAGCCATCTTCCTGCACCTCCTCCTAAAGTATTGGACCGACTGCAACCAAACTCGGTACACATACTGCTTACTATCAGGCGAACAACCGCTGTCATGAATTAAACACCTACCACTCACGCTACAGGAGACACGAGTCGTAAACTACGATATTCTTGAATTACTCCAAAACCATGCGAGCGATCTTCCTGCACCTCCTCCTAAAGTATTGGACCGACTGCAACCAAACTCGGTACACATACTGCTTACTATCAGGCGAACAACCGCTGTCATGAATTAAACACCTACCACTCACGCTACAGCAGACCCCAAGTCGTAAACTACGATATTCTTGAATTAACGCAAAACCATGCGAGGCATCTTCCTGCACTTCCTCCTAAAGTATTGGACCGACTGCAACCAAACTCGGTACACATACTGCTTACTATCAGGCAAACAACCGCTGTCATGAATTAAACACATACCAGTCACGCTACAGTAGACACGAAGTCGTAAACTACGATATTCTTGAATTACTGCAAATCCATGCGTGACATCTTGCTGCACCTCCTCCTAAAGTATTGGACCGACTGCACCAAACTCGGTACAAATTCTCCTTACCTTCATGCGAACAACCGCTGTCATGAATTAAACACCTACCACTCACGCTACAGGAGACACGAAGTCGTAAACTACGATATTCTTGAATTACTTCAAAACAATGTGAGCCATCTTCCTGCACCTCCTCCTAAAGTATTGGACCGACTGCAACCAAACTCGGTACACATACTGCTTACTATCAGGCGAACAACCGCTGTCATGAATTAAACACCTACCACTCACGCTACAGGCGACACGAAGTCGTAAACTACGATATTCTTGAATTACTCCAAAATCATGCGAGCCATCGTCCTGCACCTCCTCCTAAAGTATTGGACCGACTGCAACGAAACTCGGTACACATACTGCTTACTATCAGGCGAACAATCGCTGTCATGAATTGAACACCTACCAGTCACGCTACATGAGACGCGAAGTCGTAAACTACGATATTCTTGAATTACTGCAAAACCATGCGAGACATCTTCCTGAACCTCCTCCTAAAGTAAAGGAACGACTGCAACCAAACTCGGTACACATACTGCTTACTATCAGGCGAACAACCGCTGTCATGAATTAAACACCTACCACTCACGCTACAGGAGACACGATGTCGTAAACTACGATATTCTTGAATTACTGCAAAACCATGCGAGCAATCTTCCTGCACCTTCTCCTAAAGTATTGGACCGACTGCAACCAAACTCGGTACACACACTGCTTACTATCAGGCAAACAACCACTGTCATGAATTAAACACCTACCAGTCACGCTACAGGAGACACGAAGTCGTAAACTACGATATTCTTGAATTACTGCAAAACCATGCGAGTTATCTTCCTGCACCTCCTCCTAAAGTATTGGACCGACTGCAACCAAACTCGGTACACATACTGCTTACTATCAGGCAAACAACCGCTGTCATGAATTAAACACCTGCCAGTTACGCTACAGGAGACACGAAGTCGTAAACTACGATATTCTTGAATTACTGCAAAACCATGCGAGCCATCTTGCTGCACCACTTCCTAAAGTATTGGACCGACTGCAACCAAACTAGGTACACATTCTTTTTACCTTCATGCGAACAACCGCTGTCTTGAATTAAACACCCACCCCTCACGCTACAGGAGACACGAAGTCGTAAACTACGATATTCTTGAATTACTGCAAAACCATGCGAGCCATCTTCCTGCACCTCCTCCTAAAGTATTGGACCGACTGCAACCAAACTCGGTACACATACTGCTTACTATCAGGCGAATAACCGCTGTCATGAATTAAACACCTACCACTCACGCTACAGGAGACACGAAGTCGTAAACTACGATATTCTTGAATTACTGCAAAACCATGCGAGTTATCTTCCTGCACCTCCTCCTAAAGTATTGGACCGACTGCAACCAAACTCGGTACACATACTGCTTACTATCAGGCAAACAACCGCTGTCATGAATTAAACACCTGCCAGTTACGCTACAGGAGACACGAAGTCGTAAACTACGATATTCTTGAATTACTGCAAAACCATGCGAGCCATCTTGCTGCACCACCTCCTAAAGTATTGGACCGACTGCAACCAAACTCGGTACACATACTGCTTACTATCAGGCAAACAACCGCTGTCATGAATTAAACACCTGCCAGTTACGCTACAGGAGACACGAAGTCGTAAACTACGATATTCTTGAATTACTGCAAAACCATGCGAGCCATCTTGCTGCACCACCTCCTAAAGTATTGGACCGACTGCAACCAAACTAGGTACACATTCTCCTTACCTTCATGCGAACAACCGCTGTCTTGAATTAAACACCTACCCCTCACGCTACAGGAGACACGAAGTCGTAAACTACGATATTCTTGTATTACTGCAAAACCATGCGAGCCATCTTCCTGCACCTCCTCCTAAAGTATTGGACCGACTGCAACCAAACTCGGTACACATACTGCTTACTATCAGGCGAACAACCGCTGTCATGAATTAAACACCTACCACTCACGCTACAGGAGACACGAGTCGTAAACTACGATATTCTTGAATTACTCCAAAACCATGCGAGCGATCTTCCTGCACCTCCTCCTAAAGTATTGGACCGACTGCAACCAAACTCGGTACACATACTGCTTACTATCAGGCGAACAACCGCTGTCATGAATTAAACACCTACCACTCACGCTACAGCAGACACGAAGTCGTAAACTACGATATTCTTGAATTAATGCAAAACCATGCGAGCCATCTTCCTGCACCTCCTCCTAAAGTATTGGACCGACTGCAACCAAACTCGGTACACATACTGCTTACTATCAGGCGAACAACCGCTGTCATGAATTAAACACCTACCACTCACGCTACAGCAGACCCAAAGTCGTAAACTACGATATTCTTGAATTAACGCAAAACCATGCGAGCCATCTTCCTGCACTTCCTCCTAAAGTATTGGACCGACTGCAACCAAACTCGGTACACATACTGCTTACTATCAGGCAAACAACCGCTGTCATGAATTAAACACATACCAGTCACGCTACAGTAGACACGAAGTCGTAAACTACGATATTCTTGAATTACTGCAAATCCAAGCGTGACATCTTGCTGCACCTCCTCCTAAAGTATTGGACCGACTGCACCAAACTCGGTAAAAATTCTCCTTACCTTCATGCGAACAACCGCTGTCATGAATTAAACACCTACCACTCACGCTACAGGAGACACGAAGTCGTAAACTACGATATTCTTGAATTACTTCAAAACAATGTGAGCCATCTTCCTGCACCTCCTCCTAAAGTATTGGACCGACTGCAACCAAACTCGGTACACATACTGCTTACTATCAGGCGAACAACCGCTGTCATGAATTAAACACCTACCACTCACGCTACAGGCGACACGAAGTCGTAAACTACGATATTCTTGAATTACTCCAAAATCATGCGAGCCATCGTCCTGCACCTCCTCCTAAAGTATTGGACCGACTGCAACGAAACTCGGTACACATACTGCTTACTATCAGGCGAACAATCGCTGTCATGAATTGAACACCTACCAGTCACGCTACATGAGACGCGAAGTCGTAAACTACGATATTCTTGAATTACTGCAAAACCATGCGAGACATCTTCCTGCACCTCCTCCTAAAGTAAAGGAACGACTGCAACCAAACTCGGTACACATACTGCTTCCTATCAGGCGAACAACCGCTGTCATGAATTAAACACCTACCACTCACGCTACAGGAGACACGATGTCGTAAACTACGATATTCTTGAATTACTGCAAAACCATGCGAGCAATCTTCCTGCACCTTCTCCTAAAGTATTGGACCGACTGCAACCAAACTCGGTACACACACTGCTTACTATCAGGCAAACAACCACTGTCATGAATTAAACACCTACCAGTCACGCTACAGGAGACACGAAGTCGTATACTACGATATTCTTGAATTACTGCAAAACCATGCGAGTTATCTTCCTGCACCTCCTCCTAAAGTATTGGACCGACTGCAACCAAACTCGGTACACATACTGCTTACTATCAGGCAAACAACCGCTGTCATGAATTAAACACCTGCCAGTTACGCTACAGGAGACACGAAGTCGTAAACTACGATATTCTTGAATTACTGCAAAACCATGCGAGCCATCTTGCTGCACCACTTCCTAAAGTATTGGACCGACTGCAACCAAACTAGGTACACATTCTCCTTACCTTCATGCGAACAACCGCTGTCTTGAATTAAACACCCACCCCTCACGCTACAGGAGACACGAAGTCGTAAACTACGATATTCTTGAATTACTGCAAAACCATGCGAGCCATCTTCCTGCACCTCCTCCTAAAGTATTGGACCGACTGCAACCAAACTCGGTACACATACTGCTTACTATCAGGCGAATAACCGCTGTCATGAATTAAACACCTACCACTCACGCTACAGGAGACACGAAGTCGTAAACTACGATATTCTTGAATTACTCGAAAACCATGCGAGCCATCTTCCTGCACCTCCTGCTAAAGTATTGGACCGACTGCAACAAAACTCGGTACACATACTGCTTACTATCAGGCAAACAACCGCTGTCATGAATTAAACACCTACCACTCACGCTACAGGAGACACGAAGTCGTAAACTACGATATTCTTAAATTACTGCAAAATATGCGAGCAATCTTCCTGCATCTCCTCCTCCAGTAGTGGACCGACTGCAACCAAACTCGGTACACATACTGCTTACTATCAGGCGAACAACCGCTGTCATGAATTAAACACCTACCACTCACGCTAGAGGAGACACGAGTCGTAAACTACGATATTCTTGAATTACTCCAAAACCATGCGAGCCATCTTCCTGCACCTCCTCCTAAAGTATTGGACCGACTGCAACGAAACTCGGTACACATACTACTTACTATCAGTCGAACAACCGCTGTCATGAATTAAACACCTACCACTCACGCTACAGCAGACACGAAGTCATAAACTACGATATTCTTGAATTACTGCAAAACCATGCGAGCCATCTTCCTGCACCTCCTCCTAAAGTATTGGACCGACTGCAACCAAACTCGGTACACACACTGCTTACTATCAGGCGAACAACCGCTGTCATGAATTAAACACCTACCACTCAGGCTACAGCAGACACGAAGTCGTAAACTACGATATTCTTGAATTACTGCAAAACCATGCGAGCCATCTTCCTTCACCTCCTCCTAAAGTATTGGACCGACTGCAACCAAACTCGGTACACATACTACTTACTATCAGGCGAACAACCGCTGTCATGAATTAAACACCTACCACTCACGCTACAGCAGACACGAAGTCATAAACTACGATATTCTTAAATTACTTCAAAACCATGCGAGACATCTTCCTGCACCTCCTCCTAAAGTATTGGACCGACTGCAACCAAACTCGGTACACATACTGCTTACTATCAGGCGAACAACCGCTGTCATGAATTAAACAACTACCACTCACGCTACAGCAGACACGAAGTCGTAAACTACGATATTCTTGAATTACTGCAAAACCATGCGAGCAATCTTCCTGCACCTCCTCCTAAAGTATTGGACCGACTGCAACCAAACTCGGTACACATAGTGCTTACTATCAGGCGAACAACCACTGTCATGAATTAAACACCTACCACTCACGCTACAGGAGACACGAAGTCGTTAACTACGATATTCTTGAATTACTGCAAAACCATGCGAGCCATCTTCCTGCACCTCCTCCTAAAGTATTGGACCGACTGCAACCAAACTCGGTACACACACTGCTTACTATCAGGCGAACAACCGCTGTCATGAATTAAACACCTACCACTCACGCTACAGCAGACACGAAGTCATAAACTACGATATTCTTGAATTACTGCAAAACCATGCGAGCCATCTTCCTGCACCTCCTCCTAAAGTATTGGACCGACTGCATCCAAACTCGGTACACATTCTCCCTACCTTCATGCGAACAACCGCTGTCATGAATTAAACACCTACCACTCACGCTACAAGGACACGAGTCGTAAACTACGATATTCTTGAATTACTGCAAAACCATGCGAGCCATCTTCCTGCACCTCCTCCTAAAGTATTGGACCGACTGCAACCAAACTCGGTACACACACTGCTTACTATCAGGCGAACAACCGCTTTCATGAATTAAACACCTACCACTCAGGCTACAGCAGACACGAAGTCGTAAACTACGATATTCTTGAATTACTGCAAAACCATGCGAGCCATCTTCCTTCACCTCCTCCTAAAGTATTGGACCGACTGCAACCAAACTCGGTACACATACTGCTTACTATCAGGCGAACAACCGCTGTCATGAATTAAACACCTACCACTCACGCTACAGCAGACACGAAGTCATAAACTACGATATTCTTGAATTACTGCAAAACCATGCAAGCCATCTTCCTGCACCTCCTCCTAAAGTATAGGACCGACTGCAACCAAACTCGGTACACATACTGCTTACTATCAGGCGATCGACCGCTGTCATGAATTAAACACCTACCAGTCACGCTACAGGAGACACGAAGTCGTAAACTACGATATTCTTGAATTACTCCAAAACCATGCGAGCCATCTTCCTGCACCTCCTCCTAAAGTATTGGACCGACTGCAACGAAACTCGGTACACATACTGCTTACTATCAGGCGAACAACCGCTGTCATGAATTAAACACCTACCACTCACGCTACAGGCGACACGAAGTCGTAAACTACGATATTCTTGAATTACTGCAAAACCATGCGAGCCATCTTCCTGCACCTCCTCCTAAAGTATTGGCCCGACTGCAACCAAACTCGGTACACATACTGCTTACTACCAGGCGAACAACCGCTGTCATGAATTAAACAACTACCACTCACGCTACTGCAGACACGGTGTCGTAAACTACGATATTCTTGTATTACTGCAAAACCATGCGAGCCATCTTCCTGCACCTCCTCCTAAAGTATTGGACCGACTGCAACCAAACTCGGTACACATACTGCTTACTATCAGGCGAACAACCACTGTCATGAATTAAACACCTACCACTCACGCTACAGGAGACACGAAGTCGTTAACTACGATTTTCTTGAATTACTGCAAAACCATGCGAGCCATCTTCCTGCACCTCCTCCTAAAGTATTGGACCGACTGCAACCAAACTCGGTACACACACTGCTTACTATCAGGCGAACAACCGCTGTCATGAATTAAACACCTACCACTCACGCTACAGCAGACACGAAGTCATAAACTACGATATTCTTGAATTACTGCAAAACCATGCGAGCCATCTTCCTGCACCTCCTCCTAAAGTATTGGACCGACTGCAACCAAACTCGGTACACACACTGCTTACTATCAGGCGAACAACCGCTGTCATGAATTAAACACCTACCACTCAGGCTACAGCAGACACGAAGTCGTAAACTACGATATTCTTGAATTACTGCAAAACCATGCGAGCCATCTTCCTTCACCTCCTCCTAAAGTATTGGACCGACTGCAACCAAACTCGGTACACATACTACGTACTATCAGGCGAACAACCGCTGTCATGAATTAAACACCTACCACTCACGCTACAGCAGACACGAAGTCATAAACTACGATATTCTTAAATTACTCCAAAACCATGCGAGCCATCTTCCTGCACCTCCTCCTAAAGTATTGGACCGACTGCAACCAAACTCAGTACACATACTGCTTACTATCAGGCGAACAACCGCTGTCATGAATTAAACAACTACCACTCACGCTACAGCAGACACGAAGTCGTAAACTACGATATTCTTGAATTACTGCAAAACCATGCGAGCAATCTTCCTGCACCTCCTCCTAAAGTATTGGACCGACTGCAACCAAACTCGGTACACATACTGCTTACTATCAGGCGAACAACCACTGTCATGAATTAAACACCTACCACTCACGCTACAGGAGACACGAAGTCGTTAACTACGATATTCTTGAATTACTGCAAAACCATGCGAGCCATCTTCCTGCACCTCCTCCTAAAGTATTGGACCGACTGCAACCAAACTCGGTACACACACTGCTTACTATCAGGCGAACAACCGCTGTCATGAATTAAACACCTACCACTCACGCTACAGCAGACACGAAGTCATAAACTACGATATTCTTGAATTACTGCAAAACCATGCGAGCCATCTTCCTGCACCTCCTCCTAAAGTATTGGACCGACTGCATCCAAACTCGGTACACATTCTCCCTATCTTCATGCGAACAACCGCTGTCATGAATTAAACACCTACCACTCACGCTACAGGGACACGAGTCGTAAACTACGATATTCTTGAATTACTGCAAAACCATGCGAGCCATCTTCCTGCACCTCCTCCTAAAGTATTGGACCGACTGCAACCAAACTCGGTACACACACTGCTTACCATGAGGCGAACAACCGCTTTCATGAATTAAACACCTACCACTCAGGCTACAGCAGACACGAAGTCGTAAACTACGATATTCTTGAATTACTGCAAAACCATGCGAGCCATCTTCCTTCACCTCCTCCTAAAGTATTGGACCGACTGCAACCAAACTCGGTACACATACTGCTTACTATCAGGCGAACAACCGCTGTCATGAATTAAACACCTACCACTCACGCTACAGCAGACACGAAGTCATAAACTACGATATTCTTGAATTACTGCAAAACCATGCGAGCCATCTTCCTGCACCTCCTCCTAAAGTATTGGACCGACTGCAACCAAACTCGGTACACATACTGCTTACTATCAGGCGAACAACCGCTGTCATGAATTAAACAACTACCACTCACGCTACAGCAGACACGAAGTCGTAAACTACGATATTCTTGAATTACTGCAAAACCATGCGAGCAATCTTCCTGCACCTCCTCCTAAAGTATTGGACCGACTGCAACCAAACTCGGTACACATACTGCTTCCTATCAGGCGAACAACCACTGTCATGAATTAAAAAGCTACCACTCACGCTACAGGAGACACGAAGTCGTTAACTACGATATTCTTGAATTACTGCAAAACCATGTGAGCCATCTTCCTGCACCTCCTCCTAAAGTATTGGACCGACTGCAACCAAACTCGGTACACACACTGCTTACTATCAGGCGAACAACCGCTGTCATGAATTAAACACCTACCACTCACGCTACAGCAGACACGAAGTCATAAACTACGATATTCGTGAATTACTGCAAAACCATGCGAGCCATCTTCTTGCACCTCCTCCTAAAGTATTGGACCGACTGCAACCAAACTCGGTACACATACTGCTTCCTATCAGGCGAACAACCGCCGTCATGAATTAAACACCTACCAGTCACGCTACAGGAGTCACGAAGTCGTAAACTGCGATATTCTTGAATTACTGCAAAACCATGCGAGCCATCTTCCTGCACCTCCTCCTAAAGTATTGGACCGACTGCAACCAAACTCGGTACACACACTGCTTACTATCAGGCGAACAACCGCTGTCATGAATTAAACACCTACCACTCACGCTACAGCAGACACGAAGTCATAAACTACGATATTCTTGAATTACTGCAAAACCATGCGAGCCATCTTCCTGCACCTCCTCCTAAAGTATTGGACCGACCGCATCCAAACTCGGTACACATTCCCTCTACCTTCATGCGAACAACCGCTGTCATGAATTAAACACCTACCACTCACACTACAGGAGACACGAAGTCGTAAACTACGATATTCTTGAATTACTGCAAAACCATGCGAGCAATCTTCCTGCACCTCCTCCTAAAGTATTGGACCGACTGCAACCAATCTCGGTACACATACTGCTTACTATCAGGCGAACAACCGCTGTCATGAATTAAACACCTACCACTCAGGCTACAGCAGACACGAAGTCGTAAACTACGATATTCTTGAATTACTGCAAAACCATGCGAGCCATCTTCCTGCACCTCCTCCTAAAGTATTGGACCGACTGCAACCAAACTCGGTACACACACTGCTTACTATGAGGCGAACAACCGCTTTCATGAATTAAACACCTACCACTCAGGCTACAGCAGACACGAAGTCGTAAACTACGATATTCTTGAATTACTGCAAAACCATGCGAGCCATCTTCCTTCACCTCCTCCTAAAGTATTGGACCGACTGCAACCAAACTCGGTACACATACTGCTTACTATCAGGCGAACAACCGCTGTCATGAATTAAACACCTACCACTCACGCTACAGCAGACACGAAGTCATAAACTACGATATTCTTGAATTACTGCAAAACCATGCGAGCCATCTTCCTGCACCTCCTCCTAAAGTATTGGACCGACTGCAACCAAACTCGGTACACATACTGCTTACTATCAGGCGAACAACCGCTGTCATGAATTAAACAACTACCACTCACGCTACAGCAGACACGAAGTCGTAAACTACGATATTCTTGAATTACTGCAAAACCATGCGAGCAATCTTCCTGCACCTCCTCCTAAAGTATTGGACCGACTGCAACCAAACTCGGTACACATACTGCTTCCTATCAGGCGAACAACCACTGTCATGAATTAAACACCTACCACTCACGCTACAGGAGACACGAAGTCGTTAACTACGATATTCTTGAATTACTGCAAAACCATGTGAGCCATCTTCCTGCACCTCCTCCTAAAGTATTGGACCGACTGCAACCAAACTCGGTACACACACTGCTTACTATCAGGCGAACAACCGCTGTCATGAATTAAACACCTACCACTCACGCTACAGCAGACACGAAGTCATAAACTACGATATTCGTGAATTACTGCAAAACCATGCGAGCCATCTTCTTGCACCTCCTCCTAAAGTATTGGACCGACTGCAACCAAACTCGGTACACATACTGCTTCCTATCAGGCGAACAACCGCCGTCATGAATTAAACACCTACCAGTCACGCTACAGGAGTCACGAAGTCGTAAACTGCGATATTCTTGAATTACTGCAAAACCATGCGAGCCATCTTCCTGCACCTCCTCCTAAAGTATTGGACCGAATGCAACCAAACTCGGTACACACACTGCTTACTATCAGGCGAACAACCGCTGTCATGAATTAAACACCTACCACTCACGCTACAGCAGACACGAAGTCATAAACTACGATATTCTTGAATTACTGCAAAACCATGCGAGCCATCTTCCTGCACCTCCTCCTAAAGTATTGGACCGACCGCATCCAAACTCGGTACACATTCCCCCTACCTTCATGCGAACAACCGCTGTCATGAATTAAACACCTACCACTCACACTACAGGAGACACGAAGTCGTAAACTACGATATTCTTGAATTACTGCAAAACCATGCGAGCAATCTTCCTGCACCTCCTCCTAAAGTATTGGACCGACTGCAACCAATCTCGGTACACATACTGCTTACTATCAGGCGAACAACCGCTGTCATGAATTAAACACCTACCACTCAGGCTACAGCAGACACGAAGTCGTAAACTACGATATTCTTGAATTACTGCAAAACCATGCGAGCCATCTTCCTGCACCTCCTCCTAAAGTATTGGACCGACTGCAACCAAACTCGGTACACATACTACTTACTATCAGGCGAACAACCGCTGTCATGAATTAAACACCTACCACTCACGCTACAGCAGACACGAAGTCATAAACTACGATATTCTTAAATTACTGCAAAACCATGCGAGCAGTCTTCCTGCACCTCCTCCTAAAGTATTGGACCGACTGCAACCAAACTCGGTACACATACTGCTTACTATCAGGCGAACAACCGCTGTCATGAATTAAACAACTACCACTCACGCTACAGCAGAGACGAAGTCGTAAACTACGATATTCTTGAATTACTGCAAAACCATGCGAGCAATCTTCCTGCACCTCCTCCTAAAGTATTGGACCGACTGCAACCAAACTCGGTACACATACTGCTTACTATCAGGCGAACAACCACTGTCATGAATTAAACACCTACCACTCACGCTACAGGAGACACGAAGTCGTTAACTACGATACTCTTGAATTACTGCAAAACCATGCGAGCCATCTTCCTGCACCTCCTCCTAAAGTATTGGACCGACTGCAACCAAACTCGGTACACACACTGCTTACTATCAGGCGAACAACCGCTGTCATGAATTAAACACCTACCACTCACGCTACAGCAGACACGAGGTCATAAACTATGATATTCGTGAATTACTGCAAAACCATGCGAGCCATGTTCTTGCACCTCCTCCTAAAGTATTGGACCGACTGCAACCAAACTCGGTACACATACTGCTTCCTATCAGGCGAACAACCGCCGTCATGAATTAAACACCTACCAGTCACGCTACAGGAGACACGAAGTCGTAAACTACGATATTCTTGAATTACTGCAAAACCATGCGAGCCATCTTCCTGCACCTCCTCCTAAAGTATTGGACCGACTGCAACCAAACTCGGTACACACACTGCTTACTATCAGGCGAACAACCGCTGTCATGAATTAAACACCTACCACTCACGCTACAGCAGACACGAAGTCATAAACTACGATATTCTTGAATTACTGCAAAACCATGCGAGCCATCTTCCTGCACCTCCTCCTAAAGTATTGGACCGACTGCATCCAAACTCGGTACACATTCCCCCTACCTTCATGCGAACAACCGCTGTCATGAATTAAACACCTACCACTCACGCTACAGGAGACACGAACTCGTAAACTACGATATTCTTGAATTACTGCAAAACCATGCGAGCCATCTTCCTGCACCTCCTCCTAAAGTATTTGACCGACTGCAACCAATCTCGGTACACATACTGCTTACTATCAGGCGAACAACCGCTGTCATCAATTAAACAACTACCACTCACGCTACAGCAGGGACGAAGTCGTAAACTACGATATTCTTGAATTACTGCAAAACCATGCGAGCAATCTTCCTGCACCTCCTCCTAAGGTATTGGACCGACTGCAACCAAACTCGGTACACATACTGCTTACTATCAGGCGAACAACCACTGTCATGAATTAAACACCTACCACTCACGCTACAGGAGACACGAAGTCGTTAACTACGATATTCTTGAATTACTGCAAAACCATGCGAGCCATCTTCCTGCACCTCCTCCTAAAGTATTGGACCGACTGCAACCAAACTCGGTACACACACTGCTTACTATCAGGCGAACAACCGCTGTCATGAATTAAACACCTACCACTCACGCTACAGCAGACACGAAGTCATAAACTACGATATTCTTGAATTACTGCAAAACCATGCGAGCCATCTTCCTGCACCTCCTCCTAAAGTATTGGACCGACTGCATCCAAACTCGGTACACATTCCCCCTACCTTCATGCGAACAACCGCTGTCATGAATTAAACACCTACCACTCACACTACAGGAGACACGAAGTCGTAAACTACGTTATTCTTGAATTACTGCAAAACCATGCGAGCAATCTTCCTGCACCTCCTCCTAAAGTATTGGACCGACTGCAACCAATCTCGGTACACATACTGCTTACTATCAGGCGAACAACCGCTGTCATGAATTAAACACCTACCACTCAGGCTACAGCAGACACGAAGTCGTAAACTACGATATTCTTGAATTACTGCAAAACCATGCGAGCCATCTTCCTGCACCTCCTCCTAAAGTATTGGACCGACTGCAACCAAACTCGGTACACATACTACTTACTATCAGGCGAACAACCGCTGTCATGAATTAAACACCTACCACTCACGCTACAGCAGACACGAAGTCATAAACTACGATATTCTTAAATTACTGCAAAACCATGCGAGCCATCTTCCTGCACCTCCTCCTAAAGTATTGGACCGACTGCAACCAAACTCGGTACACATACTGCTTACTATCAGGCGAACAACCGCTGTCATGAATTAAACAACTACCACTCACGCTACAGCAGAGACGAAGTCGTAAACTACGATATTCTTGAATTACTGCAAAACCATGCGAGCAATCTTCCTGCACCTCCTCCTAAAGTATTGGACCGACTGCAACCAAACTCGGTACACATACTGCTTACTATCAGGCGAACAACCACTGTCATGAATTAAACACCTACCACTCACGCTACAGGAGACACGAAGTCGTTAACTACGATACTCTTGAATTACTGCAGAACCATGCGAGCCATCTTCCTGCACCTCCTCCTAAAGTATTGGACCGACTGCAACCAAACTCGGTACACACACTGCTTACTATCAGGCGAACAACCGCTGTCATGAATTAAACACCTACCACTCACGCTACAGCAGACACGAAGTCATAAACTACGATATTCGTGAATTACTGCAAAACCATGCGAGCCATCTTCTTGCACCTCCTCCTAAAGTATTGGACCGACTGCAACCAAACTCGGTACACATACTGCTTCCTATCAGGCGAACAACCGCCGTCATGAATTAAACACCTACCAGTCACGCTACAGGAGACACGAAGTCGTAAACTACGATATTCTTGAATTACTGCAAAACCATGCGAGCCATCTTCCTGCACCTCCTCCTAAAGTATTGGACCGACTGCAACCAAACTCGGTACACACACTGCTTACTATCAGGCGAACAACCGCTGTCATGAATTAAACACCTACCACTCACGCTACAGCAGACACGAAGTCATAAACTACGATATTCTTGAATTACTGCAAAACCATGCGAGCCATCTTCCTGCACCTCCTCCTAAAGTATTGGACCGACTGCATCCAAACTCGGTACACATTCCCCCTACCTTCATGCGAACAACCGCTGTCATGAATTAAACACCTACCACTCACGCTACAGGAGACACGAACTCGTAAACTACGATATTCTTGAATTACTGCAAAACCATGCGAGCCATCTTCCTGCACCTCCTCCTAAAGTATTTGACCGACTGCAACCAATCTCGGTACACATACTGCTTACTATCAGGCGAACAACCGCTGTCATGAATTAAACACCTACCACTCAGGCTACAGCAGACACGAAGTCGTAAACTACGATATTCTTGAATTACTGCAAAACCATACGAGCCATCTTCCTGCACCTCCTCCTAAAGTATTGGACCGACTGCAACCAAACTCGGTACACATACTACTTACTATCAGGCGAACAACCGCTGTCATGAATTAAACACCTACCACTCACGCTACAGCAGACACGAAGTCATAAACTACGATATTCTTAAATTACTGCAAAACCATGCGAGACATCATCCTGCACCTCCTCCTAAAGTATTGGACCGACTGCAACCAAACTCGGTACACATACTGCTTACTATCAGGCGAACAACCGCTGTCATCAATTAAACAACTACCACTCACGCTACAGCAGAGACGAAGTCGTAAACTACGATATTCTTGAATTACTGCAAAACCATGCGAGCAATCTTCCTGCACCTCCTCCTAAAGTATTGGACCGACTGCAACCAAACTCGGTACACATACTGCTTACTATCAGGCGAACAACCACTGTCATGAATTAAACACCTACCACTCACGCTACAGGAGACACGAAGTCGTTAACTACGATATTCTTGAATTACTGCAAAACCATGCGAGCCATCTTCCTGCACCTCCTCCTAAAGTATTGGACCGACTGCAACCAAACTCGGTACACACACTGCTTACTATCAGGCGAACAACCGCTGTCATGAATTAAACACCTACCACTCACGCTACAGCAGACACGAAGTCATAAACTACGATATTCGTGAATTACTGCAAAACCATGCGAGCCATCTTCTTGTACCTCCTCCTAAAGTATTGGACCGACTGCAACCAAACTCGGTACACATACTGCTTCCTATCAGGCGAACAACCGCCGTCATGAATTAAACACCTACCAGTCACGCTACAGGAGACACGAAGTCGTAAACTACGATATTCTTGAATTACTGCAAAACCATGCGAGCCATCTTCCTGCACCTCATCCTAAAGTATTGGACCGACTGCAACCAAACTCGGTAAACTCACTGCTTACTATCAGGCGAACAACCGCTGTCATGAATTAAACACCTACCACTCACGCTACAGCAGACACGAAGTCATAAACTACGATATTCTTGAATTACTGCAAAACCATGCGAGCCATCTTCCTGCACCTCCTCCTAAAGTATTGGACCGACTGCATCCAAACTCGGTACACATTCTCCCTACCTTCATGCGAACAACCGCTGTCATGAATTAAACACCTACCACTCACGCTACAGGAGACACGAAGTCGTAAACTACGATATTCTTGAATTAATGCAAAACCATGCGAGCCATCTTCCTGCACCTCCTCCTAAAGTATAGGACCGACTGCAACCAAACTCGGTACACATACTGCTTACTATCAGGCGATCAACCGCTGTCATGAATTAAACACTTACCAGTCACGCTACAGGAGACACGAAGTCGTAAACTACGATATTCTTGAATTACTCCAAAACCATGCGAGCCATCTTCCTGAACCTCCTCCTAAAGTATTGGACCGACTGCAACCAAACTCGGTACACATCCTGCTTACTATCAGGCGAACAACCGCTGTCATGAATTAAACACCTACCAGTCACGCTACAGGAGACACGAAGTCGTAAACTACGATATCCTTGAATTACTGCAAAACCATGCGACCCATCTTGCTGCACCACCTCCTAAAGTATTGGACCGACTGCACCAAACTCGGTACACATTCTCCTTACCTTCATGCGAACAACCGCTGTCATGAATTAAACACCTACCACTCACGCTACAGGAGACACGAAGTCGTAAACTACGATATTCTTGAATTACTGCAAAGCCATGCGAGCCATCTTCCTGCACCTCCTCCTAAAGTATTGGACCGACTGCAACGAAACTCGGTACACATACTGCTTACTATCAGGCGAACAACCGCTGTCATGAATTAAACACCTACCACTCACGCTACAGCAGACACGAAGTCGTAAACTACGATATTCCTGAATTACTGCAAAACCATGCGAGCCATCTTCCTGCACCTCCTTCTAAAGTATTGGACCGACTGCAACCAAACTCTTTACACATACTGCTTACTATCAGGCGAACAACCGCTTTCATGAATTAAACACCTACCACTCACGCTACAGCAGACACGAAGTCGTAAACTACGATATTCCTGAATTACTGCAAAACCATGCGAGCCATCTTCCTGCACCTCCTCCTAAAGTATTGGACCGACTGCAACCAAACACGGTACACATACTGCTTACTATCAGGCGATCAACCTCTGTCATGAATTAAACACCTACCAGTCACGCTACAGGAGACACGAAGTCGTAAACTACGATATTCTTAAATTACTGCAAAACCATGCGAGCCATCTTCCTGCACCACCTCCTAAAGTATTTGACCGACTGCAACCAAACTCGGTACACATACTGCTTACTATCAGGCGCACAACCGCTGTCATGAATTAAGCACCTACCACTCACGCTGCAGGAGACACGAAGTCGTAATCTACGATAATCTTGAATTACTCCAAAACCATGCGAGCCATTTTCCTGCACCTCCTCCTAAAGTATTGGACCGACTGCAACGATACTCGGTACACATACTGCTTACTATCAGGCGAACAACCGCTGTCATGAATTAAACACCTACCACTCACGCTACAGGAGACACGAGTCGTAAACTACGATATTCTTGAATTACTGCAAAACCATGCGAGCCATCTTCCTGCACCTCCTCCTAAAGTATTGGACCGACTGCAACCAAACTCAGTACACATACTGCTTACTATCAGGCGAACAACCGCTGTCATGAATTAAACACCTAACACTCACGCTACAGGGAACACGAAGTCGTAAACTACGATATTCTTGAATTACTGCAAAACCATGTGAGCAATGTTCCTGCACCTCCTCCTAAAGTAGTGGACCGAATGCAACCAAACTCGGTACACATACTGCGTACTATCAGGCGAACATCCGCTGTCATGAATTAAACATCTACCACTCACGCTACAGGAGACACGATTTCGTATACTTCGATAATCTTGAATTACTGCAAATCCATGCTAGCCATCGTCCTGCACCTCCTCCTAAAGTATTGGACCGACTGCAACCAAACTCGGTACACATACTGCTTACTATCAGACTAACAACAGCTGTCATGAATTAAACACCTACCACTTACGCTACAGGAGACACGAATTCGTAAACTACGATATTCTTGAATTACTGCAAAACCATGCGCGCCATCTTCCTGCACCTCCTCCTTAAGTAGTAGACCGACTGCAACCAAACTCGGTACACATACTGCTTACTATCAGCGAACAACCGCTGTCACGAATTAAACACCTACCACTCACGCTACAGGTAACACGAAGTCGTAAACTACGATATTCTTGAATTACTGCAAAATCATGCGAGCCATCTTCCTGCACCTCCTCCTGAAATAGTGCACTGACTGCAACCAAACTCGGTACACATACTGCTTACTATCAGGCGAACAACCGCTGTCATTAATTAAACACCTACCCCTCAAGCTACAGGAGACACGAAGTCGTAAACTACGATATTTTGAATTTCTGCAAAACCATGCGAGAAATCTTCCTGCACCTCCTCCAAAAGTAGTGGACCGACTGCAACCAAACTCGGTACACATACTGCTTACTATCATGCGAACAACCGCTGTCATGAATTACACACCTAACACTCACGCTACAGGAAAAACGAAGTCGTAAACTACGATATTCTTGAATTACTGCAAAACCATGCGAGCAATGTTCCTGCACCTCCTCCTGAAGTATTGCACTGACTGCAACCAAACTCGGTACACATACTGCTTACTATCAGGCGAACAACTGCTGTCATTAATTAAACACCTACCACTCACGCTACAGGAGACTCGAAGTCGTAAACTACGATATACTTGAATTTCTGCGAAACCATGCGAGACATCTTCCTGCACCTCCTCCAAAAGTAGTGGACCGACTGCAACCAAACTCGGTACACATACTGCTTAATATCAGGCGAACAACCGCTGTCATGAAATAAACACCTACCACTCACGCTACAGGAGACACGTAGTCGTAAACTACGATGTTCTTGAATTACTGCAAAACCATGCGAGCCATCTTCCTGCACCTCCTCCTAAAGTAGAGGACCGACTGCAACCCAACTCGGTACACATACTGCCTACTATCAGGCGAACAACCGCTATCATGAATTAAACACCTACCACTCACGCAACAGGAGACACGTAGTCGTAAACTATGATATTCTTCAATTACTGCAAAACCATGCGAGCCATCATCCTGCACCCCCTCCCTAAATATTGGACCGACTGCAACCAAACTCGGTACTCATACTGCTTATTATCAGGCGAACAACCGCTGTCATGAATTAAACACCTACCACTCACGCTACAGGAGACACGAAGTGGTAAACTACGATATTTTTGAATTACTGCAAAACCATGCGAGCCATCTTCCTGCACCTCCTCCTAAAGTAGTGGACCGACTGCTACCAAACTCGGTACACATACTGCGTACTATCAGGCAAAAACCGGTCATGAATTAAACACCTACCAGTCACGCCACAAGAGACACTAAGTAGTAAACTACGATATTCTTGAATTACTGCAAAACCATGCGAGCAATCTTCCTGCACTTCCTCCTAAAATAGTGGACCGACAGCAACCAAACTCGGTACATATACTGCTTACTATCAGGCGAATAACCGCTGTCATGAATTAAACACCTACCACTCGGGCTACAGGAGACACGAAGTCGTAAACTACGATATTCTTGAGTTACTGCTAAATAATGCGAGCCATCTTCCTGCACCTCCTCCTAAAGTATTGAACCGACTGCAACCAAACTCGGTACACATACTGCTTACTATCAGGCGAACAACCGCTGTCATGAATTAAACACCTACCACTCACGCTACAGGAGACACGAAGTCGTAAACTACGATATTCTTGAATTACTGCAAAACCATGCGAGACATCTTCCTGCACCTCCTCCGAAATTATTGGACCGACTGCAACCAAACTCGGTACACATACTGCTTACTATCAGGCGAACAACCGCTGTCATGAATTAAACACCTACCAGTCACGCTACAGGAGACACGAAGTCGTAAACTACGATATTCTTGAATTACTGCAAAACGATGCTAGACATCTTCCTGCACCTCCTCCTTAAGTATTGGACCGACTGCAACCAAACTCGGTACACATACTGCTTACTATCAGGCGAACAACCGCTGTCATGAATTAAACACCTACCACTCACGCTACAGGAGACACGAAGTCGTAAACTACGACATTCTTGAATTACTGCAAAACCATGCGAGACATCATCCTGCACCTCCTTCCTAAATATTGGACCGACTTCAACCAAACTCGGTACACATACTGCTTACTATCAGGCGAACAACCGCTGTCATGAATTGAACCCCTACCTCACACGCTACAGGAGACACGAAGTCGTAAACTACGATATTCTTGAATTACTGTAAAACCATGCGCGTCATCTTCCTGCACCTCCTCCTAAAGTAGTAGACCGAATGCAACCAAACTCGATACACATACTGCTTACTATCAGGCGAACAACCGCTGTCATGAATTAAACACCTACCACACACGCTACAGGAGACACGAAGTCGTAAACTACGATATTCTTGAATTACTGCAAAACCATGCGCGTCATCTTCCTGCACCTCCTCCTAAAGTAGTAGACCGAATGCAACCAAACTCGGTACACATACTGCTTACTATCAGGCGAACAACCGCTGTCATGAATTAAACACCTACCACACACGCTACAGGAGACACGAAGTCGTAAACTACGATATTCTTGAATTACTGCAAAACCATGCGAGCCATCTTCCTGCACTTCCTCCTAAAGTAGTGTACCGACTGCACCCAAACTCGGTACACATACTGCTTACTATCAGGCGAACAACCACTGTCATGAATTAAACACCTACCACTCGGGCTACAGGACACACGAAGTCGTAAACTACGATATTCTTGTATTACTGCAAAACCATGCGAGCAATCTTCCTGCACCTCCTCCTAAAATAGTGGAACGACTGCAACCAAACTCGGTACACATACTGCTTACTATCAGGCGAACAACCGCTGTCTTGTATTAAACACCTACCACTCACGCTACAGGAGACACGAAGTCGTAAACTATGATAGTTTTGAATTACTGCAAAACCCTGCGAGCCATCTTCCTGCACCTCCTCCTAAAGTAGTAGACCGACTGCAACCAAACTCGGTACACATACTGCTTACTATCAGCGAACAACCGCTGTCATGAATTAAACACCTACCACTCACGCTACAGGAAACACGAAGTCGTAAACTACGATATTCTTGAATTACTGCAAAATCATGCGAGCCATCTTCCTGCACCTCCTCCTGAAATAGTGCACTGACTGCAACCAAACTCGGTACACATTTTGCTTACTATCAGGCGAACAACCGCTGTCATTAATTAAACACCTACCACTCACGCTACAGGAGATACGAAGTCGTAAACTACGATATTTTGAATTTCTGCAAAACCATGCGAGAAATCTCCCTGCACCTCCTCCAAAAGTAGTGGACCGACTGCAACCAAACTCGGTACACATACTGCTTACTATCAGGCGAACAACCGCTGTCATGAATTAAACACCTACCACTCACGCTACAGGAGACACTTAGTCATAAACTACGATATTCTTGCATTACTGCAAAACCATGCGAGCCATCTTCCTGCACCTCCTCCTAAAGTAGTGGACCTACTGCAACCAAACTCGGTACACACACTGCTTACTATCAGGCGAACAACCGCTGTCATGAATTAAACACCTACCACACACGCTACAGGAGACACGAAGTCGTAAACTGCGACATTCTTGAATTACTGGAAAACCATGCGAGCCATCATCCTGCACCTCCTCCCTAAATATAGGACCGACTTCAACCAAAGTCAGAACACATACTGCTTACTATCAGGCGAACAACCGCTGTCATGAATTAAACACCTACCACTCACGCTACAGGAGACACTTAGTCATAAACTACGATATTCTTGCATTACTGCAAAACCATGCGAGCCATCTTCCTGCACCTCCTCCTAAAGTAGTGGACCTACTGCAACCAAACTCGGTACACACACTGCTTACTATCAGGCAAACAACCGCTGCCATGAATTAAACACCTACCACTTACGCCACAGGAGACAGCAAGTCGTAAACTACGATATTCTTGTATTACTGCAAAACCATGCGAGCAATCTTCCTGCACCTCCTCCTAAAATAGTGGAACGACTGCAACCAAACTCGGTACACATACTGCTTACTATCAGGCGAACAACCGCTGTCATGAATTAAACACCTACGACACACGCTACAGGAGACACGAAGTCGTAAACTGCGACATTCTTGAATTACTGAAAAACCATGCGAGCCATCATCCTGCACCTCCTCCCTAAATATAGGAACGACTTCAACCAAACTCGGTACACATACTGCTTACTATCAGGCGAACAACCGCTGCCATGAATTAAACACCTACCACTTACGCCACAGGAGACAGCAAGTCGTAAACTACGATATTCTTGTATTACTGCAAAACCATGCGAGCAATCTTCCTGCACCTCCTCCTAAAATAGTGGAACGACTGCAACCAAACTCGGTACACATACTGCTTACTATCAGGCGAACAACCGCTGTCTTGTATTAAACACCTACCACTCACGCTACAGGAGACACGAAGTCGTAAACTATGATAGTTTTGAATTACTGCAAAACCCTGCGAGCCATCTTCCTGCACCTCCTCCTAAAGTAGTAGACCGACTGCAACCAAACTCGGTACACATACTGCTTACTATCAGCGAACAACCGCTGTCATGAATTAAACACCTACCACTCACGCTACAGGAAACACGAAGTCGTAAACTACGATATTCTTGAATTACTGCAAAATCATGCGAGCCATCTTCCTGCACCTCCTCCTGAAATAGTGCACTGACTGCAACCAAACTCGGTACACATTTTGCTTACTATCAGGCGAACAACCGCTGTCATTAATTAAACACCTACCACTCACGCTACAGGAGATACGAAGTCGTAAACTACGATATTTTGAATTTCTGCAAAACCATGCGAGAAATCTCCCTGCACCTCCTCCAAAAGTAGTGGACCGACTGCAACCAAACTCGGTACACATACTGCTTACTATCAGGCGAACAACCGCTGTCATGAATTAAACACCTACCACTCACGCTACAGGAGACACTTAGTCATAAACTACGATATTCTTGAATTACTGCAAAACCATGCGAGCCATCTTCCTGCACCTCCTCCTAAAGTAGTGGACCGACTGCAACCAAACTCGGTACAAACACTGCTTACTATCAGGCGAACAACCGCTGTCATGAATTAAACACCTACCTCACACGCTACAGGAGACACGAAGTCGTAAACTGCGACATTCTTGAATTACTGGAAAACCATGCGAGCCATCATCCTGCACCTCCTCCCTAATTATAGGACCGACTTCAACCAAACTCAGTACACATACTGCTTACTATCAGGCGAACAACCGCTGTCATGAATTAAAAACCTACCACTCACGCTACAGGAGACACGAAGTCATAAACTACGATATTCTTGAATTACTGCAAAACCATGCGAGCAATTTTCATGGATCTCCTCCTCCAGTAGTGGACCGACTGCAACCAAACTCGGAACACATACTGCTTACTATCAGGCGAATTACCGCTGTCATGAATTAAACACCTATCACTTACGCCACAGGAGACACTAAGTCGTAAACTACGATATTCTTGAATTACTGCAAAACCATGCGAGCCATCTTCCTGCACCTCCTCCTAAAATAGTGGAACGACTGCAACCAAACTCGGTACACATACTGCTTACTATCAGGCGAACAACCGCTGTCTTGTATTAAACACCTACCACTCACGCTACAGGAGACACGAAGTCGTAAACTATGATAGTCTTGAATTACTGCAAAACCCTGCGAGCCATCTTCCTGCACCTCCTCCTAAAGTAGTTTACCGACTGCAACCAAACTCGGTACACATACTGATTACTATCAGGCGAACAACCGCTGTCATGAATTAAACACCTACCACTCACGCTACAGGAGACACGAAGTCGTAAACTATGATAGTCTTGAATTACTGCAAAACCATGCGAGCTATATTGCTGCACCTCCTCCTAAAGTAGTGGACCGACCGCAACCAAACTCGGTACAGATACTGATTACTATCAGGCGAACAACCGCTGTCATGAATTAAACACCTAACCCTCACGCTACAGGAGACACGAATTCTTAAACTACGATATTCTTGAATTACTGCAAAACCATGCGAGCCATCTTCCTGCACTTCCTCCTAAAGTAGTGGACCGACTGCACCCAAACTCGGTACACATACTGCTTACTATCAGGCGAACAACCGCTGTCATGAATTAAACACCTACCACACACGCTACAGGAGACACGAAGTCGTAAACTGCGACATTCTTGAATTACTGCAAAACCATGCGAGCCATCATCCTGCACCTCCTCCCTAAATATAGGAACGACTTCAACGAAACTCGGTACACATACTGGTTACTATCAGGCGAACAACCGCTGTCTTGTATTAAACACCTACCACTCACGCTACAGGAGACACGAAGTCGTAAACTATGATAGTCTTGAATTACTGCAAAACCCTGCGAGCCATCTTCCTGCACCTCCTCCTGAAATAGTGCACTGACTGCAACCAAACTCGGTACACATTTTGCTTACTATCAGGCGAACAACCGCTGTCATGAATTAAACACCTACCACTTACGCTACAGGAGACACTTAGTCATAAACTACTATATTCTTGAATTACTGCAAAACCATGCGAGCCATCTTCCTGCACCTCCTCCTAAAGTAGTGGACCGACTGCAACCAAACTCGGTACAAACACTGCTTACTATCAGGCGAACAACCGCTGTCATGAATTAAACACCTACCTCACACGCTACAGGAGACACGAAGTCGTAAACTGCGACATTCTTGAATTACTGGAAAACCATGCGAGCCATCATCCTGCACCTCCTCCCTAAATATAGGACCGACTTCAACCAAACTCAGTACACATACTGCTTACTATCAGGCGAACAACCGCTGTCATGAATTAAAAACCTACCACTCACGCTACAGGAGACACGAAGTCATAAACTACGACATTCTTGAATTACTGCAAAACCATGCGAGCCATCTTCCTGCACTTCCTCTTAAAGTAGTGGACCGACTGCACCCAAACTCGGTACACATACTGCTTACTATCAGGCGAACAACCGCTGTCATGAATTAAACACCTACCACACACGCTACAGGAGACACGAAGTCGTAAACTGCGACATTCTTGAATTACTGCAAAGCCATGCGAGCCATCATCCTGCACCTCCTCCCTAAATATAGGACCGACTTCAACCAAACTCGGTACACATACTGCTTACTATCAGGCGAACAACCGCTGCCATGAATTAAATACCTACCACTTACGCCACAGGAGACACCAAGTCGTAAACTATGATATTCTTGAATTACTGCAAAACCATGCGAGCCATCTTCCAGCACCTCCTCCTAAAATAGTGGAACGACTGCAACCAAACTCGGTACACATACTGCTTACTATCAGGCGAACAACCGCTGTCATGAATTAAACACCTACCACTCACGCTACAGGAGGCACGAAGTCGTAAACTACGATATTCTTGAATTACTGCAAAACAATGCGAGCCTGCTTCCTGCACCTCCTCCTAAAGTAGTGGACCGACTGCAACCAAACTCGGTACACATACTGCTTACTATCAGGCGAACAACCGCTGTCATGAATTAAACACCTACCACTCACGCTACAGGAGACACGAAGTCTTAAACTACGATATTCTTGAATTACTGCAAAACCATGCGAGCCATCTTCCTGCACTTCCTCCTAAAGTAGTGGACCGACTGCACCCAAACTCGGTACACATACTGCTTACTATCAGGCGAACAACCGCTGTCATGAATTAAACACCTACCACACACGCTACAGGAGACACGAAGTCGTAAACTGCGACATTCTTGAATTACTGCAAAACCATGCGAGACATTATCCTGCACCTCCTCCCTAAATATAGGAACGGCTTCAACGAAACTCGGTACACATACTGCTTACAATCAGGCGAACAATCGCTGCCATGAATTAAACACCTACCACTTACGGCACAGGAGACACCAAGTCGTAAACTACGATATTCTTGAATTACTGCAAAACCATGCGAGCAATCTTCCTGCACTTCCTCCTAAAATAGTGGAAAGACTGAAACCAAACTCGGTACACACACTGCTTACTATCAGGCGAACAACCGCTGTCTTGTATTAAACACCTACCACTCACGCTACAGGAGACAGGAAGTCGTAAACTATTATAGTCTTGAATTACTGCAAAACCCTCCGAGCCATCTTCCTGCACCTCCTTCTAAAGTAGTAGACCGACTGCAACCAAACTCGGTACACATACTGCTTACTATCAGCGAACATCCGCTGTCATGAATTAAACACCTTACCACTCACGCTACAGGAGATACGAAGTCGTAAACTACGATATTTTGAATTTCTGCAAAACCATGCGAGAAATCTTCCTGCACCTCCTCCAAAAGTAGTGGACCGACTGCAACCAAACTCGGTACACATACTGCTTACTATCAGGCGAACAACCGCTGTCATGAATTAAACACCTACCACTCACGCTACAGGAGACACTTAGTCATAAACTACGATATTCTTGAATTACTGCAAACCCATGCGAGCCATCTTCCTGCACCTCCTCCTAAAGTAGAGGACCGACTGCAACCAAACTCGGTACACACACTGCTTACTATCAGGCGAACAACCGCTGTCATGAATTAAACACCTACCACACACGCTACAGGAGACACGAAGTCGTAAACTGCGACATTCTTGAATTACTGGAAAACCATGCGAGCCATCATCCTGCACCTCCTCCCTAAATATAGGACCGACTTCAACCAAACACAGAACACATACTGCTTACTATCAGGCGAACAACCGCTGTCTTGAATTAAACACCTACCACTCACGCTACAGGAGACACGAAGTCGAAACTACGATATTCTTGAATTACTGCAAAACCATGCGAGCAATTTTCATGGATCTCCTCCTCCAGTAGTGGACCGACTGCACCCAAACTCGGAACACATACTGCTTACTATCAGGCGAACAACCGCTGTCATGAATTAAACACCTACCACACACGCTACAGGAGACACGAAGTCGTAAACTGCGACATTCTTGAATTACTGCAAAATCATGCGAGCCATTATCCTGCACCTCCTCCCTAAATATAGGAACGACTTCAACGAAACTCGGTACACATACTGCTTACTATCAGGCGAACAACCGCTGCCATGAATTAAACACCTACCACTTACGGCACAGGAGACACCAAGTCGTAAACTACGATATTCTCGAATTACTGCAAAACCATGCGAGCAATCTTCGTGCACCTGCTCCTAAAATAGTGGAACGACTGCAACCAAACTCGGTACACATACTGCTTACTATCAGGCGAACAACCGCTGTCTTGTATTAAACACCTACCACTCACGCTACAGGAGACAGGAAGTCGTAAACTATGATAGTCTTGAATTACTGCAAAACCCTGCGAGCCATCTTCCTGCACCTCCTCCTAAAGTACTAGACCGACTGCAACCAAACTCGGTACACATACTGCGTACTATCAGCGAACAACCGCTGTCATGAATTAAACACCTACCACTCACGCTACAGGAAACACGAAGTAGTAAACTACGATATTCTTGAATTACTGCAAAATCATGCGAGCCATCTTCCTGCACCTCCTCCTGAAATAGTGCACTGACTGCAACCAAACTCGGTACACATTTTGCTTACTATCAGGCGAACAACCGCTGTCATTAATTAAACACCTACCACTCACGCTACAGGAGATACGAAGTCGTAAACTACGATATTTTGAATTTCTGCAAAACCATGCGAGAAATCTTCCTGCACCTCCTCCAAAAGTAGTGGACCGACTGCAACCAAACTCGGTACACATACTGCTTACTATCAGGCGAACAACCGCTGTCATGAATTAAACACCTACCACTCACGCTACAGGAGACACTTAGTCATAAACTACGAAATTCTTGAATTACTGCAAAATCATGCGAGCCATCTTCCTGCACCTCCTCCTAAAGTAGTGGACCCACTGCAACCAAACTCGGAACATATACTGCTTACTATCAGGCGAATTACCGCTGTCATGAATTAAACACCTACCACTTACGCCACAGGAGACACTAAGTCGTAAACTACGATATTCTTG
The DNA here is from genome assembly GCA_026315105.1 of Locusta migratoria. Lineage (NCBI taxonomy): Eukaryota > Metazoa > Arthropoda > Insecta > Orthoptera > Acrididae > Locusta > Locusta migratoria. The sequence goes on from CM048748.1 coordinate 485,339,696, forward strand.
AATTACTGCAAAACCATGCGAGCCATCTTCCTGCACCTCCTCCTAAAATAGTGGAACGACTGCAACCAAACTCGGTACACATACTGCTTACTATCAGGCGAACAACCGCTGTCTTGTCTTAAACACCTACCACTCACGCTACAGGAGACACGGAGTCGTAAACTATGATAGTCTTGAATTACTGCAAAACCCTGCGAGCCATCTTCCTGCACCTCCTCCTAAAGTAGTGGACCGACTGCAACCAAACTCGGTACACATACTGATTACTATCAGGCGAACAACCGCTGTCATGAATTAAACACCTACCACTCACGCTACAGGAGACACGAAGTCGTAAACTATGATAGTCTTGAATTACTGCAAAACCATGTGAGCTATCTTGCTGCACCTCCTCCTAAAGTAGGGGACCGACTGCAACCAAACTCGGTACAGATACTGATTACTATCAGGCGAACAACCGCTGTCATGAATTAAACACCTACCACTCACGCTACAGGAGACACGAAGTCTTAAACTACGATATTCTTGAATTACTGCAAAACCATGCGAGCCATCTTCCTGCAGTTCCTCCTAAAGTAGTGGACCGACTGCACCCAAACTCGGTACACATACTGCTTACTATCAGGCGAACAACCGCTGTCATGAATTAAACACCTACCACACACGCTACAGGAGACACGAAGTCGTAAACTGCGTCATTCTTGAATTACTGCAAAGCCATGCGAGCCATCATCCTGCACCTCCTCCCTAAATATAGGAGCGACTTCAACCAAACTCGGTACACATACTGCTTACTATCAGGCGAACAACCGCTGCCATGAATTAAATACCTACCACTTACGACACAGGAGACACCAAGTCGTAAACTACGATATTCTTGAATTACTGTAAAACCATGCGAGCCATCTTCCTGCACCTCCTCCTAAAATAGTGGAACGACTGCAACCAAACTCATTACACATACTGCTTACTATCAGGCGAAAAACCGCTGTCTTGTATTAAACACCTACCACTCACGCTACAGGAGACACGAAGTCGTAAACTACGATATTCTTGAATTACTGCAAAACAATGCGAGCCTGCTTCCTGCACCTCCTCCTAAAGTAGTGGACCGACTGCAACCAAACTCGGTACACATACTGCTTATATCAGGCGAACAACCGCTGTCATGAATTAAACACCTACCACTCACGCTACAGGAGACACGAAGTCTTAAACTACGATATTCTTGAATTACTGCAAAACCATGCGAGCCATCTTCCTGCACTTCCTCCTGAAGTAGGGGACCGACAGCACCCAAACTCGGTACACATTCTGCTTACTATCAGGCGAACAACCGCTGTCATGAATTAAACACCTACCACACACGCTACAGGAGACACGAAGTCGTAAACTGCGACATTCTTGAATTACTGCAAAACCATGCGAGCCATCATCCTGCACCTCCTCCCTAAATATAGGAACGACTTCAACCAAACTCGGTACACATACTGCTTACTATCAGGCGAACAACCGCTGCCATGAATTAAACACCTACCACTTACGCCACAGGAGACACCAAGTCGTAAACTACGATATTCTTGAATTACTGCAAAACCATGCGAGCAATCTTCCTGCACCTCCTCCTAAAATAGTGGAACGACTGCAACCAAACTCGGTACACATACTGCTTACTATCAGGCGAACAACCGCTGTCTTGTATTAAACACCTACCACTCACGCTACAGGAGACACGAAGTCGTAAACTATGATAGTCTTGAATTACTGCAAAACCCTGCGAGCCATCTTCCTGCACCTCCTCCTAAATTAGTGGACCGACTGCAACCAAACTCGGTACACATACTGATTACTATCAGGCGAACAACCTCTGTCATGAATTAAACACCTACCACTCACGGTACAGGAGACACGAAGTCGTAAACTACGATATTTTTGAATTACTGCAAAACCATGCGAGCCATCTTCCTGCACCTCCTCCTAAAGTAGTGGACCGACTGCTACCTAACTCGGTACACATACTGCGTACTATCAGGCAAAAAACTGCTGTCATGAATTAAACACCTACCAATCACGCCACAGGAGACACTAAGTCGTAAACTACGATATTCTTGAATTACTGCAAATCCATGCGAGCAATCTTCCTGCACTTCCTCCTAAAATAGTGGACCGACTGCAACCAAACTCGGTACACATACTGCTTACTATCAGGCGAACCACCGCTGTCATGAATTAAACACCTACCACTCGGGCTACAGGAGACACGAAGTCATAAACTACGATATTCTTGAATTACTGCAAAACCATTCGAGCCATCTTCCTGCACTTCCTCCTAAAGTATTGGACCGACTGCTACCAAACTCGGTACACATACTGGTTACTATCAGGGGAACAACCGCTGTCATGAATTAAACACCTACCACTCACGCTACAGGACACAAGAAGTCGTAAACTACGATAATCTTGAATTACTGCTAAACAATGCGAGCCATCTTCCTGCACCTCCTCCTAAAGTATGTATCCGACTGCAACCAAACTCGGTACACATACTGCTTACTATCAGCGAACAACCGCTGTCATGAATTAAACACCTACCACTCACGCTACAGGAAACACGAAGTCGTAAACTACGATATTCTTGAATTACTGCAAAACCATGCGAGCCATTTTCCTGCACCTTCTCCTGAAGTAGTGCACTGACTGCAACCAAACTCGGTACACATACTGCTTACTATCAGGCGAACAACCGCTGTCATGAATTAAACACCTACCACTTACGCTACAGGAGACACGAAGTCGTAAACTACGATATTCTTGAATTTCTGCGAAACCATGCGAGACATCTTCCTGCACCTCCTCCAAAAGTAGTGGACCGACTGCAACCAAACTCGGTACACATACTGCTTACTATAAGGCGAACAACGGCTGTCATGAATTAAACACCTACCACTCACGCTACAGGAGACACGTAGTCGTAAACTACGATATTCTTGAATTACTGCAAAACCATGCGAGCAATCTTCCTGCACCTCCTCTTAAAGTATTGGACCGACTGCAACCAAACTCGTAACACATACTGCTTACTATCAGACGAACAACCGCTGTCATGAATTAAACACCTACCACTTACGCTACAGGAGACACGAAGTCGTGAGCTACGATATTCTTGAATTACTGCAAAACCATGCGAGCCATCATCCTGCACCCCCTCCCTAAATATTGGACCGACTGCAACCAAACTCGGTACACATACTGCTTATTATCAGGCGAACAACCGCTGTCATGAATTAAACACCTACCACTCACGCTACAGGAAACACGAAGTGGTAAACTACGATATTTTCGAATTACTGCAAAACCATGCGAGCCATCTTCCTGCACCTCCTCCTAAAGTAGTGGACCGACTGCTACCAAACTCGGTACACATACTGCGCACTATCAGGCAAAAAACCGCTGTCATGAATTAAACACCTACCACTCACGCCACAGGAGGCACTAAGTCGTAAACTACGATATTCTTGAATTACTGCAAAACCATGCGAGCAATCTTCCTGCACTTCCTCCTAAAATAGTGGACCGACTGCAACCAAACTCGGTACACATACTGCTTACTGTCAGGCGAACAACCGCTGTCATGAATTAAACACCCACCACTCGGGCTACAGGAGACACGAAGTCGTAAACTACGATATTCTTGAATTACTGCAAAACCATGCGAGCCATCTACCTGCACTTCCTCCTAAAGTATTGGACCGACTGCTACCAAACTCGGTACACATACTGCTTACTATCATGTAAAAAACCGCTGTCATGTATTAAACACCTACCACTGACGCTACAGGAGACATGAAGTCGTAAACTACGATATTCTTGAATTAATGCAAAACCATGCGAGCCATCTTCCTGCACCTCCTCCTAAAGTAGTGGACCGACTGCAACCAAACTCGGTACACATACTGCTTACTATCAGGCGAACAACCGCTGTCATGAATTAAACACCTAACACTCACGCTACAGGAGACACGATATCGTAAACTACGATAATCTTAAATTACTGCAAATCCATGCTAGCCATAGTCCTGCACCTCCACCTAAAGAATTGGACCGACTGCAACCAAACTCGGTACACATACTGCTTACTATCAGACTAACAACCGCTGTCATGAATTAAACACCTACCACTTACGCTACAGGAGACACGAAGTCGTAAACTACGATATTTTTGAATTACTGCAAAACCATGTGCGTCATCTTCCTGCACCTCCTCCTAAAGTAATAGACCGACTGCAACCAAACTCGGTACACATACTGCTTACTATAAGCGAACAACCGCTGTCATGAATTGAACACCTACCACTCATGCTACAGGAGACACGATTTCGTAAACTACGATAACCTTGAATTACTGCAAAATCATGCGAGCCATCTTCCTGCACCTCCTCCTGAAATAGTACACTGACTGCATCCAAACTCGGTACACATACTGCTTACTATCAGCGAACAACCGCTGTCATGAATTAAACACCTACCACTCACGCTACAGGAAACACGAAGTCGTAAACTACGATATTCTTGAATTACTGCAAAACCATACGAGCCATCTTCCTGCACCTCCTCCTGAAGTAGTGCACTGACTGCAACCAAACTCGGTACACATACTGCTTACTATCAGGCGAACAACCGCTGTCATTAATTAAACACCTACCACTTACGCTACAAGAGACACGAAGTCGTAAACTACGATATTCTTGAATTTCTGCGAAACCATGCGAGATATCTTCCTGCACCCCCTCCAAAAGTAGTGGACCGACTGCAACCAAACTCGGTACACATACTGCTTACTATCAGGCGAAAAACCGCTGTCATGAATTAAACACCTACCACTCACGCTACAGGAGACACGTAGTCGTAAACTACGACATTCTTGAAATACTGCAAAACCATGCGAGCCATCATCCTGCACCTCCTCCCTAAATATAGGACCGACTTCAACCAAACTCGGTACACATACTGCTTACTATCAGCGAAAACCGCTGCCATGAATTAAACACCTACCACTCACGCTACAGGTGACACGAAGTCGTAAACTACGATATTTTTGAATTACTGCAAAACCATGCGAGCCATCTACCTGCACCTCCTCCTAAAGTAGTGGACCGACTGCTACCAAACTCGGTACACATACTGCGTACTATCAGGCAAAAAACTGCTGTCATGAATTAAACACCTACCACTCACGCCACAGGAGACACTAAGTCGTAAACTACGATATTCTTGAATTACTGCAAAACAATGCGAGCCATCTTCCTGCACCTCCTCCTAAAGTATTGGACCGACTGCTACCAAACTCGGTACACATACTGGTTACTATCAGGGGAACAACCGCTGTCATTAATTAAACACCTACCACTCGGGCTACAGGAGACACGAAGTCATAAACTACGATATTCTTGAATTACTGCAAAACCATGCGAGCCATCTTCCTGCACCTCCTCCTAAAGTATTGGACCGACTGCTACCAAACTCGGTACACATACTGGTTACTATCAGGGGAACAACCGCTGTCATGAATTAAACACCTACCACTCACGCTACAGGACACAAGAAGTCGTAAACTACGATATTCTTGAATTACTGCAAAACCATACGAGCCATCTTCCTGCACCTCCTCCTGAAGTAGTGCACTGACAGCAACCAAACTCGGTACACATACTGCTTACTATCAGGCGAACAACCGCTGTCATTAATTAAACACCTACCACTTACGCTACAGGAGACACGAAGTCGTAAACTACGATATTCTTGAATTTCTGCGAAACCATGCGAGATATCTTCCTGCACCTCCTCCAAAAGTAGTGGACCGACTGCAACCAAACTCGGTACACATACTGCTTACTATCAGGCGAACAACCGCTGTCATGAATTAAACACCTACAACACACTCACGCTACAGGAGACACGTAGTCGTAAACTACGACATTCTTGAATTACAGCAAAACCATGCGAGCCATCATCCTGCACCTCCTCCCTAAATATAGTACCGACTTCAACCAAACTCGGTACACATACTGCTTACTATCAGGCGAACAACCGCTGCCATGAATTAAATACCTACCACTTACGCCACAGGAGACACCAAGTCGTAAACTACGATATTCTTGAATTACTGTAAAACCATGCGAGCCATCTTCCTGCACCTCCTCCTAAAATAGTGGAACGACTGCAACCAAACTCGGTACACATACTGCTTACTATCAGGCGAACAACCGCTGTCTTGTATTAAACACCTACCACCCACGCTACAGGAGACACGAAGTCGTAAACTATGAAAGTCTTGAATTACTGCAAAACCCTGCGAGCCATCTTCCTGCACCTCCTCCTAAATTTGTGGACCGACTGCAACCAAACTCGTTACACATACTGATTACTATCAGTCGAACAACCGCTGTCATGAATTAAACACCTACCACTCACGCTACAGGAGACACGAAGTCGTAAACTACGATATTTTTGAATTACTGCAAAACCATGCGAGCCATCTTCCTGCACCTCCTCCTAAAGTAGTGGACCGACTGCTACCTAACTCGGTACACATACTGCGTACTATCAGGCAAAAAACTGCTGTCATGAATTGAACACCTACCAATCACGCCACAGGAGACAATATGTCCTAAACTACGATATTCTTGAATTACTGCAAAACCATGCGAGCAATCTTCCTGCACTTCCTCCTAAAATAGTGGACCGACTGCAACCAAACTCGGTACACATACTGCTTACTATAAGGCGAACCACCGCTGTCATGAATTAAACACCTACCACTCGGGCTACAGGAGACACGAAGTCATAAACTACGATATTCTTGAATTACTGCTAAACAATGCGAGCCATCTTCCTGCACCTCCTCCTAAAGTATGTATCCGACTGCAATCAAACTCGGTACACATACTGCTTACTATCAGCGAACAACCGCTGTCATGAATTAAACACCTACCACTCACGCTACAGGAAACACGAAGTCGTAAACTACGATATTCTTGAATTACTGCAAAACCATGCGAGCCATTTTCCTGCACCTCCTCCTGAAGTAGTGCACTGACTGCAACCAAACTCGGTACACATACTGCTTACTATCAGGCGAACAACCGCTGTCATGAATTAAACACCTACCACTTACGCTACAGGAGACACGAAGTCGTAAACTACGATATTCTTGAATTTCTGCGAAACCATGCGAGCAATCTTTCTGCACCTCCTCCAAAAGTATTGGACCGACTGCAACCAAACTCGGTACACATACTGCTTACTATCAGGCGAACAACCGCTGTCATGAATTAAACACCTAACACACACGCTACAGGAGACACGAAGTCGTAAACTGCGACATTCTTGAATTACTGCAAAACCATGCGAGCCATCATCCTGCACAGCCTCCCTAAATATAGGACCGACATCAACCAAACTCGGAACACGTACTGCTCACTATCAGGCGAACAACCGCTGTCATGAATTAAACACCTACCACTTACTCTACAGGAGACACGAAGTCGTGAGCTACGATATTCTTGAATTACTGCAAAACCATGCGAGCCATCATCCTGCACCCCCTCCCTAAATATTGGACCGACTGAAACCAAACTCGGTACACATACTGCTTATTATCAGGCGAACAACCGCTGTCATGAATTTAACACCTACCACACACGCTACAGGAAACACGAAGTGGTAAACTACGATATTTTCGAATTACTGCAAAACCATGCGAGCCATCTTCCTGCACCTCCTCCTAAAGTAGTGGACCGACTGCTATTAAACTCGGTACACATACTGCGTACTATCAGGCAAAAAACCGCTGTCATGAATTAAATACCTACCACTCACGCCACAGGAGACACTAAGTCGTAAACTACGATATTCTTGAATTACTGCAAAACCATGCGAGCATTCTTCCTGCACTTCCTCCTAAAATAGTGGACCGACTGCAACCAAACTCGGTACACATACTGCTTACTATCAGGTGAACAACCGCTGTCATGAATTAAACACCTACCACTCGGGCTACAGGAGCCACGAAGTCGTAAACTACGATATTCTTGAATTACTGCAAAACCATGCGAGCCATCTTCCTGCACCTCCTCCTAAAGTATTGGACCGACTGCTACCAAACTCGGTACACATACTGGTTACTATCAGGGGAACAACCGCTGTCATTAATTAAACACCTACCACTCGGGCTACAGGAGACACGAAGTCATAAACTACGATATTCTTGAATTACTGCAAAACCATGCAAGCCATCTTCCTGCACCTTCTCCTAAAGTATTGGACCGACTGCTACCAAACTCGGTACACATACTGGTTACTATCAGCGGAACAACCGCTGTCATGAATTAAACACCTACCACTCAGGCTACAGGACACAAGAAGTCGTAAACTACGATGTTCTTGAATTACTGCAAAACCATACGAGCCATCTTCCTGCACCTCCTCCTGAAGTAGTGCACTGACAGCAACCAAACTCGGTACACATACTGCTTACTATAAGGCGAACAACCGCTGTCATTAATTAAACACCTACCACTTACGCTACAGGAGTCACGAAGTCGTAAACTACGATATTCTTGAATTTCTGCGAAACCATGCGAGATATCTTCCTGCACCTCCTCCAAAAGTATTGGACCGACTGCAACCAAACTCGGTACACATACTGCTTACTATCAGGCGAACAACCGCTGTCATGAATTAAACACCTACCACTCACGCTACAGGAGACACGTAGTCGTAAACTACGACATTCTTGAATTACTGCAAAACCATGCGAGCCATCATCCTGCACCTCCTCCCTAAATATAGTACCGACTTCAACCAAACTCGGTACACATACTGCTTACTATCAGGCGAACAACCGCTGCCATGAATTAAATACCTACCACTTACGCCACGGGAGACACCAAGTCGTAAACTACGATATTCTTGAATTACTGTAAAACCATGCGAGCCATCTTCCTGCACCTCCTCCTAAAATAGTGGAACGACTGCAACCAAACTCGGTACACATACTGCTTACTATCAGGCGAACAACCGCTGTCTTGTATTAAACACCTACCACCCACGCTACAGGAGACACGAAGTCGTAAACTATGAAAGTCTTGAATTACTGCAAAACCCAGCGAGCCATCTTCCTGCACCTCCTCCTAAAGTAGTGGACCGACTGCAACCAAACTCGTTACACATACTGATTACTATCAGGCGAACAACCGCTGTCATGAATTAAACTCCTACCACTCACGCTACAGGAGACACGAAGTCGTAAACTACGATATTTTTGAATTACTGCAAAACCATGCGAGCCATCTTCCTGCACCTCCTCCTAAAGTAGTGGACCGACTGCTACCTAACTCGGTACACATACTGCGTACTATCAGGCAAAAAACTGCTGTCATGAATTGAACACCTACCAATCACGCCACAGGAGACAATATGTCGTAAACTACGATATTCTTGAATTACTGCAAAACCATGCGAGCAATCTTCCTGCACTTCCTCCTAAAATAGTGGACCGACTGCAACCAAACTCGGTACACATACTGCTTACTATCAGTCGAACCACCGCTGTCATGAATTAAACACCTACCACTCGGGCTAAAGGAGACACGAAGTCATAAACTACGATATTCTTGAATTACTGCTAAACAATGCGAGCCATCTTCCTGCACCTCCTCCTAAAGTATGTATCCGACTGCAACCAAACTCGGTACACATACTGCTTACTATCAGCGAACAACCGCTGTCATGAATTAAACACCTACCACTCACGCTAGAGGAAACACGAAGTCGTAAACTACGATATTCTTGAATTACTGCAAAACCATGCGAGCCATTTTCCTGCACCTCCTCCTGAAGTAGTGCACTGACTGCAACCAAACTCGGTACACATACTGCTTACTATCAGGCGAACAACCGCTGTCATGAATTAAACACCTACCACTTACGCTACAGGAGACACGAAGTCGTAAACTACGATATTCTTGAATTTCTGCGAAACCATGCGAGCAATCTTTCTGCACCTCCTCCAAAAGTATTGGACCGACTGCAACCAAACTCGGTACACATACTGCTTACTATCAGGCGAACAACCGCTGTCATGAATTAAACACCTAACACACACGCTACAGGAGACACGAAGTCGTAAACTGCGACATTCTTGAATTACTGCAAAACCATGCGAGCCATCATCCTGCACCTCCTCCCTAAATATAGGACCGACATCAACCAAACTCGGAACACGTACTGCTCACTATCAGGCGCACAACCGCTGTCATGAATTAAACACCTACCACTTACGCTACAGGAGACACGAAGTCGTGAGCTACGATATTCTTGAATTACTGCAAAACCATGCGAGCCATCATCCTGCACCCCCTCCCTAAATATTGGACCGACTGAAACCAAACTCGGTACACATACTGCTTATTATCAGGCGAACAACCGCTGTCATGAATTAAACACCTACCACACACGCTACAGGAAACACGAAGTGGTAAACTACGATATTTTCGAATTACTGCAAAACCATGCGAGCCATCTTCCTGCACCTCCTCCTAAAGTAGTGGACCGACTGCTACCAAACTCGGTACACATACTGCGTACTATCAGGCAAAAAACCGCTGTCATGAATTAAATACCTACCACTCACGCCACAGGAGACACTAAGTCGTAAACTACGATATTCTTGAATTACTGCAAAATCATGCGAGCATTCTTCCTGCACTTCCTCCTAAAATAGTGGACCGACTGCAACCAAACTCGGTACACATACTGCTTACTATCAGGTGAACAACCGCTGTCATGAATTAAACACCTACCACTCGGGCTACAGGAGCCACGAAGTCGTAAACTACGATATTCTTGAATTACTGCAAAACCATGCGAGCCATCTACCTGCACTTCCTCCTAAAGTATTGGACCGACTGCTACCAAACTCGGTACACATACTGCTTACTATCATGGGAAAAACCGCTGTCATGAATTAAACACCTACCACTCACGCTACAGGACACAAGAAGTCGTAAAGCACGATATTCTTGAATTACTGCTAAACAATGCGAGCCATCTTCCTGCACCTCCTCCTAAAGTAATGAACCGACTGCAACCAAACTCGGTACACATACTGCTTACTATCAGACTAACAACCGCTGTCATGAATTAAACACCTACCACTTACGCTACAGGAGACACGAAGTCGTAAACTACGATATTCTTGAATTACTGCAAAACCATGTGCGTCATCTTCCTGCACCTCCTCCTAAAGTAATAGACCGACTGCACCCAAACTCAGTACACATACTGCTTACTATAAGCGAACAACCGCTGTCATGAATCGAACACCTACCACTCACGCTACAGGAGACACGATTTCGTAAACTACGATAATCTTGAATTACTGCAAATCCGTGCTAGCCATCGTCCTGCACCTCCACCTAAAGTATTGGACCGACTGCAACCAAACTCGGTACACATACTGCTTACTATCAGACTAACAACCGCTGTCATGAATTAAACACCTATCACTTACGCTACAGGAGACACGAAGTCGTAAACTACGATATTCTTGAATTACTGCAAAACCATGTGCGTCATCTTCCTGCACCTCCTCCTAAAGTAGTAGACCGACTGCAACCAAACTCGGTACACATACTGCTTACTATCAGCGAACAACCGCTGTCATGAATTAAACACCTACCACTCAAGCTACAGGAAACACGAAGTCGTAAACTACGATATTCTTGAATTACTGCAAAATCATGCGAGCCATCTTCCTGCACCTCCTCCTGAAATAGTGCACTGACTGCATCCAAACTCGGTACACATACTGCTTACTATCAGCGAACAACCGCTGTCATGAATTAAACACCTACCACTCACGCTACAGGAGACACGTAGTCGTAAACTACGATATTCTTGAATTACTGCAAAACCATGCGCGCAATCTTCCTGCACCTCCTCCTAAAGTAGTGGACCGACTGCAACCAAACTCGGTACACATACTTCTTACTATCAGGCGAACAACCGCTGTCATGAATTAAACACCTACCACACACGCTACAGGAGACACGAAGTCGTAAACTACGATATTCTTGAATTACTGCAAAACCATGCGAGCCATCTTCCTGCACCTCCTCCTAAAGTATTGGACCGACTGCTACCAAACTCGGTACACATACTGGTTACTATCAGGGGAACAACCGCTGTCATTAATTAAACACCTACCACTCGGGCTACAGGAGACACGAAATCATAAACTACGATATTCTTGAATTACTGCAAAACCATGCGAGCCATCTTCCTGCACCTCCTCCTAAAGTATTGGACCGACTGCCACCAAACTCGGTACACATACTGGTTACTATCAGGGGAACTACCGCTGTCATGAATTAACACCTACCACTCACGCTACAGGACACAAGAAGTCGTAAACTACGATATTCTTGAATTACTGCTAAACAATGCGAGCCATCTTCCTGCACCTCCTCCTAAAGTATAGGACCGACTGCAACCAAACTCGGTACACATACTGCTTACTATCAGCGAACAACCGCTGCCATGAATTAAACACCTACCACTCACGCTACAGGAAACACGAAGTCGTAAACCACGATATTCTTGAATTACTGCAAAACCATGCGAGCCATCTTCCTGCACCTCCTCCTGAAGTAGTGCACTGACTGCAACCAAACTCGGTACACATACTGCTTACTATCAGGCGAACAACCGCTGTTATTAATTAAACACCTACCACTTACGCTACAGGAGACACGAAGTCGTAAACTACGATATTCTTGAATTTCTGCGAAACCATGCGAGATATCTTCCTGCACCTCCTCCAAAAGTAGTGGACCGACTGCAACCAAACTCGGTACACATACTGCTTACTATCAGGCGAACAACCGCTGCCATGAATTAAACACCTACCACTCACGCTACAGGAGACACGAAGTCGTAAACTACGATATTTTTGAATTACTGCAAAACCATGCGAGCCATTTTCCTGCACCTCCTCCTAAAGTATTGGACCGACTGATACCAAACTCGGTACACATACTGGTTACTATCAGGGGAACAACCGCTGTCATTAATTAAACACCTACCACTCGGGCTACAGGAGACACGAGGTCATAAACTACGATATTCTTGAATTACTGCAAAACCATGCGAGCCATCTTCCTGCACCTCCTCCTAAAGTATTGGACCGACTGCTACCAAACTCGGTACACATACTGGTTACTATCAGGGGAACAACCGCTGTCATGAATTAAACACCTACCACTCACACTACAGGACACAAGAAGTCGTAAACTACGATATTCTTGAATTACTGCTAAAAAATGCGAGCCATCTTCCTGCACCTCCTCCTAAAGTATAGGACCGACTGCAACCAAACTCGGTACACATACTGCTTACTATCAGCGAACAACCGCTGCCATGAATTAAACACCTACCACTCACGCTACAGGAAACACGAAGTCGTAAACTACGATATTCTTCAATTACTGCAAAACCATGCGAGCCATCTTCCTGCACCTCCTCCTGAAGTAGTGCACTGACTGCAACCAAACTCGGTACACATACTGCTTACTATCAGGCGAACAACCGCTGTCATTAATTAAACACCTACCACTTACGCTACAGGAGACACGAAGTCGTAAACTACGATATTCTTGAATTTCTGCGAAACCATGCGAGACATCTTCCTGCACCTCCTTCAATAGTAGTGGACCGACTGCAACCAAACTCGGTACACATACTGCTTACTATCAGGCGAACAACCGCTGTCATGAATTAAACACCTACCACTCACGCTACAGGAGACACGTAGTCGTAAACTACGATATTCTTGAATTACTGCAAAACCATGCGCGCAATCTTCCTGCACCTCCTCCTAAAGTAGTGGACCGACTGCAACCAAACTCGGTACACATACTTCTTACTATCAGGCGAACAACCGCTGTCATGAATTAAACACCTACCACACACGCTACAGGAGACACGAAGTCGTAAACTACGATATTCTTGAATTACTGCAAAACCTTGCGAGCCATCTTCCTGCACCTCCTCCTAAAGTATTGGACCGACTGCTACCAAACTCGGTACACATACTGGTTACTATCAGGGGAACAACCGCTGTCATTAATTAAACACCTACCACTCGGGCTACAGGAGACACGAAATCATAAACTACGATATTCTTGAATTACTGCAAAACCATGCGAGCCATCTTCCTGCACCTCCTCCTAAAGTATTGGACCGACTGCTACCAAACTCGGTACACATACTGGTTACTATCAGGGGAACTACCGCTGTCATGAATTAACACCTACCACTCACGCTACAGGACACAAGAAGTCGTAAACTACGATATTCTTGAATTACTGCTAAACAATGCGAGCCATCTTCCTGCACCTCCTCCTAAAGTATAGGACCGACTGCAACCAAACTCGGTACACATACTGCTTACTATCAGCGAACAACCGCTGCCATGAATTAAACACCTACCACTCACGCTACAGGAAACACGAAGTCGTAAACCACGATATTCTTGAATTACTGCAAAACCATGCGAGCCATCTTCCTGCACCTCCTCCTGAAGTAGTGCACTGACTGCAACCAAACTCGGTACACATACTGCTTACTATCAGGCGAACAACCGCTGTTATTAATTAAACACCTACCACTTACGCTACAGGAGACACGAAGTCGTAAACTACGATATTCTTGAATTTCTGCGAAACCATGCGAGACATCTTCCTGCACCTCCTCCAAAAGTAGTGGACCGACTGCAACCAAACTCGGTACACATACTGCTTACTATCAGGCGAACAACCGCTGTCATGAATTAAACACCTACCACTCACGCTACAGGAGACACGTAGTCGTAAACTACGATATTCTTGAATTACTGCAAAACCATGCGAGCAATCTTCCTGCACCTCCTCCTAAAGTAGTGGACCGACTGCAACCAAACTCGGTACACATACTTCTTACTATCAGGCGAACAACCGCTGTCATGAATTAAACACCTACCACACACGCTACAGGAGACACGAAGTCGTAAACTGCGACGTTCTTGAATTACTGCAAAACCATGCGAGCAATCATCCTGCACCTCCTCCCTAAATATAGGACCGACTTCAACCAAACTCGGAACACGTACTGCTTACTATCAGGCGAACAACCGCTGTCATGAATTAAACACCTACCACTCACGCTACAGGAGACACGAAGTCGTGAGCTACGATATTCTTGAATTACTGCAAAACCATGCGAGCCATCATCCTGCACCCCCTCCCTAAATATTGGACCGACTCCAACCATACTCGGTACACATACTGCTTATTATCAGGCGAACAACCGCTGTCATGAATTAAACACCTACCACTCACGCTACAGGAAACACGAAGTGGTAAACTACGATATTTTCGAATTACTGCAAAACCATGCGAGCCATCTTCCTGCACCTCCTCGTAAAGTAGTGGACCGACTGCTACCAATCTTGGTACACATACTGCGTACTATCAGGCAAAAAACCGCTGTCATGAATTAAACACCTACCACTCACGCCACAGGAGACACTAAGTCGTAAACTACGATATTATTGAATTACTGCAAAACCATGCGAGCAATCTTCCTGCACCTCCTCCTAAAGTAGTGGACCAACTGCAACCAAACGCGGTACACATACTGCTTACTATCAGGCGAAAAACCGCTGTCATGAATTAAACACCTACGACACACGCTACAGGAGATACGAAGTCGTAAACTGCGACATTCTTGAATTACTGCAAAACCATGCGAGCCATCATCCTGAACCTCCTCCCTAAATATAGGACCGACTTCAACGAAACTCGGTACACATACTGCTTACTATCATGGGAAAAACCGCTGTCATGAATTAAACACCTACCACTCACGCTACAGGACACAGGAAGTCGTAAAGCACGATTTTCTTGAATTACTGCTAAACAATGCGAGCCATCTTCCTGCACCTCCTCCTAAAGTAATGAACCGACTGCAACCAAACTCGGTACACATACTGCTTACTATCAGCCGAACAACCGCTGTCATGAATTAAACACCTACCACTCACGCTACAGGAGACATGAAGTCGTAAACTACGATATTCTTGAATTAATGCAAAACCATGCGAGCCATCTTCCTGCACCTCCTCCTAAAGTAGTGGACCGACTGCAACCAAACTCGGTACACATACTGCTTACTATCAGGCGAACAACCGCTGTCATGAATTAAACACCTACCACTCACGCTACAGGAGACACGAAGTCGTAAACTACGACATTCTTGAATTACTGCAAAACCATGCGAGCAATCATCCTGCACCTCCTCCCTAAATATTGGACCGACTTCAACCAAACTCGGTACACATACTGCTTACTATCAGGCGAACAACCGCTGTCATGAATTGAACACCTACCACTCACGCTACAGGAGACACGATTTCGTAAACTACGATAATCTTGAATTACTGCAAATTCATGCTAGCCATCGTCCTGCACCTCCACCTAAAGTATTGGACCGACTGCAACCAAACTCGGTACACATACTGCTTACTATCAGACTAACAACCGCTGTCATGAATTAAACACCTACCACTTACGCTACAGAAGACACGAAGTCGTAAACTACGATATTCTTGAATTACTGCAAAACCATGTGCGTCATCTTCCTGCACCTCCTCCTAAAGTAATAGACCGACTGCAACCAAACTCGGTACACATACTGCTTACTATAAGCGAACAACCGCTGTCATGAATTGAACACCTACCACTCACGCTACAGGAGACACGATTTCGTAAACTACGATAATCTTGAATTACTGCAAATCAGTGCTAGCCATCGTCCTGCACCTCCACCTAAAGTATTGGACCGACTGCAACCAAACTCGGTGCACATACTGCTTACTATCAGACTAACAACCGCTGTCATGAATTAAACACCTACCACTCACGCTACAGGAGACACGAAGTCGTAAACTACGATATTCTTAAATTACTGCAAAACCATGTGCGTCATCTTCCTGCACCTCCTCCTAAAGTAGTAGACCGACTGCAACCAAACTCGGTACACATACTGCTTACTATCAGCGAACAACCGCTGTCATGAATTAAACACCTACCACTCAAGCTACAGGAAACACGAAGTCGTAAACTACGATATTCTTTAATTACTGCAAAATCATGCGAGCCATCTTCCTGCACCTCCTCCTGAAATAGTGCACTGACTGCATCCAAACTCGGTACACATACTGCTTACTATCAGCGAACAACCGCTGTCATGAATTAAACACCTACCACTCACGCTACAGGAAACACGAAGTCGTAAACTACGATATTCTTGAATTACTGCAAAACCACACGAGCCATCTTCCTGCACCTCCTCCTGAAGTAGTGCACTGACTGCAACCAAACTCGGTACACATACTGCTTACTATCAGGCGAACAACCGCTGTCATTAATTAAACACCTACCACTTACGCTACAGGAGACACGAAGTCGTAAACTACGATATTCTTGAATTTCTGCGAAACCATGCGAGATATCTTCCTGCACCTCCTCCAAAAGTAGTGGACCGACTGCAACCAAACTCGGTACACATACTGCTTACTATCAGCGAACAACCGCTGCCATGAATTAAACACCTACCACTCAAGCTACAGGAGACACGAAGTCGTAAACTACGATATTTTTGAATTAATGCAAAATCATGCGAGCAATCTTCCTGCACCTCCTCCTAAAGTAGTGGACCGACTGCTACCAAACTCGGTACACATACTGCTTACTATCAGCCGAACAACCGCTGTCATGAATTAAACACCTACCACTCACGCTACAGGAGACATGAAGTCGTAAACTACGATATTCTTGAATTAATGCAAAACCATGCGAGCCATCTTCCTGCACCTCCTCCTAAAGTAGTGGACCGACTGCAACCAACCTCGGTACACATACTGCTTACTATCAGGCGAACAACCGCTGTCATGAATTAAACACCTACCACTCACGCTACAGGAGACACGAAGTCGTAAACTACGATATTCTTGTATTAATGCAAAACCATGTGAGCCATCTTCCTGCACCTCCTCCTAAAGTAGTGGACCGACTGCAACCAAACTCGGTACACATACTGCTTACTATCAGGCGAACAACCGCTGTCATGAATTAAACACCTACCACTCACGCTACAGGAGACACGAAGTCGTAAACTACGACATTCTTGAATTTCTGCAAAACCATGCGAGCCATCATCCTGCACCTCCTCCCTAAATATTGGACCGACTTCAACCAAACTCGGTACACATACTGCTTACTATCAGGCGAACAACCGCTGTCATGAATTGAACACCTACCACTCACGCTACAAGAGACACGAAGTCGTAAACTACGATATTCTTGAATTACTGCAAAACCATGTGCGTCATCTTCCTGCACCTCCTCCTAAAGTAATAGACCGACTGCAACCAAACTCGGTACACATACTGCTTACTATAAGCGAACAACCGCTGTCATGAATTGAACACCTACCACTAAAGCTACAGGAAACACGAAGTCGTAAACTACGATATTCTTGAATGACTGCAAAATCTTGCGAGCCATCTTCCTGCACCTCCTCCTGAAATAGTGCAGTGACTGCATCCAAAGTCGGTACACATACTGCTTACTATCAGCGAACAACCGCTGTCATGAATTAAACACCTACCACTCACGCTACAGGAAACACGAAGTCGTAAACTACGATATTCTTGAATTACTGCAAATCCATACGAGCCATCTTCCTGCACCTCCTCCTGAAGTAGTGCACTGACTGCAACCAAACTCGGTACACATACTGCTTACTATCAGGCGAACAACCGCTGTCATTAATTAAACACCTACCACTTACGCTACAGGAGACACGAAGTCGTAAACTACGATATTCTTGAATTTCTGCGAAACAATGCGAGATATCTTCCTGCACCTCCTCCAAAAGTAGTGGACCGACTGCAACCAAACTCGGTACACATACTGCTTACTATCAGCGAACAACCGCTGCCATGAATTAAACACCTACCACTCACGCTACAGGAGACACGAAGTCGTAAACTACGATATTCATGAATTACTGCAAAACCATGCGAGCCATCTTCTTGCACCTCCTCCTAAAGTAGTGGACCGACTGCTACCAAACTCGGTACACACACTGCGTACTATCAGGCAAAAAACTGCTGTCATGAATTAAACACCTACCACTCACGCCACAGGAGACACTAAGTCGTAAACTACGATATTCTTGAATTACTGCAAAACCATGCGAGCCATCTTCCTGCACCTCCTCCTAAAGTATTGGACCGACTGCTACCAAACTCGGTACACATACTGGTTACTATCAGGGGAACAACCGCTGTCATTAATTAAACACCTACCACTCGGGCTACAGGAGACACGAAGTCATAAACTACGATATTCTTGAATTACTGCAAAACCATGCGAGCCATCTTCCTGCACCTCCTCCTAAAGTATTGGACCGACTGCTACCAAACTCGGTACACATACTGGTTACTACCAGGGGAACAACCGCTGTCATGAATTAATCACCTACCACTCACGCTACAGGACACAAGAAGTCGTAAACTACGATATTCTTGAATTACTGCTAAACAATGCGAGCCATCTTCCTGCACCTCCTCCTAAAGTATAGGACCGACTGCAACCAAACTCGGTACACATACTGCTTACTATCAGCGAACAACCGCTGCCATGAATTAAACACCTACCACTCACGCTACAGGAAACACGAAGTCGTAAACTACGATATTCTTGAATTACTGCAAAACCATGCGAGCCATCTACCTGCACTTCCTCCTAAAGTATTGGACCGACTGCTACCAAACTCGGTACACATACTGCTTACTATCATGGGAAAAACCGCTGTCATGAATTAAACACCTACCACTCACGCTACAGGACACAAGAAGTCGTAAAGCACGATATTCTTGAATTACTGCTAAACAATGCGAGCCATCTTCCTGCACCTCCTCCTAAAGTAATGAACCGACTGCAACCAAACTCGGTACACATACTGCTTACTATCAGACTAACAACCGCTGTCATGAATTAAACACCTACCACTTACGCTACAGGAGACACGAAGTCGTAAACTACGATATTCTTGAATTACTGCAAAACCATGTGCGTCATCTTCCTGCACCTCCTCCTGAAGTAGTGCACTCACTGCAACCAAACTCGGTACACATACTGCTTACTATCAGGCGAACAACCGCTGTCATTAATTAAACACCTACCAATCACGCAACAGGAGACACGAAGTCGTAAACTACGATATTCTTGAATTTCTGCGAAACCATGCGAGACATCTTCCTGCACCTCCTCCAAAAGTAGTGGACCGACTGCAACCAAACTCGGTACACATACTGCTTACTATCAGGCGAACAACCGCTGTCATGAATTAAACACCTACCACTCACGCTACAGGAGACACGTAGTCGTAAACTACGATATTGTTGAATTACTGCAAAACCATGCGAGCAATCTTCCTGCACCTCGTCCTAAAGTAGTGGACCGACTGCAACCAAACTCGGTACACATACTTCTTACTATCAGGCGAACAACCGCTGTCATGAATTAAACACCTACCACACACGCTACAGGAGACACGAAGTCGTTAACTGCGACATTCTTGAATTACTGCAAAACCATGCGAGCAATCATCCTGCACCTCCTCCCTAAATATAGGACCGACTTCAACCAAACTCGGAACACGTACTGCTTACTATCAGTCGAACAACCGCTGTCATGAATTAAACACCTACCACTCACGCTACAGGAGACACGAAGTCGTGAGCTACGATATTATTGAATTACTGCAAAACCATGCGAGCCATCATCCTGCACCCCCTCCCTAAATACTGGACCGACTGCAACCAAACTCGGTACACATACTGCTTATTATCAGGCGAACAACCGCTGTCATGAATTAAACACCTTCCACTCACGCTACAGGAAACACGAAGTGGTAAACTACGATATTTTCGAATTACTGCAAAACCATGCGAGCAATCTTCCTGCACCTCCTCCTAAAGTAGTGGACCGACTGCTCCCAATATCGGTACACATACTGCGTACTATCAGGCAAAAAACCGCTGTCGTGAATTAAACACCTACCACCCACGCCACAGGAGACACTAAGTCGTAAACTACGATATTCATGAATTACTGCAAAACCATGCGAGCAATCTTCCTGCACTTCCTCCTAAAATAGTGGACCGACTGCAACCAAACTCGGTAGACATACTGCTTACTATCAGGCGAACAACCGCTGTCATGAATTAAACACCTACAACTCGGGCTACAGGAGACACGAAGTCGTAAACTACGATATTCTTGAATTACTGCAAAACCATGCGAGCCATCTACCTGCACTTCCTCCTAAAGTATTGGACCGAATGCTACCAAACTCGGTACACATACTGCTTATTATCAGGGGAAAAACCGCTGTCATGAATTAAACACCTACCACTCACGCTACAGGACACAAGATGTCGTAAACCACGATATTCTTTAATTACAGCTAAACAATGCGAGCCATCTTCCTGCACCTCCTCATAAAGTAATGAACCGACTGCAACCAAACTCGGTACACATACTGCTTACTATCAGCGAACAACCGCTGTCATGAATTAAACACCTACAACTCACGCTACAGGAAACACGAAGTCGTAAACTACGACATTCTTGAATTACTGCAAAATCATGCGAGCCATCTTCCTGCTCCTCCTCCTGAAGTAGTGCACTGACTGCATCCAAACTCGGTACACATACTGCTTACTATCAGGCGAACAACCGCTGTCATTAATTAAACACCTACCACTCACGCTACAGGAGGCACGTAGTCGTAAACTACGATATTCTTGAATTACTGCAAAACCATGCGAGCCATCATACTGCACCCCCTCCCAAAATATTGGACCGACTGCAACCTAACTCGGTACACATACTGCTTATTATCAGGCGAACAACCGCTGTCATGAATTAAACACCTACCACTCACGCTACAGAAGACACGAAATCGTAAACTACGATATTTTTGAATTACTGCAAAACCATGTGAGCCATCTTCCTGCACCTCCTCCTAAAGTAGTGGACCGACTGCTACCAAACTAGGTACACATACTGCGTACTATCAGGCAAAAAACCGCTGTCATGAATTAAACACCTACCACTCACGCTACAGGAGACACGAAGTCGTAAACTACGACATTCTTGAATTACTGCAAAACCATGCGAGCCATCATCCTGCACCTCCTCCCTAAATATTGGACCGACTTCAACCAAACTCGGTACACATACTGCTTACTATCAGGCGAACAACCGCTGTCATTAATTAAACACCTACCACTCACGCTACAGAAGACACGAAATCGTAAACTACGATATTCTTGAATTTCTGCAAAACCATGCGAGAAATCTTTCTGCACCTCCTCAAAAAGTAGTGGACCGACTGCAACCAAACTCGGTACACATACTGCTTACTATCAGCGAACAACCGCTGTCATGAATTAAACACCTACCACTCACGGTACAGGAGGCACGTAGTCGTAAACTACGATATTCTTGAATTACTGCAAAACAATGCGAGCCATCATACTGCACCCCCTCCCAAAATATTGGACCGACTGCAACCTAACTCGGTACACATACTGCTTACTATCAGGCGAACAACCGATGTCATGAATTAAACACCTACCACTCGGGCTACAGGAGACACGAAGTCGTAAACTACGATATTATTGAATTACTGCAATACCAAGCGACCCATCTTCCTGCACTTCCTCTTAAAGTCTTGGACCCACTGCTACCAAACTCGGTACACATACTGCTTACTATCAGGGGAACAACAGCTGTCATGAATTAAACACCTATCACTCACGCTACAGGACACAAGAAGTCGTAAACTACGATATTCTTGAATTACTGCAAAAACATGCGAGCCATCTTCCTGAACCTCCTCCTAAAGTAGTGGCCCGACTGCAACCAAACTCGGTACACTTTCTGCGTACTATCAGGCGAACAACCGCTGTCATGAATTAAACACCTACCACTCACACTACAGGAGACACGAAGTCGTATACTATGATAATCTTGAATTACTGCAAAACCATGCGAGCCGTCTTCCTGTACCTCCTCCCAAAGTATTGGACCGACTGCAACCAAACTCGGTACACATACTGCTTACTATCAGGCGAACAACCGCTGTCATGAATTAAACACCTACCACTCACGCTACAGGAGACACGTAGTCATAAACTACGATATTCTTGAATTACTGCAAAACCATGCGAGCCATCATCCTGCACCTCCTCCTTACATATAGGACCGACTTCAACCAAACTCGGAACACATACTGCTTACTATCAGGCGAACAACCGCTGTCATGAATTAAACACCTACCACTCACGCTACAGGAGACACGAAGTCGTAAACTACGATACTCTTGAATTACTGCAAAACCATGCGAGCAATTTTCCTGGATCTCCTCCTCCAGTAGTGGACCGACTGCAACCAAACTCGGAACACATACTGCTTACTATCAGGCGAATTACCGCTGTCATGAATTAAACACCTACCACTTTCGCTACAGGAGACACTAAGTCGTAAACTACGATATTCTTGAATTACTGCAAAACCATGCGAGATATCTTCCTGCACCTCCTCCTAAAATAGTGGAACGACTGCAAACAAACTCGGTACACATACTGCTTACTATCAGGCGAACAACCGCTGTCATGAATTAAACACCTACCACCCACGCTACAGGAGACACGAAGTCGTAAACTATGATAGTCTTGAATTAATGCAAAACCATGCGAGCAATCTTCCTGCACCTCCTCCTAAAGTAGTGGACCGACTGCAACCGAACTCCTTACACATACTGATTACTATCAGGCTAACAACCGCTGTCACGAATTAAACACCTACCACTCACGCTACAGGAGACACGAAGTCGTAAACTACGATATTCTTGAATTACTGCAAAACCATGCGAGACATCATCCTGCACTTCCTCCTAAAGTAGTGGACCGACTGCAACCAAACTCGGTACAAATACTGCTTACTATCAGGCGAACAACCGCTGTCATGTATTATACACCTACCACTCGGGCTACAGGAGACACGAAGTCGTAAACTACGATATTCTTGAATTACTGCAATACCATGCGAGCCATCTTCCTGCCCTTCTTCCTAAAGTATTGGACCGACTGCCACCAAACTCGTTACACATACCGCTTACTATCAGGGGAACAACCGCTGTCATGAATTAAACACCTACCACTCACGCTACAGGAGACACGAAGTCGTAAACTACGATATTCTTGAATTACTGCAAAACAATGCGAGCCATCTTCCTGCACCTCCTCCTAAAGTAGTGGACCGACTGCAACCAAACTCGGTACACATACTGCTTACTATCAGGCGAACAACCGCCGTCATGAATTAAACATCTACCACTCACGCTACTGGAGTCACGAAGTCGTAAACTACGATATTCTTGAATTACTGCAAAACAATGCGAGCCATCTTCCTGCACCTCCTCCTAAAGTAGTGGAGCGACTGCAACCAAACTCGGTACACATACTGCTTACTATCTTGCGAATAACCGCTGTCATGAATTAAACACCTACCACTCACGCTACAAGAGACACGAAGTCGTGAACTATGATATTCTTGAATTACTGCAAAACCATGCGAGCCATCATCCTGCACCTCCTCCCAAAATATTGGACCGACTGCAACCAAACTCGGTACACATACTGCTTACTATCAGGCGAACAACCGCTGTCATGAATGAAACACCTACCACTCACGCTACAGGAGACACGAAGTCGTAAACTACGATATTCTTGAATTACTGCAAAACCATGCGAGTAATCTTCCCGCACCTCCTCCTAAAGTAGTGGACCGACTGCAACCAAACTCGGTACACATACTGCGTACTATCAGGCGAAAAACCGCTGTCATGAATTACACACCTACCACTCACGCCACAGGAGACACGAAGTCGTAAAATACGATATTCTTGAATTACTGCAAAACCATGCGAACCATCTTCCTGCACCTCCTCCTAAAGTAGTGGACCGACTGCAACCAAACTCGGTACAAATACTGCTTACTATCAGGCGAACAACCGATGTCATGAATTAAACACCTACCACTCGGGCTACAGGAGACACGAAGTCGTAAACTACGATAATATTGAGTTACTGCAATACCAAGCGAGCCATCTTCCTGCACTTCCTCCTAAAGTCTTGGACCGACTGCTACCAAACTCGGTACACATACTGCTTACTATCAGGGGAACAACAGCTGTCATGAATAAAACACCTACCACTCACGCTACAGGAGACACGAAGTCGTAAACTACGATATTCTTGAATTACTGCAAAACAATGCGAGCAATATTCCTGCATTTCCTCCTAAGGTATTGGACCGACTGCAACCAAACTCGGTACACATACTGCTTACTATCAGGTGAAAAACCGCTGTCATGAATTAAACACCTACCACTCACGCTACAGGACACAAGAAGTCGTAAACTACGATATTCTTGAATTACTGCAAATACATGCGAGCCATCTTCCTGCACCTCCTCCTAAAGTTTTGGCCCGACTGCAACCAAACTCGGTACACATACTGCTTACTATCTTGCGAACAACCGCTGTCATGAATTAAACACCTACCACTCACACTACAGGAGACACGAAGTCGTATACTATGATAATCTTGAGTTACTGCAAAATCATGCGAGCCGTCTTCCTGTACCTCCTCCCAAAGTATTGGACCGACTGCAACCAAACTCGGTACACATACTCCTTACTATCAGGCGAACAACCGCTGTCATGAATTAAACACCTACCACTCACGCTACAGGAGACACGATGTCGTGAACTATGATATTCTTGAATTACTCCAAAACCATGCGAGCAATCATCCTGCACCTCCTCCCAAAATATTGGACCGACTGCAACCAAACTCGGTACACATACTGCTTACTATCAGGCGAACAACTGCTGTCATGAATTAAACACCTACCACTCACGCTACAGGAGACACGAAGTCGTAAACTACGATATTCTTGAATTACTGCAAAACCATGCGAGCCATCTTCCTGCACCTCCTCCTAAAATAGTGGAACGACTGCAACCAAACTCGGTACACATACTGCTTACCATCAGGCGAACAACCGCTGTCATGAATTGAACACCTTACACTCACGCTACAAGAGACACGGAGTCGTAAACTACGATATTCTTGAATTACTGCAAAACCATGCGAGCCATCTTCCTGCACCTCCTCCTAAAATAGTGGACCGACTGCAACCAAACACGGTACACATACTGCTTACTATCAGACGAACAACCGCTGTCATTAATTAAACACCTACCACACACGCTACAGGAGACACGATGTCGTAAACTACGATATTCTTGAATTAATGCAAAACCATGCGAGCCATCTTCCTGCACCTCCCCCTAAAGTAGTGGACCGACTGCAACCAAACTCGGTACACATACTGCTTACTATCAGGCGAACAACCGCTTTGTCATGAATTAAACACCTACCACTCACGCTACAGGAGACACGAAGTCGTAAACTACGACATTCTTGAATTACTGCAAAACCATGCGAGCCATCATCCTGCACCTCCTCCCTAAATATTGGACCGACTTCAACCAAACTCGGTACACATACTGCTTACTATCAGGCGAACAACCGCTGTCATGAATTGAACACCTACCACTCACGCTACAGGAGACACGATGTTGTAAATTACGATATTCTTGAATTACTGCAAAGCCATGCGAGAAATTTTCCTGGATCTCCACCTCCAGTAGTGGACCGACTGCAACCAAACTCGGTACACATACTGCTTACTATCAGGCGAAAAACCGCTGTCATGAATTACACACCAACCACTCACGCCACAGGAGACACTAAGTCGTAAAATACGATATTCTTGAATTACTGCAAAACCATGCGAGCCATCTTCCTGCACCTCCTCCTAAAGTAGTGGACCGACTGCAACCAAACTCGGTACAAATACTGCTTACTATCAGGCGAACAACCGATGTCATGAATTAAACACCTACCACTCGGGCTACAGGAGACACGAAGTCGTAAACTACGATATTATTGAATTACTGCAATACCAAGCGAGCCATCTTCCTGCACTTCCTCCTAAAGTCTTGGACCGACTGCTACCAAACTCGGTACACATACTGCTTACTATCAGTGGAACAACCGCTGTCATGAATTAAACACCTACCACTCACGCTACAGGAGACACGAAGTCGTAAACTACGATATTCTTGAATTACTGCAAAACAATGCGAGCCATCTTCCTGCATTTCCTCCTAAAGTATTGGACCGACTGCAACCAAACTCGGTACACATACTGCTTACTATCAGGGGAAAAACCGCTGTCATGAATTAAACACCTACCACTCACGCTACAGGACACAAGAAGTCGTAAACTACGATATTCTTTAATTACTGCAAAACCATGCGAGACATCATCCTGCACTTCCTCCTAAAGTAGTGGACCGACTGCAACCAAACTCGGTACAAATACTGCTTACTATCAGGCGAACAACCGCTGTCATGTATTATACACCTACCACTCGGGCTACAGGAGACACGAAGTCGTAAACTACGATATTCTTGAATTACTGCAATACCATGCGAGCCATCTTCCTGCCCTTCTTCCTAAAGTATTGGACCGACTGCCACCAAACTCGTTACACATACCGCTTACTATCAGGGGAACAACCGCTGTCATGAATTAAACACCTACCACTCACGCTACAGGAGACACGAAGTCGTAAACTACGATATTCTTGAATTACTGCAAAACAATGCGAGCCATCTTCCTGCACCTCCTCCTAAAGTAGTGGACCGACTGCAACCAAACTCGGTACACATACTGCTTACTATCAGGCGAACAACCGCCGTCATGAATTAAACATCTACCACTCACGCTACTGGAGTCACGAAGTCGTAAACTACGATATTCTTGAATTACTGCAAAACAATGCGAGCCATCTTCCTGCACCTCCTCCTAAAGTAGTGGAGCGACTGCAACCAAACTCGGTACACATACTGCTTACTATCTTGCGAATAACCGCTGTCATGAATTAAACACCTACCACTCACGCTACAAGAGACACGAAGTCGTGAACTATGATATTCTTGAATTACTGCAAAACCATGCGAGCCATCATCCTGCACCTCCTCCCAAAATATTGGACCGACTGCAACCAAACTCGGTACACATACTGCTTACTATCAGGCGAACAACCGCTGTCATGAATTAAACACCTACCACTCACGCTACAGGAGACACGAAGTCGTAAACTACGATATTCTTGAATTACTGCAAAACCATGCGAGTAATCTTCCCGCACCTCCTCCTAAAGTAGTGGACCGACTGCAACCAAACTCGGTACACATACTGCGTACTATCAGGCGAAAAACCGCTGTCATGAATTACACACCTACCACTCACGCCACAGGAGACACGAAGTCGTAAAATACGATATTCTTGAATTACTGCAAAACCATGCGAACCATCTTCCTGCACCTCCTCCTAAAGTAGTGGACCGACTGCAACCAAACTCGGTACAAATACTGCTTACTATCAGGCGAACAACCGATGTCATGAATTAAACACCTACCACTCGGGCTACAGGAGACACGAAGTCGTAAACTACGATAATATTGAGTTACTGCAATACCAAGCGAGCCATCTTCCTGCACTTCCTCCTAAAGTCTTGGACCGACTGCTACCAAACTCGGTACACATACTGCTTACTATCAGGGGAACAACAGCTGTCATGAATAAAACACCTACCACTCACGCTACAGGAGACACGAAGTCGTAAACTACGATATTCTTGAATTACTGCAAAACAATGCGAGAAATATTCCTGCATTTCCTCCTAAGGTATTGGACCGACTGCAACCAAACTCGGTACACATACTGCTTACTATCAGGTGAAAAACCGCTGTCATGAATTAAACACCTACCACTCACGCTACAGGACACAAGAAGTCGTAAACTACGATATTCTTGAATTACTGCAAATACATGCGAGCCATCTTCCTGCACCTCCTCCTAAAGTTTTGGCCCGACTGCAACCAAACTCGGTACACATACTGCTTACTATCTTGCGAACAACCGCTGTCATGAATTAAACACCTACCACTCACACTACAGGAGACACGAAGTCGTATACAATGATAATCTTGAGTTACTGCAAAATCATGCGAGCCGTCTTCCTGTACCTCCTCCCAAAGTATTGGACCGACTGCAACCAAACTCGGTACACATACTCCTTACTATCAGGCGAACAACCGCTGTCATGAATTAAACACCTACCACTCACGCTACAGGAGACACGATGTCGTGAACTATGATATTCTTGAATTACTCCAAAACCATGCGAGCAATCATCCTGCACCTCCTCCCAAAATATTGGACCGACTGCAACCAAACTCGGTACACATACTGCTTACTATCAGGCGAACAACTGGTGTCATGAATTAAACACCTACCACTCACGCTACAGGAGACACGAAGTCGTAAACTACGATATTCTTGAATTACTGCAAAACCATGCGAGCCATCTTCCTGCACCTCCTCCTAAAATAGTGGAACGACTGCAACCAAACTCGGTACACATACTGCTTACCATCAGGCGAACAACCGCTGTCATGAATTGAACACCTTACACTCACGCTACAAGAGACACGGAGTCGTAAACTACGATATTCTTGAATTACTGCAAAACCATGCGAGCCATCTTCCTGCACCTCCTCCTAAAATAGTGGACCGACTGCAACCAAACAC
Organism: Locusta migratoria; assembly: GCA_026315105.1. Lineage (NCBI taxonomy): Eukaryota > Metazoa > Arthropoda > Insecta > Orthoptera > Acrididae > Locusta > Locusta migratoria. The sequence goes on from CM048748.1 coordinate 485,369,669, forward strand.
GGTACACATACTGCTTACTATCAGACGAACAACCGCTGTCATTAATTAAACACCTACCACACACGCTACAGGAGACACGATGTCGTAAACTACGATATTCTTGAATTAATGCAAAACCATGCGAGCCATCTTCCTGCACCTCCCCCTAAAGTAGTGGACCGACTGCAACCAAACTCGGTACACATACTGCTTACTATCAGGCGAACAACCGCTTTGTCATGAATTAAACACCTACCACTCACGCTACAGGAGACACGAAGTCGTAAACTACGACATTCTTGAATTACTGCAAAACCATGCGAGCCATCATCCTGCACCTCCTCCCTAAATATTGGACCGACTTCAACCAAACTCGGTACACATACTGCTTACTATCAGGCGAACAACCGCTGTCATGAATTGAACACCTACCACTCACGCTACAGGAGACACGATGTTGTAAATTACGATATTCTTGAATTACTGCAAAACCATGCGAGAAATTTTCCTGGATCTCCACCTCCAGTAGTGGACCGACTGCAACCAAACTCGGTACACATACTGCTTACTATCAGGCGAAAAACCGCTGTCATGAATTACACACCAACCACTCACGCCACAGGAGACACTAAGTCGTAAAATACGATATTCTTGAATTACTGCAAAACCATGCGAGCCATCTTCCTGCACCTCCTCCTAAAGTAGTGGACCGACTGCAACCAAACTCGGTACAAATACTGCTTACTATCAGGCGAACAACCGATGTCATGAATTAAACACCTACCACTCGGGCTACAGGAGACACGAAGTCGTAAACTACGATATTATTGAATTACTGCAATACCAAGCGAGCCATCTTCCTGCACTTCCTCCTAAAGTCTTGGACCGACTGCTACCAAACTCGGTACACATACTGCTTACTATCAGGGGAACAACCGCTGTCATGAATTAAACACCTACCACTCACGCTACAGGAGACACGAAGTCGTAAACTACGATATTCTTGAATTACTGCAAAACAATGCGAGCCATCTTCCTGCATTTCCTCCTAAAGTATTGGACCGACTGCAACCAAACTCGGTACACATACTGCTTACTATCAGGGGAAAAACCGCTGTCATGAATTAAACACCTACCACTCACGCTACAGGACACAAGAAGTCGTAAACTACGATATTCTTTAATTACTGCAAAAACATGCGAGCCATCTTCCTGCACCTCCTCCTAATGTAGTGGCCCGACTGCAACCAAACTCGGTACACATACTGCTTACTATCTTGCGAACAACCGCTGTCATGAATTAAACACCTACCACTCACACTACAGGAGACACGAAGTCGTATACTAGGATAATCTTGAATTACTGCAAAACCATGCGAGCCGTCTTCCTGTACCTCCTCCCAAAGTATTGGACCGACTGCAACCAAACTCGGTACACATACTGCTTACTATCAGGCGAACAACCGCTGTCATGAATTAAACACCTACCACTCACGCTACAGCAGACACGAAGTCGTAAACTATGATATTCTTGAATTACTCCAAAACCATGCGAGCCATCATCCTGCACCTCCTCCCCAAATATTGGACCGACGGCAACCAAACTCTGTACACATACTGCTTACTATCTGGCGAACAACCGCTGTCATGAATTAAACACCTACCACTCACGCTACAGGAGACACGAAGTCGTTAACTACGATATTCTTGAATTACTGCAAAACCATACGAGCCATCTTCCTGCACCTCCTCCTAAAATAGTGGAACGACTGCAACCAAACTCGATACACATACTGCTTACTATCATGCAAACAACCGCTGTCATGAATTAAACACCTACCACTCACGCAACAGGAGACACGGAGTCGTAAACTACGATATTCTTGAATTACTGCAAAACCATGCGAGCAATTTTCCTGGATCTCCGCCTCCAGTAGTGGACCGACTTAAACCAAACTCGGTACACATACTGCTTATTATCAGGCGAAAAACCGCTGTCATGAATTAAACAGCTACCACTCACGCCACAGGAGACACAAAGTCGTAAACTACGATATTCTTGAATTACTGCAAAACCATGCGAGCCATCTTCCTGCACCTCCTCCTAAAATAGTGGACCGACTGCAACCAAACTCGGTACACATACTGCTTACTATCATGCAAACAACCGCTGTCATGAATTAAACACCTACCACTCACGCTACAGGAGACAGGAAGTCGTAAACTACGACATTCTTGATTTACTGCAAAACCATGCGAGCAATCATCCTGCACCTCCTCCCAAAATATTGGACCGACTTAAACCAAACTCGGTACACATACTGCTTACTATCAGGGGAACATCCGATGTCATGAATTAAACACCTACCACTCACGCTACAGGAGACACGAAGTCGTAAACTACGATATTCTTGAATTACTGCAAAACAATGCGAGCAATCTTCCTGCACTTCCTCCTAAAGTAGTGCACCGACTGCACCCAAACTCAGTACACATACTGCTTACTATCAGCGAACAACCGCTGTCATGAATTAAACACCTACCACTCACGCTACAGGAGACACGAAGTCGTAAACTACGAAATTCTTGAAGTACTGCAAAACCATGCTAGCCATCGTCCTGCACATCCTCCTAAAGTATTGGACCGACTGCAACCAAACACGGTACACATACTGCTTACTATCAGACGAACAACCGCTGTCATGAATTAAACACCTACCACACACGCTACAGGAGACACAAAGTCTTAAACTACGATATTCTTGAATAAATGCAAAACCATGCGCGTCATCTTCCTGCACCTCCTCCTAAAGTAGTGGATCGACTGCAACCAAACTCGGTACACATACTGCTTACTATCAGGCGAACAACCGCTTTGTCATGAATTAAACACCTACCACTCACGCTACAGGAGACACGAAATCGTAAACTACGACAATCTTGAATTACTGCAAAACCATGCGAGCCATCATCCTGCACCTCCTCCCTAAATATTGGACCGACTTCAACCAAACTCGGTACACATACTGCTTACTGTCAGGCGAACAACCGCTGTCATGAATTGAACACCTACCACTCACGCTACAGGAGACACGATGTTGTAAACTACGATATTCTTGAATTACTGCAAAACCATGCGAGAAATTTTCCTGGATCACCACCTCCAGTAGTTTACCGACTGCAACCAAACTCGGTACACATACTGCTTACTATCATGCGAACAACCGCTGTCATGAATTAAACACCTAACACTCACGCTACAGGAGACACGAAGTCGTAAACTACGATATTCTTGAAGTACTGCAAAACCATGCTAGCCATCGTCCTGCACCTCCTCCTAAAGTTTTGGACCGACTACAACCAAACTCGGTACACATACTGCTTACTATCAGGCGAACAACCGCTGTCATGAATTAAACACCTACCACTCACGCTACAGGAGACACGTAGTCGTAAACTACGATATTGTTGAATTACTGCAAAACCATGCGAGCAATCTTCCTGCACCTCGTCCTAAAGTAGTGGACCGACTGCAACCAAACTCGGTACACATACTTCTTACTATCAGGCGAACAACCGCTGTCATGAATTAAACACCTACCACACACGCTACAGGAAACACGAAGTCGTAAACTACGATATTCTTGAATTACTGCAAAAACATGCGAGCAATTTTCCTGGATCTCCTCCTCCAGTAGTGGACCGACTGCAACCAAACTCGGTACACATACTGCTTACTATCAGGCGAAAATCCGCTGTCATGAATTAAACACCTACCACTCACGCCACAGGAGACACGAAGTCGTAAACTACAATATTCTTGAATTACTGCAAAACCATGCGAGCCATCTTCCTGCACATCCTCCTAAAATAGTGGACCGACTGCAACCAAACTCGGTACACATACTGCTTACTATCAGGCGAACAACCGCTGTCATGAATTAAACACCTACCACTCACGCTACAGGAGACACGTAGTCATAAACTACGATATTCTTGAATTACTGCAAAACCATGCGAGCCATCTTCCTGCACCTCCTCCTAAAGTAGTGGACCGACTGCAACCAAACTCGGTACACACACTGCTTACTATCAGGCGAACAACCGCTATCATGAATTAAACACCTACCACACACGCTACAGGAGACACGAAGTCGTAAACTGCGACATTCTTGAATTACTGCAAAACCATGCGAGCCATCATCCTGCACCTCCTCCCTAAATATAGGACCGACTTCAACCAAACTCGGAACACATACTGCTTACTATCAGGCGAACAACCGCTGTCATGAATTAAACACCTACCACTCACGCTACAGGAGACACGAAGTCGTAAACTACGATACTCTTGAATTACTGCAGAACCATGCGAGGAATTTTCCTGGATCTCCTCCTCCAGTAGTGGACCGACTGCAACCAAACTCGGAACACATACTGCTTACTATCAGGCGAATTACCGCTGTCATGAATTAAACACCTACCACTTACGCCAAAGGAGACACTAAGTCGTAAACTACGATATTCTTGAATTACTGCAAAACCATGCGAGGCATCTTCCTGCACCTCCTCCTAAAATAGTGGAACGACTGCAACCAAACTCGGTACACATACTGCTTACAATCAGGCTAACAACCGCTGTCATGAATTAAACACCTACCACTCACGCTACAGGAGACACGAAGTCGAAAACTATGATAGTCTTGAATTACTGCAATACCATGCGAGCCATCTTCCTGCACTTCCTCCTAAAGTATTGGACCGACTGCTACCAAACTCGGTACACATACTGCTTACTATCAGGGGAACATCCGATGTCATGAATTAAACACCTACCACTCACGCTACAGGAGACACGAAGTCGTAAACTACGATATTCTTGAATTACTGCAAAACAATGCGAGCAATCTTCCTGCACTTCCTCCTAAAGTAGTGCACCGACTGCACCCAACCTCGGTACACATACTGCTTACTATCAGCGAACAACCGCTGTCATGAATTAAACACCTACCACTCACGCTACAGGAGGCACGAAGTCGTAAACTACGATATTTTTGAATTACTGCAAAACCATGCGAGCCATCTTCCTGCACCTCCTCCTAAAGTAGTGGACCGACTGCTACCAAACTTGGTACACATACTGCGTACTATCAGGCAAAAAACCGCTGTCATGAATTAAACACCTACCACTCACGCCACAGGTGACACAAAGTCGTAAAATACGATATTCTTGAATTACAGCAAAACCATGCGAGCCATCTTCCTGCACCTCCTCCTAAAGTAGTGGACCGACTGCAACCAAACTCGGTACAAATACTGCTTACTATCAGGCGAACAACCGCTGTCATGAATTAAACACCTACCACTCGGGCTACAGGAGACACGAAGTCGTAAACTACGATATTCTTGAATTACTGCAATACCATGCGAGCCATCTTCCTGCACTTCCTCCTAAAGTATTGGACCGACTGCTACCAAACTCGGTACACATACTGCTCACTATCCGGGGAACAACCGCTGTCATGAATGAAACACCTACCACTCACGCTACAGGATACACGAAGTCGTAAACTACGATATTCTTGAATTACTGCAAAACAATGCGAGCCATCTTCCTGCAACTCCTCCTAAAGTAGTGGACCGACTGCAACCAAACTCGGTACACATACTGCTTACTATCAGGCGAACAACCGCCGTCATGAATTAAACATCTACCACTCAACGCTACTGGAGACACGAAGTCGTAAACTACGATATTCTTGAATTACTGCAAAAACATGCGAGCCATCTTCCTGCACCTCCTCCTAAAATAGTGGAACGACTGCAACCAAACTCGGTACACATACTGCTTACTATCATGCAAACAACCGCTGTCATGAATTAAACACCTATCACTCACGCTACAGGAGACACGGAGTCGTAAACTACGATATTCTTGAATTACTGCAAAACCATGCGAGCAATTTTCCTGGATCTCCGCCTCCAGTAGTGGACCGACTTAAACCAAACTCGGTACACATACTGCTTATTATCAGGCGAAAAACCGCTGTCATGAATTAAACAGCTACCACTCACGCCACAGGAGACACAAAGTCGTAAACTACGATATTCTTGAATTACTGCAAAACCATGCGAGCCATCTTCCTGCACCTCCTCCTAAAATAGTGGACCTACTGCAACCAAACTCGGTACACATACTGCTTACTATCATGCAAACAACCGCTGTCATGAATTAAACACCTACCACTCACGCTACAGGAGACACGAAGTCGTAAACTACGATATTCTTGAATTACTGCTAAACAATGCGAGACATGTTCCTGCACCTCCTCCTAAAGTATTGAACCGACTGCAACCAAACTCGGTACACATACTGCTTACTATCAGCCGAACAACCGCTGTCATGAATTAAACACCTACCACTCACGCTACAGGAGACACGAAGTCGTAAACTACGACATTCTTGATTTACTGCAAAACCATGCGAGCAATCATCCTGCACCTCCTCCCAAAATATTGGACCGACTTAAACCAAACTCGGTACACATACTGCTTACTATCAGGCGAACAACCGCTGTCATGAATTGAACACCTACCACTCTCGCTACAGGAGACACGATGTCGTTAACTACGATATTCTTGACTTACTGCAAAACCATGCGAGCAATTTTCCTGGTTCTACTCCTCCAGTCGTGGACCGACTGCAACCAAACTCAGTACACATACTGCTAACTATCAGGCGAAAAACCGCTGTCATGAATTGAACACCTACCACTCACGCCACAGGAGACACGAAGTCGTAAACTACGATATTCTTGAATTACTGCAAAACCATGCGAGCTAACTTCCTGCACCTCCTCCTAAAATAGTGGACCAACTGCAACCAAACTCGGTACACATACTGCTTACTATCATGCGAACAACCGCTGTCATAAATTAAACACCTAACACTCACGCTACAGGAGACACGAAGTCGTAAACTACGAAATTCTTGAAGTACTGCAAAACCATGCTAGCCATCGTCCTGCACATCCTCCTAAAGTATTGGACCGACTGCAACCAAACACGGTACACATACTGCTTACTATCAGACGAACAACCGCTGTCATGAATTAAACACCTACCACACACGCTACAGGAGACACAAAGTCTTAAACTACGATATTCTTGAATAAATGCAAAACCATGCGCGTCATCTTCCTGCACCTCCTCCTAAAGTAGTAGACCGACTGCAACCAAACTCGGTACACATACTGCTTACTATCAGCCGAACAACCGCTGTCATGAATTAAACACCTACCACTCACGCTACAGGAGACATGAAGTCGTAAACTTCGATATTCTTGAATTAATTCAAAACCATGCGAGCCATCTTCCTGCACCTCCTCCTAAAGTAGTGGACCGACTGCAACCAAACTCGGTACACATACTGCTTACTATCAGGCGAACAACCGCTTTGTCATGAATTAAACACCTACCACTCACGCTACAGGAGACACGAAGTCGTAAACTACGACATTCTTGAATTACTGCAAAACCATGCGAGCCATCATCCTGCACCTCCTCCCTAAATATTGGACCGACTTCAACCAAACTCGGTACACATACTGCTTACTGTCAGGCGAACAACCGCTGTCATGAATTGAACACCTACCACTCACGCTACAGGAGACACGATGTTGTAAACTACGATATTCTTGAATTACTGCAAAACCATGCGAGAAATTTTCCTGGATCACCACCTCCAGTAGTTTACCGACTGCAACCAAACTCGGTACACATACTGCTTACTATCATGCGAACAACCGCTGTCATGAATTAAACACCTATCACTCACGCTACAGGAGACACGAAGTCGTAAACTACGATATTCTTGAAGTACTGCAAAACCATGCTAGCCATCGTCCTGCACCTCCTCCTAAAGTATTGGACCGACTACAACCAAACTCGGTACACATACTGCTTACTATCAGACGAACAACCGCTGTCATGAATTAAACACCTACCACACACGCTACAGGAGACACGAAGTCTTAAACCACGATATTCTTCAATTACTGCAAAACCATGCTCGTCATCTTCCTGCACCTCCTCCTAAAGTAGTAGACCGACTGCAACCAAACTTGGTACACATACAGTTTACTATCAGCGAACAACCGCTGTCATGAATTAAACACCTACCACTCACGCTACAGGAAACACGAAGTCGTAAACTACGATATTCTTGAATTACTGCAAAAACATGCGAGCAATTTTCCTGGATCTCCTAGTCCAGTAGTGGACCGACTGCAACCAAACTCGGTACACATACTGCTTACTATCAGGCGAAAAACCGCTGTCATGAATTAAACACCTACCACTCACGCCACAGGAGACACGAAGTCGTAAACTACGATATTCTTGAATTACTGCAAAACCATGCGAGCCATCTTCCTGCACATCCTCCTAAAATAGTGGACCGACTGCAACCAAACTCGGTACACATACTGCTTACTATCAGGCGAACAACCGCTGTCATGAATTAAACACCTACCACTCACGCTACAGGAGACACGTAGTCATAAACTACGATATTCTTGAATTACTGCAAAACCATGCGAGCCATCTTCCTGCACCTCCTCCTAAAGTAGTGGACCGACTGCAACCAAACTCTATACACACACTGCTTACTATCAGGCGAACAACCGCTATCATGAATTAAACACCTACCACACACGCTACAGGAGACACGAAGTCGTAAACTGCGACATTCTTGAATTACTGCAAAACCATGCGAGCCATCATCCGGCACCTCCTCCCTAAATATAGGACCGACTTCAACCAAACTCGGACCACATACTGCTTACTATCAGGCGAACAACCGCTGTCATGAATTAAACACCTGCCACTCACGCTACAGGAGACACGAAGTCGTAAACTACGATACTCTTGAATTACTGCAAAACCATGCGAGCAATTTTCCTGGATCTCCTCCTCCAGTAGTAGACCGACTGCAACCAAACTCGGAACACATACTGCTTACTATCAGGCGAAAAACCGCTGTCATGAATTTAACACCTACCACTCACGCTACAGGAGACACGAAGTCGTAAACTACGATATTCTTGAATTACTGCAAAACCATGCGAGCTAACTTCCTGCACCTCCTCCTAAAATAGTGGACCAACTGCAACCAAACTCGGTACACATACTGCTTACTATCATGCGAACAACCGCTGTCATAAATTAAACACCTAACACTCACGCTACAGGAGACACGAAGTCGTAAACTACGAAATTCTTGAAGTACTGCAAAACCATGCTAGCCATCGTCCTGCACATCCTCCTAAAGTATTGGACCGACTGCAACCAAACACGGTACACATACTGCTTACTATCAGACGAACAACCGCTGTCATGAATTAAACACCTACCACACACGCTACAGGAGACACAAAGTCTTAAACTACGATATTCTTGAATAAATGCAAAACCATGCGCGTCATCTTCCTGCACCTCCTCCTAAAGTAGTAGACCGACTGCAACCAAACTCGGTACACATACTGCTTACTATCAGCCGAACAACCGCTGTCATGAATTAAACACCTACCACTCACGCTACAGGAGACATGAAGTCGTAAACTTCGATATTCTTGAATTAATTCAAAACCATGCGAGCCATCTTCCTGCACCTCCTCCTAAAGTAGTGGACCGACTGCAACCAAACTCGGTACACATACTGCTTACTATCAGGCGAACAACCGCTTTGTCATGAATTAAACACCTACCACTCACGCTACAGGAGACACGAAGTCGTAAACTACGACATTCTTGAATTACTGCAAAACCATGCGAGCCATCATCCTGCACCTCCTCCCTAAATATTGGACCGACTTCAACCAAACTCGGTACACATACTGCTTACTGTCAGGCGAACAACCGCTGTCATGAATTGAACACCTACCACTCACGCTACAGGAGACACGATGTTGTAAACTACTATATTCTTGAATTACTGCAAAACCATGCGAGAAATTTTCCTGGATCACCACCTCCAGTAGTTTACCGACTGCAACCAAACTCGGTACACATACTGCTTACTATCATGCGAACAACCGCTGTCATGAATTAAACACCTATCACTCACGCTACAGGAGACACGAAGTCGTAAACTACGATATTCTTGAAGTACTGCAAAACCATGCTAGCCATCGTCCTGCACCTCCTCCTAAAGTATTGGACCGACTACAACCAAACTCGGTACACATACTGCTTACTATCAGACGAACAACCGCTGTCATGAATTAAACACCTACCACACACGCTACAGGAGACACGAAGTCTTAAACCACGATATTCTTCAATTACTGCAAAACCATGCTCGTCATCTTCCTGCACCTCCTCCTAAAGTAGTAGACCGACTGCAACCAAACTTGGTACACATACAGTTTACTATCAGCGAACAACCGCTGTCATGAATTAAACACCTACCACTCACGCTACAGGAAACACGAAGTCGTAAACTACGATATTCTTGAATTACTGCAAAAACATGCGAGCAATTTTCCTGGATCTCCTCCTCCAGTAGTGGACCGACTGCAACCAAACTCGGTACACATACTGCTTACTATCAGGCGAAAAACCGCTGTCATGAATTAAACACCTACCACTCGCGCCACAGGAGACACGAAGTCGTAAACTACGATATTCTTGAATTACTGCAAAACCATGCGAGCCATCTTCCTGCACATCCTCCTAAAATAGTGGACCGACTGCAACCAAACTCGGTACACATACTGCTTACTATCAGGCGAACAACCGCTGTCATGAATTAAACACCTACCACTCACGCTACAGGAGACACGTAGTCATAAACTACGATATTCTTGAATTACTGCAAAACCATGCGAGCCATCTTCCTGCACCTCCTCCTAAAGTAGTGGACCGACTGCAACCAAACTCTATACACACACTGCTTACTATCAGGCGAACAACCGCTATCATGAATTAAACACCTACCACACACGCTACAGGAGACACGAAGTCGTAAACTGCGACATTCTTGAATTACTGCAAAACCATGCGAGCCATCATCCTGCACCTCCTCCCTAAATATAGGACCGACTTCAACCAAACTCGGACCACATACTGCTTACTATCAGGCGAACAACCGCTGTCATGAATTAAACACCTGCCACTCACGCTACAGGAGACACGAAGTCGTAAACTACGATACTCTTGAATTACTGCAAAACCATGCGAGGAATTTTCCTGGATCTCCTCCTCCAGTAGTGGACCGACTGCAACCAAACTCGGAACACATACTGCTTACTATCAGGCGAATTACCGCTGTCATGAATTAAACACCTACCACTTACACCACAGGAGACACTAAGTCGTAAACTACGATATTCTTGAATTACTGCAAAACCATGCGAGCCATCTTCCTGCACCTCCTCCTAAAATAGTGGAACGACTGCAACCAAACTCGGTACACATACTGCTTACTATCAGGCGAACAACCGCTGTCATGAATTAAACACCTACCACTCACGCTACAGGAGACACGAAGTCGAAAACTATGATAGTCTTGAATTACTGCAATACCATGCGAGCCATCTTCCTGCACTTCCTCCTAAAGTATTGGACCGACTGCTACCAAACTCGGTACACATACTGCTTACTATCAGGGGAACATCCGATGTCATGAATTAAACACCTACCACTCACGCTACAGGAGACACGAAGTCGTAAACTACGATATTCTTGAATTACTGCAAAACAATGCGAGCAATCTTCCTGCACTTCCTCCTAAAGTAGTGCACCGACTGCACCCAAACTCGGTACACATACTGCTTACTATCAGCGAACAACCGCTGTCATGAATTAAACACCTACCACTCACGCTACAGGAGGCACGAAGTCGTAAACTACGATATTTTTGAATTACTGCAAAACCATGCGAGCCATCTTCCTGCACCTCCTCCTAAAGTAGTGGACCGACTGCTACCAAACTTGGTACACATACTGCGTACAATCAGGCAAAAAACCGCTGTCATGAATTAAACACCTACCACTCACGCCACAGGAGACACTAAGTCGTAAAATACGATATTCTTGAATTACAGCAAAACCATGCGAGCCATCTTCCTGCACCTCCTCCTAAAGTAGTGGACCGACTGCAACCAAACTCGGTACAAATACTGCTTACTATCAGGCGAACAACCGCTGTCATGAATTAAACACCTACCACTCGGGCTACAGGAGACACGAAGTCGTAAACTACGATATTCTTGAATTACTGCAATACCATGCGAGCCATCTTCCTGCACTTCCTCCTAACGTATTGGACCGACTGCTACCAAACTCGGTACACATACTGCACACTATCAGGGGAACAACCGCTGTCATGAATGAAACACCTACCACTCACGCTACAGGATACACGAAGTCGTAAACTACGATATTCTTGAATTACTGCAAAACAATGCGAGCCATCTTCCTGCAACTCCTCCTAAAGTAGTGGACCGACTGCAACCAAACTCGGTACACATACTGCTTACTATCAGGCGAACAACCGCCGTCATGAATTAAACATCTACCACTCAACGCTACTGGAGACACGAAGTCGTAAACTACGATATTCTTGAATTACTGCAAAAACATGCGAGCCATCTTCCTGCACCTCCTCCTAAAATAGAGGCCCGACTGCAACCAAACTCGGTACACATACTGCTTACTATCTTGCGAACAACCGCTGTCATGAATTAAACACCTACCACTCACAGTACAGGAGACACGAAGTCGTATACTATGATAATCTTGAATTACTGAAAAACCATGCGAGCCGTCTTCCTGTACCTCCTCCCAAAGTATTGGACCGACTGCAACCAATCTCGGTACACATACTGCTTACTATCAGGCGAAAAACCGCTGTCATGAATTAAACACCTACCACTCACGCTACAGCAGACACGAAGTCGTGAACTATGATATTCTTGAATTACTCCAAAACCATGCGAGCCATCATCCTGCACCTCCTCCCAAAATATTGGACCGACGGCAACCAAACTCGGTACACATACTGCTTACTATCTGGCGAACAACCGCTGTCATGAATTAAACACCTACCACTCACGCTACAGGAGACACGAAGTCGTTAACTACGATATTCTTGAATTACTGCAAAACCATGCGAGCCATCTTCCTGCACCTCCTCCTAAAATAGTGGAACGACTGCAACCAAACTCGGTACACATACTGCTTACTATCATGCAAACAACCGCTGTCATAAATTAAACACCTACCACTCACGCTACAGGAGACACGAAGTCGTAAACTACGATATTCTTGAATTACTGCTAAACAATGCGAGACATCTTCCTGCACCTCCTCCTAAATTATTGAACCGACTGCAACCAAACTCGGTACACATACTGCTTACTATCAGCCGAACAACCGCTGTCATGAATTAAACACCTACCACTCACGCTACAGGAGACACGGAGTCGTAAACTACGATATTCTTGAATTACTGCAAAACCATGCGAGCAAGTTTCCTGGATCTCCGCCTCCAGTAGTGGACCGACTTAAACCAAACTCGGTACACATACTGCTTATTATCAGGCGAAAAACCGCTGTCATGAATTAAACAGCTACCACTCACGCCACAGGAGACACAAAGTCGTAAACTACGATATTCTTTAATTACTGCAAAACCATGCGAGCCATCTTCCTGCACCTCCTCCTAAAATAGTGGACCGACTGCAACCAAACTCGGTACACATACTGCTTACTATCATGCAAACAACCGCTGTCATGAATTAAACACCTACCACTCACGCTACAGGAGACACGAAGTCGTAAACTACGATATTCTTGAATTACTGCTAAACAATGCGAGACATCTTCCTGCACCTCCTCCTAAAGTATTGAACCGACTGCAACCAAACTCGGTACACATACTGCTTACTATCAGCCGAACAACCGCTGTCATGAATTAAACACCTACCACTCACGCTACAGGAGACACGAAGTCGTAAACTACGACATTCTTGATTTACTGCAAAACCATGCGAGCAATCATCCTGCACCTCCTCCCAAAATATTGGACCGACTTAAACCAAACTCGGTACACATACTGCTTACTATCAGGCGAACAACCGCTGTCATGAATTGAACACCTACCACTCTCGCTACAGGAGACACGATGTCGTAAACTACGATATTCTTGAATTACTGCAAAACCATGCGAGCAATATTCCTGGATCTACTCCTCCAGTAGTGGACCGACTGCAACCAAACTCGGTACACATACTGCTAACTATTAGGCGAAAAACCGCTGTCATGAATTGAACACCTACCACTCACGCCACAGGAGACACGAAGTCGTAAACTACGATATTCTTGAATTACTGTAAAACCATGCGAGCTAACTTCCTGCACCCCCTCCTAAAATAGTGGACCAACTGCAACCAAACTCGGTACACATACTGCTTACTATCATGCGAACAACCGCTGTCATAAATTAAACACCTAACACTCACGCTACAGGAGACACGAAGTCGTAAACTACGAAATTCTTGAAGTACTGCAAAACCATGCTAGCCATCGTCCTGCACATCCTCCTAAAGTATTGGACCAACTGCAACCAAACTCGGTACACATACTGCTTACTATCAGACGAACAACCGCTGTCATGAATTAAACACCTACCACACACGCTACAGGAGACACAAAGTCTTAAACTACGATATTCTTGAATAAAAGCAAAACCATGCGCGTCATCTTCCTGCACCTCCTCCTAAAGTAATAGACCGACTGCAACCAAACTCGGTACACATACTGCTTACTATCAGCCGAACAACCGCTGTCATGAATGAAACACCTACCACTCACGCTACAGGAGACATGAAGTCGTAAACTTCGATATTCTTGAATTAATTCAAAACCATGCGAGCCATCTTCCTGCACCTCCTCCTAAAGTAGTGGACCGACTGCAACCAAACTCGGTACACATACTGCTTACTATCAGGCGAACAACCGCTTTGTCATGAATTAAACACCTACCACTCACGCTACAGGAGACACGAAGTCGTAAACTACGACATTCTTGAATTACTGCAAAACCATGCGAGCCATCATCCTGCACCTCCTCCCTAAATATTGGACCGACTTCAACCAAACTCGGTACACATACTGCTTACTGTCAGGCGAACAACCGCTGTCATGAATTGAACACCTACCACTCACGCTACAGGAGACACGATGTTGTAAACTACGATATTCTTGAATTACTGCAAAACCATGCGAGAAATTTTCCTGGATCACCACCTCCAGTAGTTTACCGACTGCAACCAAACTCGGTACACATACTGCTTACTATCATGCGAACAACCGCTGTCATGAATTAAACACCTAACACTCACGCTACAGGAGACACGAAGTCTTAAACCACGATATTCTTCAATTACTGAAAAACCATGCTCGTCATCGTCCTGCACCTCCTCCTAAAGTAGTAGACCGACTGCAACCAAACTTGGTACACATACAGTTTACTATCAGCGAACAACCGCTGTCATGAATTAAACACCTACCACTCACGCTACAGGAAACACGAAGTCGTAAACTACGACATTCTTGAATTACTGCAAAACCATGCGAGCCATCATCCTGCACCTCCTCCTAAAATAGTGGACCGACTGCAACCAAACTCGGTACACATACTGCTTACTATCAGGCGAACAACCGCTGTCATGAATTAAACACCTACCACTCACGCTACAGGAGACACGCAGTCATAAACTACGATATTCTTGAATTACTGCAAAACCATGCGAGCCATCTTCCTGCACCTCCTCCTAAAGTAGTGGACCGACTGCAACCAAACTCGGTACACACACTGCTTACTATCAGGCGAACAACCGCTATCATGAATTAAACACCTACCACACACGCTACAGGAGACACGAAGTCGAAAACTGCGACATTCTTGAATTACTGCAAAACCATGCGAGCCATCATCCTGCACCTCCTCCCTAAATATAGGACCGACTTCAACCAAACTCGGAACACATACTGCTTACTATCAGGCGAACAACCGCTGTCATGAATTAAACACCTACCACTCACGCTACAGGAGACACGAAGTCGTAAACTACGATACTCTAGAATTACTGCAAAACCATGCGAGCAATTTTCCTGGATCTCCTCCTCCAGTAGTGGACCGACTGCAACCAAACTCGGAACACATACTGCTTACTATCAGGCGAATTACCGCTGTCATGAATTAAACACCTACCACTTACGCCACAGGAGACACTAAGTCGCAAACTACGATATTCTTGAATTACTGCAAATCATGCGAGCCATCTTCCTGCACCTCCTCCTAAAATAGTGGAACGACTGCAACCAAACTCGGTACACATACTGCTTACTATCAGGCGAACAACCGCTGTCATGAATTAAACACCTACCACTCACGCTACAGGAGACACGAAGTCGAAAACTATGATAGTCTTGAATTACTGCAATACCATGCGAGCCATCTTCCTGCACTTCCTCCTAAAGTATTGGACCGACTGCTACCAAACTCGGTACACATACTGCTTACTATCAGGGGAACATCCGATGTCATGAATTAAACACCTACCACTCACGCTACAGGAGACACGAAGTCGTAAACTACGATATTCTTGAATTACTGCAAAACAATGCGAGCAATCTTCCTGCACTTCCTCCTAAAGTAGTGCACCGACTGCACCCAAACTCGGTACACATACTGCTTACTATCAGCGAACAACCGCTGTCATGAATTAAACACCTACCACTCACGCTACAGGAGGCACGAAGTCGTAAACTACGATATTTTTGAATTACTGCAAAACCACGCGAGCCATCTTCCTGCACCTCCTCCTAAAGTAGTGGACCGACTGCTACCAAACTTGGTACACATACTGCGTACTATCAGGCAAAAAACCGCTGTCATGAATTAAACACCTACCACTCACGCCACAGGAGACACAAAGTCGTAAAATACGATATTCTTGAATTACAGCAAAACCATGCGAGCCATCTTCCTGCACCTCCTCCTAAAGTATTGGACCGACTGCAACCAAACTCGGTACAAATACTGCTTACTATCAGGCGAACAACCGCTGTCATGAATTAAACACCTACCACTCGGGCTACAGGAGACACGAAGTCGTAAACTACGATATTCTTGAATTACTGCAATACCATAGGAGACATCTTCCTGCACTTCCTCCTAAAGTATTGGACCGACTGCTACCAAACTCGGTACACATACTGCTCACTATCAGGGGAACAACCGCTGTCATGAATGAAACACCTACCACTCACGCTACAGGATACACGAAGTCGTAAACTACGATATTCTTGAATTACTGCAAAAAAATGCGAGCCATCTTCCTGCACCTCCTCCTAAAGTAGTGGACCGACTGCAACCAAACTCGGTACACATACTGCTTACTATCAGGCGAACAACCTCCGTCATGAATTAAACATCTACCACTCAACGCTACTGGAGACACGAAGTCGTAAACTACGATATTCTTGAATTACTGCAAAAACATGCGAGCCATCTTCCTGCACCTCCTCCTAAAATAGAGGCCCGACTGCAACCAAACTCGGTACACATACTGCTTATTATCTTGCGAACAACCGCTGTCACGAATTAAATACCTACCACTCACGCTACAGGAGACACGAAGTCGTATACTATGATAATCTTGAATTACTGCAAAACCATGCGAGCCGTCTTCCTGTACCTCCCCCCAAAGTAATGGACCGACTGCAACCAAACTCGGTACACATACTGCTTACTATCAGGCGAATAACCGCTGTCATGAATTAAACACCTACCACTCACGCTACAGGAGACACGTAGTCATAAACTACGATATTCTTGAATTACTGCAAAAGCATGCGAGCCATCTTCCTGCACCTCCTCCTAAAGTAGTGGACCGACTGCAACCAAACTCGGTACACACACTGCTTACTATCAGGCGAACAACCGCTGTCATGAATTTAACACCTACCACTCACGCTACAGGAGACACGAAGTCGTAAACTACGATAATCTTGAATTACTGCAAAACCATGCGAGCAATTTTCCTGGATCTCCTCCTCCAGTAGTGGACCGACTGGAACCAAACTCGGAACACATACTGCTTTCTATCAGGCGAATTACCGCTGTCATGAATTAAACACCTACCACTTACGCCACAGGAGACACTAAGTCGTAAACTACGATATTCTTGAATTACTGCAAAACCATGCGAGCCATCTTCCTGCACCTCCTCCTAAAGTAGTGGACCGACTGCAACCGAACTCGGTACACATACTGATTACTATCAGGCTAACAACCGCTGTCATGAATTAAACACCTACCACTCACGCTACAGGAGACACGAAGTCGTAAACTACGATATTCTTGAATTACTGCAAAACCATGCGAGCCATCTTCCTGCACTTCCTCCTAAAGTAGTGTACCGACTGCACCCAAACTCGGTACACATACTGCTTACTATCAGGCGAACAACCACTGTCATGAATTAAACACCTACCACTCGGGCTACAGGACACACGAAGTCGTAAACTACGATATTTTTGAATTACTGCAAAACCATGCGAGCCATCTTCCTGCACCTCCTCCTAAAGTAGTGGACCGACTGCTACCAAACTTGGTACACATACTGCGTACCATCAGGCAAAAAACCGCTGTCATGAATTAAACACCTACCACTCACGCCACAGGAGACACGAAGTCGTATACTATGATAATCTTGAATTACTGCAAAACCATGCGAGCCGTCTTCCTGTACCACCCCCCAAAGTATTTGACCGACTGCAACCAAACTCGGTACACATACTGCTTACTATCAGGCGAACAACCGCTGTCATGAATTAAACACCTACCACTCACGCTACAGGAGACACGAAGTCGTAAACTTCGATATTCTTGAATTACTGCAAAACCATGAGAGCAATCTTCCTGCACCTCCTCCTAAAGTAGTGGACCGACTGCAACCAAACTCGATACACATACTGAGTACTATCAGGCGAAAAACCGCTGTCATGAATTATACACCTACCACTCACGCCACAGGAGACACTAAGTCGTAAAATACGATATTCTTGAATTACTGCAAAACCATGCGAGCCATCTTCCTGCACCTCCTCCTAAAGTAGTGGACCGACTGCAACCAAACTCGGTACAAATACTGCTTACTATCAGGCGAACAACCGCGGTCATGAATTAAACACCTACCATTCACGCTACAGGAGACACGAAGTCGTAAACTACGATATTCTTGAATTACTGCAAAACAATGCGAGCCATCTTCCTGCACCTCCTCCTAAAGTAGTGGACCGACTGCAACCAAACTCGGTACACATACTGCTTACTATCAGGCGAACAACCGCCGTCATGAATGAAACATCTACCACTCACGCTACTGGAGACACGAAGTAGTAAACTACGATATTCTTGAATTACTGCAAAAACATGCGAGCCATCTTCCTGCACCTCCTCCTAAAGTAGTGGCCCGACTGCAACCAAACTCGGTACACATACTGCTTACTATCTTGCGAACAACCGCTGTCATGAAGTAACCACCTACCACTCACGCTACAGGAGACACGAAGTCGTATACTATGATAATCTTGAATTACTGCAAAACCATGCGAGCCGTCTTCCTGTACCTCCTCCCAAAGTATTGTTCCGACTGCAACGAAACTCGGTACACATACTGCTTACTTTCAGGCGAACAATCGCTGTCATGAATTAAACACCTACCAATCACGCTACAGGAGACACGAAGTCGTGAACTATGATATTCTTGAATTACTCCAAAATCATGCGAGCCATCATCCTGCACCTCCTCCCAAAATATTGGACCGACTGCAACGAAACTCGGTACACATACTGCTTACTTTCAGGCGAACAATCGCTGTCATGAATTAAACACCTACCACTCACGCTACAGGAGACACGAAGTCGTAAACTACGATATTCTTGAATTACTGCAAAACCATGCGAGCAATCTTCCTGCACCTCCTCCTAAAGTAGTGGACCGACTGCAACCAAACTCGGTACACATACTGCGTTCTATCAGGCGAAAAACCGCTGTCATGAAGTAATCACCTACCACTCACGCCACAGGAGACACTAAGTCGTAAACTACGATATTCTTGAATTACTGCAAAACCATGCGAGCCATCTTCCTGCACCTCCTCCTAAAATAGTGGAACGACTGCAACCAAACGCGGAACACATACAGCTTACCATCAGGCGAACAACCGCTGTCATGAATTGAACACCTTCCACTCATGGTACAGGAGACACGGAGTCGTAAACTACGATATTCTTGAATTACTGCAAAACCATGCGAGCAATTTTCCTGGATCTCCGCCACCAGTAGTGGACCGACTTAATCCAAACTCGGTACACATACTGCTTACTACCATGCAAACAACCGCTGTCATGAATTAAACACCTAACACTCACGCTACAGGAGACACGAAGTCGTAAACTACGATATTCTTGAATTACTGCTAAACAATGCGAGACATCTTCCTGCACCTCCTCCTAAAGTATAGAACCGACTGCAACCAAACTCGGTACACATACTGCTTACTATCAGCCGAACAACCGCTGTCATGAATTAAACACCTACCACTCACGCTACAGGAGACATGAAGTCGTAAACTACGATATTCTTAAATTATGCAAAACCATGCGAGCCATCTTCCTGCACCTCGTCCTAAAGTAGTGGACCGACTGCAACCGAACTCGGTACACATACTGCTTACTATCAGGCGAACAACCGCTTTGTCATGAATTAAACACCTACCACTCACGCTACAGGAGACACGAAGTCGTAAACTACGACATTCTTGAGTTACTGCAAAACCATGCGAGCTATCATCCTGCACCTCCTCCCTAAATATTGGACCGACTTCAACCAAACTCGGTACACATACTGCTTACTATCAGGCGAACAACCGTTGTCATGAATTGAACACCTACCACTCAAGCTACAGGAGACACGAAGTCGTAAACTACGATATTCTTGAATTACTGCAAAACCATGCGAGCAATTTTCCTGGATCTCCTCCTCCAGTAGTGGACCGACTGCAACCAAACTCGGTACACATACTGCTTACTATCAGGGGAAAAACCGCTGTCATGAATTAAACACCTACCACTCACGCCACAGGAGACACGAAGTCGTAAACTACGATACTCTTGAATTACTGCAAAACCATGCTAGCCATCTTCCTGCACCTCCTCATAAAATAGTAGACCGACTGCAACCAAACTGGGTACACATACTGCTTACTATCATGCGAACAACCGCTGTCATGAATTAAACACCTTACACTCACGCTACAGGAGACACGAAGTCGTAAACTACGATATTCTTGAAGTACTGCAAAACCATGCTAGCCATCGTCCTGCACCTCCTCCTAAAGTATTGGACCGACTGCAACCAAACTCGGTACACATACTGCTTACTATCAGACGAACAACCGTTGTCATGAATTAAACACCTACCACACACGCTACAGGAGACACGAAGTCTTAAACTACGATATTCTAGAATTACTGCAAAACCATGCGCGACATCTTCCTGCACCTCCTCCTAAAGTAGTAGACCGACTGCAACCAAACTCGGTACACATACTGCTTACAATCAGGCGAACAACCACTGTCATGAATTAAATACCTACCATACACGCTACAGGAGACACGAAGTCGTTAACTGCGACATTCTTGAATTACTGCAAAACCATGCGAGCCATCATCCTGCACCTCCTCCTTAAATATAGGACCGACTTCAACCAAACTCGGAACACATACTGCTTACTATGAGGCGAACAACCGCTGTCATGAATTAAACACCTACCACTCACGCTAGAGGAGACACGAAGTCGTAAACTACGATATTCTTGAATTACTGCAAAACCATGCGAGCAATTTTCCTGGATCTCCTCCTCCAGTAGTGGACCGACTGCAACCAAACTCGGTACACATACTGCTTACTATCAGGCGAATTACCGCTGTCATGAATTAAACACCTACCACTTACGCCACAGGAGACACTAAGTCGTAAACTACGATATTCTTGAATTACTGCAAAACCATGCGAGCCATCTTCCTGCACCTCTTCCTAAAATAGTGGAACGACTGCAACCAAACTCGGTACGCATACTGCTTACTATCAGGCGAACAACCGCTGTCATGAATTAATCACCTACCACTCACGCCACAGGAGACACTAAGTCGTAAACTACGATATTCTTGAATTACTGCAAAACCATGCGAGCCATCTTCCTGCACCTCCTCCTAAAATAGTGGAACGACTGCAACCAAACGCGGAACACATACTGCTCACCATCAGGCGAACAACCGCTGTCATGAATTGAACACCTTCCACTCATGGTACAGGAGACACGGAGTCGTAAACTACGATATTCTTGAATTACTGCAAAACCATGCGAGCAATTTTCCTGGATCTCCGCCACCAGTAGTGGACCGACTTAATCCAAACTCGGTACACATACTGCTTACTATCATGCAAACAACCGCTGTCATGAATTAAACACCTAACACTCACGCTACAGGAGACACGAAGTCGTAAACTACGATATTCTTGAATTACTGCTAAACAATGCGAGACATCTTCCTGCACCTCCTCCTAAAGTATAGAACCGACTGCAACCAAACTCGGTACACATACTGCTTACTATCAGCCGAACAACCGCTGTCATGAATTAAACACCTACCACTCACGCTACAGGAGACATGAAGTCGTAAACTACGATATTCTTAAATTATGCAAAACCATGCGAGCCACCTTCCTGCACCTCGTCCTAAAGTAGTGGACCGACTGCAACCAAACTCGGTACACATACTGCTTACTATCAGGCGAACAACCGCTTTGTCATGAATTAAACACCTACCACTCACGCTACAGGAGACACGAAGTCGTAAACTACGACATTCTTGAGTTACTGCAAAACCATGCGAGCTATCATCCTGCACCTCCTCCCTAAATATTGGACCGACTTCAACCAAACTCGGTACACATACTGCTTACTATCAGGCGAACAACCGTTGTCATGAATTGAACACCTACCACTCAAGCTACAGGATACACGAAGTCGTAAACTACGATATTCTTGAATTACTGCAAAACCATGCGAGCAATTTTCCTGGATCTCCTCCTCCAGTAGTGGACCGACTGCAACCAAACTCGGTACACATACTGCTTACTATCAGGCGAAAAACCGCTGTCATGAATTAAACACCTACCACTCACGCCACAGGAGACACGAAGTCGTAAACTACGATACTCTTGAATTACTGCAAAACCATGCTAGCCAGCTTCCTGCACCTCCTCATAAAATAGTAGACCGACTGCAACCAAACTGGGTACACATACTGCTTACTATCATGCGAACAACCGCTGTCATGAGTTAAACACCTAACACTCACGCTACAGGAGACACGAAGTCGTAAACTACGATATTCTTGAAGTACTGCAAAACCATGCTAGCCATCGTCCTGCACCTCCTCCTAAAGTATTGGACCGACTGCAACCAAACTCGGTACACATACTGCTTACTATCAGACGAACAACCGCTGTCATGAATTAAACACCTACCACACACGCTACAGGAGACACGAAGTCGTTAACTGCGACATTCTTGAATTACTGCAAAACCATGCGAGCCATCATCCTGCACCTCCTCCTTAAATATAGGACCGACTTCAACCAAACTCGGAACACATACTGCTTACTATGAGGCGAACAACCGCTGTCATGAATTAAACACCTACCACTCACGCTAGAGGAGACACGAAGTCGTAAACTACGAAATTCTTGAATTACTGCAAAACCATGCGAGCAATTTTCCTGGATCTCCTCCTCCATTAGTGGACCGACTGCAACCAAACTCGGTACACATACTGCTTACTATCAGGCGAATTACCGCTGTCATGAATTAAACACCTACCACTTACGCCACAGGAGACACTAAGTCGTAAACTACGATATTCTTGAATTACTGCAAAACCATGCGAGCCATCTTCCTGCACCTCTTCCTAAAATAGTGGAACGACTGCAACCAAACTCGGTACGCATACTGCTTACTATGAGGCGAACAACCGCTGTCATGAAATTAACACCTACCACTCACGCTACAGGAGACACGAAGTCGTATGTTATGATAGTCTTGAATTACTGCAAAACCATGCGAGCTATCTTCCTGCACCTCCTCCTAAAGTAGTGTACCGACTGCAACCAAACTCGGTACACATACTGACTACTATCAGGCGAACAACCGCTGCCATGAATGAAACACCTACCACTCACGCTACAGGAGACACGAAGTCGTAAACTACGATATTCTTGAATAACAGCAAAACCATGCGAGCCATCTTCCTGCACTTCCTCCCAAAGTAGTTTACCGATTGCACCCAAACTCGGTACACATACTGCTTACTATCAGGCGAACAACCGCTGTCATGAATTAAACACCTACCACTCACGCTACAGGAGGCACGAAGTCGTAAACTACGATATTCTTGAATTACTGCAAAACAATGCGAGCCTGCTTACTGCACCTCCTCCTAAAGTAGTGGACCGACTACAACCAAACTCGGTACACATACTGCTTACTATCAGGCGAACAACCGCTGTCATGAATGAAACACCTACCACTCACGCTACAGGAGACACGAAGTCGTGAACTACGATATTCTTGAATTACTGCAAAACCATGCGATCCATCATCCTTCACCCCCTCCCAAAATATTGGACCGACTGCAACCAAACTCGGTACACATACTGCTTATTATCAGGCGAACTACCGCTCTCATGGATTAAACACCTACCACTCACGCTACAGGAGACACGAAGTCGTAAAATACGATATTCTTGAATTACTGCAAAACCATGCGAGCCATCTTCCTGCACCTCCTCCTAAAGTAGTGGACCGACTGCAACCAAACTCGGTAAACATACTGCTTACTATCAGGCGAACAACCGCTGTCATGAATTAAACACCTACCACTCGGGCTACAGGTGACACGAAGTCGTAAACTACGATATTCTTGAATTACTGCAATACCATGCGAGCCATCTTTCTGCACTTCCTCCTAAAGTATTGGACCGACTGCTACCAAACTCGGTACACATACTGCTTACTATCAGGCGAACAACCGCTGTCATGAATTAAACACCAACCACTCACGCTACAGGAGACGCGAAGTAATAAACTACGACATTCTTGAATTACTGCAAAACCATGCGAGCCATCATCCTGCACCCCCTCCCTAAAAATTGGACCGACTTCAACCAAACTCGATACACATACTGCTTACTATCAGGCGAACAACCGCTGTCATGAATTGAACACCTACCACTCACGCTACAGGAGACACGAAGTCGGAAACTACGATATTCTTGAATTACTGCAAAACCATGCGAGCAATTTTCCTGGATCTCCTCCTCCAGTAGTGGACCGACTGCTACCAAACTCGGTACACATACTGCTTACTATCATGCAAACAACCGCTGTCATGAATTAAACACCTACCACTCACGCCACAGGAGACACGAAGTCGTAAACTACGATATTCTTGAATTACTGCAAAACCATGCGCGTAATCTTCCTGCACCTCCTCCTAAAGTAGTAGACCGACTGCAACCAAACTCGGTACACATACTGCTTACTATCAGCGAACAACCGCTGTCATGAATTAAACACCTACCACTCACGCTACAGGAAACACGAAGTCGTAATCTACGATATTCTTGAATTACTGCAAAACCATGCGAGCCATCTTCCTGCACCTCCTCCTAAAGTAGTGGACCGACTGCAACCAAACTCGGTACACATACTGCTTACAATCAGGCGAACAACCGCTGTCATGAATTAAACACCTACCACACACGCTACAGGAGACACGAAGTCGTAAACTGAGACATTCTTGAATTACTGCAAAACCATGCGAGCCATCATCCTGCACCTCCTCCCTAAATATAGGACTGACTTCAACCAAACTCGGAACACATACTGCTTTCTATGAGGCGAACAACCGCTGTCATGAATTAAACACCTACCACTCACGCTACAGGAGACACGAAGTCGTAAACTACGACATTCTTGAATTACTGCAAAACCATGCGAGCAATTTTCCTGGATCTCCTCCTCCAGTAGTGGACCGACTGCAACCAAACTCGGTACACATACTGCTAACTATCAGGCGAATTACCGCTGTCATGAATTAAACACCTACCACTTACGCCACAGGAGACACTAAGTCGTAAACTGCGATATTCTTGAATTACTGCAAAACCATGCGAGCTATCTTCCTGCACCTCCTCCTAAAATAGTTGAAGGACTGCAACCAAACTCGGTACGCATACTGCTTACTATCAGGCAAACAACCGCTGTCATGAATTAAACACCTACCACTCACGCTACAGGAGACACGAAGTCATAAACTATGATAGTCTTGAATTACTGCAAAACCATGCGAGCTATCTTCCTGCACCTCCTCCTAAAGTAGTGGACCGACTGCAACCAAACTCGGCACACATACTGCTTACTATCAGCGAACAACCGCTGTCATGAATTAAACACCTACCACTCACGCTACAGGAGGCACGAAGTCGTAAACTACGATATTCTTGGATTACTGCAGTACAATGCGAGCTTGCTTCCAGCACCTCCTCCTAAAGTAGTGGACCGACTACAACCAAACTCGGTACACATACTGCTTATTATCAGGCGAACAACCGCTCTCATGAATTAAACACCTACCACTCACCCTACAGGAGACACGAAGTCGTAAACTACGATATTTTTGAATTACTGCAAAACCATGCGAGCAATCTTCCTGCACCTCCTCCTAAAGTAGTGGACCGACTGCTACCAAACTTGGTACACACACTGCGTAGTATCAGGCAAAAAACCGCTGTCATGAATTAAACACCTACCACTCACGCCACAGGAGACACTAAGTCGTAAAATACGATATTCTTGAATTACTGCAAAACCATGCGAGCCATCTTCCTGCACCTCCTCCTAAAGTAGTGGACCGACTGCAACCAAACTCGGTAAACATACTGCTTACTATCAGGCGAACAACCGCTGTCATGAATTAAACACCTACCACTCGGGCTACAGGAGACACGAAGTCGTAAACTACGATATTCTTGAATTACTGCAATACCATGCGAGCCATCTTCCTGCACTTCCTCCTAAAGTATTGGACCGACTGCTACCAAACTCGGTACACATACTGCTTTCTATCATGCAAACAACCGCTGTCATGAATTAAACACCTAACACTCACGCTACAGGAGACAGGAAGTCGTAAACTACGATATTCTTGAATTACTGCTAAACAATGCGAGCCATCTTCCTGCACCTCCTCCTAAAGTATTGAACCGACTGCAACCAAACTCGGTACACATACTGCTTACTATCAGCCGAACAACCGCTGTCATGAATTAAACACCTACCACTCACGCTTCAGGAGACATGAAGTCGTAAACTACGATATTCTTGAATTAATGCAAAACCATGCGCGCTATCTTCCTGCACCTCCTCCTAAAGTAGTGGACTGACTGCAACCAAACTCGGTACACATACTGCTTACTATCAGTCGAACAACCGCTGTCATGAATTAAACACCTACCACTCACGCTACAGGTGACACGAAGTCGTAAACTACGATATTCTTGAATTTCTGCAAAGCCATGCGAGATATCTTCCTGCACCTCCTCCAAAAGTAGTGCACCGACTGCAACCAAACTCGGTGCACATACTGATTACTATCAGTCGAACAACCGCTGTCATGAATTAAACACCTACCACTCACGCTACAGGAGACACGTAGTCGTAAACTATGATATTCTTGAATTACTGCAAAACCATGCGATCCATCTTCCTGCACCTCCTCCTAAAGTAGTGGATCGACTGCAACCAAACTCGGTACACATACTGCTTACAATCAGGCGAACAACCGCTGTCATGAATTAAACACCTAACACTCACGCTACAGGAGACAGGAAGTCGTAAACTACGATATTCTTGAATTACTGCTAAACAATGCGAGCCATCTTCCTGCACCTCCTCCTAAAGTATTGAACCGACTGCAACCAAACTCGGTACACATACTGCTTACTATCAGCCGAACAACCGCTGTCATGAATTAAACACCTACCACTCACGCTTCAGGAGACATGAAGTCGTAAACTACGATATTCTTGAATTAATGCAAAACCCTGCGCGCTATCTTCCTGCACCTCCTCCTAAAGTAGTGGACCGACTGCAACCAAACTCGGTACACATACTGCTTACTATCAGTCGAACAACCGCTGTCATGAATTAAACACCTACCACTCACGCTACAGGAGACACGAAGTCGTAAACTACGATATTCTTGAATTTCTGCAAAGCCATGCGCGATATCTTCCTGCACCTACTCCAAAAGTAGTGCACCGACTGCAACCAAACTCGGTACACATACTGCTTACTATCAGTCGAACAACCGCTGTCATGAATTAAACACCTACCACTCACACTACAGGAGACACGTAGTCGTAAACTATGATATTCTTGAATTACTGCAAAACCATGCGAGCCATCTTCCTGCACCTGCTCCTAAAGTGGTGTATCGACTGCAACCAAACTCGGTACACATACTGCTTACAATCAGGCGAACAACCGCTGTCATGAATTAAACACCTACCACACACGCTACAGGTGACACGAAGTCGTAAACTGAGACATTCTTGAATTACTGCAAAACCATGCGAGCCATCATCCTGCACCTCCTCCCTAAATATAGGACTGACTTCAACCAAACTCGGAACACATGCTGCTTTGTATGAGGCGAACAACCGCTGTCATGAATTAAACACCTACCACTCACGCTACAGGAGACATGAAGTCGTAAACTACGATATTCTTGAATTAATGCAAAACCATGCGCGCTATCTTCCTGCACCTCCTCCTAAAGTAGTGGACCGACTGCAACCAAACTCGGTACACATACTGCTTACTATCAGGCGAACAACCGCTGTCATGAATTAAACACCAACCACTCACGCTACAGGAGACGCGAAGTCGTAAACTACGACATTCTTGAATTACTGCAAAACCATGCGAGCCATCATCCTGCACCTCCTCCCTAAATATTGGACCGACTTCAACCAAACTCGATACACATACTGCTTACTATCAGGCGAACAACCGCTGTCATGAATTGAACACCTACCACTCACGCTACAGGAGACACGAAGTCGTAAACTACGATATTCTTGAATTACTGCAAAACCATGCGAGCAATTTTCCTGGATCTCCTCCTCCAGTAGTGGACCGACTGCAACCAAACTCGGTACACATACTGCTTACTATCAGGCAAAAAACCGCTGTCATGAATTAAACACCTACCACTCACGCCACAGGAGACACGAAGTCGTAAACTACGATATTCTTGAATTGCTGCAAAACCATGCGCGTAATCTTCCTGCACCTCCTCCTAAAGTAGTAGACCGACTGCAACCAAACTCGGTACACATACTGCTTACTATCAGCGAACAATCGCTGTCATGAATTAAACACCTACCACTCACGCTACAGGAAACACGCAGTCGTAAACTACGATATTCTTGAATTACTGCAAAACCATGCGAGCCATCTTCCTGCACCTCCTCCTAAAGTAGTGGACCGACTGCAACCAAACTCGGTACACATACTGCTCACTATCAGGCGAACAACCGGTGTCATGAATTAAACACCTACTACTCGGGCTACAGGAGACACGAAGTCGTAAACTACGATATTCTTCAATTAATGCAAAACCATGCGCGCTATCTTCCTGCACCTCCTCCTAAGGTAGTGGACCGACTGCAACCAAACTCGGTACACATACTGCTCACTATCAGGCGAACAACCGGTGTCATGAATTAAACACCTACTACTCGGGCTACAGGAGACACGAAGTCGTAAACTACGATATTCTTGAATTAATGCAAAACCATGCGCGCTATCTTCCTGCACCTCCTCCTAAGGTAGTGGACCGACTGCAACCAAACTCGGTACACATACTGCTCACTATCAGGCGAACAACCGCTGTCATGAATTAAACACCTACCACTCGGGCTACAGGAGACACGAAGTCGTAAACTACGATATTCTTGAATTACTGCAATACCATGCGAGCCATCTTCCTGCACTTCCTCCTAAAGTATTGGACCGACTGCTACCAAACTCGGTACACATACTGCTTTCTATCATGCAAACAACCGCTGTCATGAATTAAACACCTAACACTCACGCTACAGGAGACAGGAAGTCGTAAACTACGATATTCTTGAATTACTGCTAAACAATGCGAGCCATCTTCCTGCACCTCCTCCTAAAGTATTGAACCGACTGCAACCAAACTCGGTACACATACTGCTTACTATCAGCCGAACAACCGCTGTCATGAATTAAACACCTACCACTCACGCTTCAGGAGACATGAAGTCGTAAACTACGATATTCTTGAATTAATGCAAAACCATGCGCGCTATCTTCCTGCACCTCCTCCTAAAGTAGTGGACTGACTGCAACCAAACTCGGTACACATACTGCTTACTATCAGTCGAACAACCGCTGTCATGAATTAAACACCTACCACTCACGCTACAGGTGACACGAAGTCGTAAACTACGATATTCTTGAATTTCTGCAAAGCCATGCGAGATATCTTCCTGCACCTCCTCCAAAAGTAGTGCACCGACTGCAACCAAACTCGGTGCACATACTGATTACTATCAGTCGAACAACCGCTGTCATGAATTAAACACCTACCACTCACGCTACAGGAGACACGTAGTCGTAAACTATGATATTCTTGAATTACTGCAAAACCATGCGATCCATCTTCCTGCACCTCCTCCTAAAGTAGTGGATCGACTGCAACCAAACTCGGTACACATACTGCTTACAATCAGGCGAACAACCGCTGTCATGAATTAAACACCTAACACTCACGCTACAGGAGACAGGAAGTCGTAAACTACGATATTCTTGAATTACTGCTAAACAATGCGAGCCATCTTCCTGCACCTCCTCCTAAAGTATTGAACCGACTGCAACCAAACTCGGTATACATACTGCTTACTATCAGCCGAACAACCGCTGTCATGAATTAAACACCTACCACTCACGCTTCAGGAGACATGAAGTCGTAAACTACGATATTCTTGAATTAATGCAAAACCCTGCGCGCTATCTTCCTGCACCTCCTCCTAAAGTAGTGGACCGACTGCAACCAAACTCGGTACACATACTGCTTACTATCAGGCGAACAACCGCTGTCATGAATTAAACACCAACCACTCACGCTACAGGAGACGCGAAGTCGTAAACTACGACATTCTTGAATTACTGCAAAACCATGCGAGCCATCATCCTGCACCTCCTCCCTAAATATTGGACCGACTTCAACCAAACTCGATACACATACTGCTTACTATCAGGCGAACAACCGCTGTCATGAATTGAACACCTACCACTCACGCTACAGGAGACACGAAGTCGTAAACTACGATATTCTTGAATTACTGCAAAACCATGCGAGCAATTTTCCTGGATCTCCTCCTCCAGTAGTGGACCGACTGCAACCAAACTCGGTACACATACTGCTTACTATCAGGCAAAAAACCGCTGTCATGAATTAAACACCTACCACTCACGCCACAGGAGACACGAAGTCGTAAACTACGATATTCTTGAATTACTGCAAAACCATGCGAGCCATCTTCCTGCACCTCCTCCTAAAGTAGTGGACCGACTGCAACCAAACTCGGTACACATACTGCTCACTATCAGGCGAACAACCGGTGTCATGAATTAAACACCTACTACTCGGGCTACAGGAGACACGAAGTCGTAAACTACGATATTCTTGAATTAATGCAAAACCATGCGCGCTATCTTCCTGCACCTCCTCCTAAGGTAGTGGACCGACTGCAACCAAACTCGGTACACATACTGCTCACTATCAGGCGAACAACCGGTGTCATGAATTAAACACCTACTACTCGGGCTACAGGAGACACGAAGTCGTAAACTACGATATTCTTGAATTAATGCAAAACCATGCGCGCTATCTTCCTGCACCTCCTCCTAAGGTAGTGGACCGACTGCAACCAAACTCGGTACACATACTGCTCACTATCAGGCGAACAACCGCTGTCATGAATTAAACACCTACCACTCGGGCTACAGGAGACACGAAGTCGTAAACTACGATATTCTTGTATTACTGCAATACCATGCGAGCCATCTTCCTGCACTTCCTCCTAAAGTATTGGACCGACTGCTACCAAACTCGGTACACATACTGCTTTCTATCATGCAAACAACCGCTGTCATGAATTAAACACCTAACACTCACGCTACAGGAGACAGGAAGTCGTAAACTACGATATTCTTGAATTACTGCTAAACAATGCGAGCCATCTTCCTGCACCTCCTCCTAAAGTATTGAACCGACTGCAACCAAACTCGGTACACATACTGCTTACTATCAGCCGAACAACCGCTGTCATGAATTAAACACCTACCACTCACGCTTCAGGAGACATGAAGTCGTAAACTACGATATTCTTGAATTAATGCAAAACCATGCGCGCTATCTTCCTGCACCTCCTCCTAAAGTAGTGGACTGACTGCAACCAAACTCGGTACACATACTGCTTACTATCAGTCGAACAACCGCTGTCATGAATTAAACACCTACCACTCACGCTACAGGTGACACGAAGTCGTAAACTACGATATTCTTGAATTTCTGCAAAGCCATGCGAGATATCTTCCTGCACCTCCTCCAAAAGTAGTGCACCGACTGCAACCAAACTCGGTGCACATACTGATTACTATCAGTCGAACAACCGCTGTCATGAATTAAACACCTACCACTCACGCTACAGGAGACACGTAGTCGTAAACTATGATATTCTTGAATTACTGCAAAACCATGCGATCCATCTTCCTGCACCTCCTCCTAAAGTAGTGGATCGACTGCAACCAAACTCGGTACACATACTGCTTACAATCAGGCGAACAACCGCTGTCATGAATTAAACACCTAACACTCACGCTACAGGAGACAGGAAGTCGTAAACTACGATATTCTTGAATTACTGCTAAACAATGCGAGCCATCTTCCTGCACCTCCTCCTAAAGTATTGAACCGACTGCAACCAAACTCGGTACACATACTGCTTACTATCAGCCGAACAACCGCTGTCATGAATTAAACACCTACCACTCACGCTTCAGGAGACATGAAGTCGTAAACTACGATATTCTTGAATTAATGCAAAACCCTGCGCGCTATCTTCCTGCACCTCCTCCTAAAGTAGTGGACCGACTGCAACCAAACTCGGTACACATACTGCTTACTATCAGTCGAACAACCGCTGTCATGAATTAAACACCTACCACTCACGCTACAGGAGACACGAAGTCGTAAACTACGATATTCTTGAATTTCTGCAAAGCCATGCGCGATATCTTCCTGCACCTCCTCCAAAAGTAGTGCACCGACTGCAACCAAACTCAGTACACATACTGCTTACTATCAGTCGAACAACCGCTGTCATGAATTAAACACCTACCACTCACGCTACAGGAGACACGTAGTCGTAAACTATGATATTCTTGAATTACTGCAAAACCATGCGAGCCATCTTCCTGCACCTGCTCCTAAAGTAGTGTATCGACTGCAACCAAACTCGGTACACATACTGCTTACAATCAGGCGAACAACCGCTGTCATGAATTAAACACCTACCACACACGCTACAGGTGACACGAAGTCGTAAACTGAGACATTCTTGAATTACTGCAAAACCATGCGAGCCATCATCCTGCACCTCCTCCCTAAATATAGGACTGACTTCAACCAAACTCGGAACACATGCTGCTTTGTATGAGGCGAACAACCGCTGTCATGAATTAAACACCTACCACTCACGCTACAGGAGACATGAAGTCGTAAACTACGATATTCTTGAATTAATGCAAAACCATGCGCGCTATCTTCCTGCACCTCCTCCTAAAGTAGTGGACCGACTGCAACCAAACTCGGTACACATACTGCTTACTATCAGGCGAACAACCGCTGTCATGAATTAAACACCAACCACTCACGCTACAGGAGACGCGAAGTCGTAAACTACGACATTCTTGAATTACTGCAAAACCATGCGAGCCATCATCCTGCACCTCCTCCCTAAATATTGGACCGACTTCAACCAAACTCGATACACATACTGCTTACTACCAGGCGAACAACCGCTGTCATGAATTGAACACCTACCACTCACGCTACAGGAGACACGAAGTCGTAAACTACGATATTCTTGAATTACTGCAAAACCATGCGAGCAATTTTCCTGGATCTCCTCCTCCAGTAGTGGACCGACTGCAACCAAACTCGGTACACATACTGCTTACTATCAGGCAAAAAACCGCTGTCATGAATTAAACACCTACCACTCACGCCACAGGAGACACGAAGTCGTAAACTACGATATTCTTGAATTGCTGCAAAACCATGCGCGTAATCTTCCTGCACCTCCTCCTAAAGTAGTAGACCGACTGCAACCAAACTCGGTACACATACTGCTTACTATCAGCGAACAATCGCTGTCATGAATTAAACACCTACCACTCACGCTACAGGAAACACGCAGTCGTAAACTACGATATTCTTGAATTACTGCAAAACCATGCGAGCCATCTTCCTGCACCTCCTCCTAAAGTAGTGGACCGACTGCAACCAAACTCGGTACACATACTGCTCACTATCAGGCGAACAACCGGTGTCATGAATTAAACACCTACTACTCGGGCTACAGGAGACACGAAGTCGTAAACTACGATATTCTTGAATTAATGCAAAACCATGCGCGCTATCTTCCTGCACCTCCTCCTAAGGTAGTGGACCGACTGCAACCAAACTCGGTACACATACTGCTCACTATCAGGCGAACAACCGGTGTCATGAATTAAACACCTACTACTCGGGCTACAGGAGACACGAAGTCGTAAACTACGATATTCTTGAATTAATGCAAAACCATGCGCGCTATCTTCCTGCACCTCCTCCTAAGGTAGTGGACCGACTGCAACCAAACTCGGTACACATACTGCTTACTATCAGTCAAACAACCGCTGTCATGAATTAAACACCTACCACTCACGCTACAGGAGACACGAAGTCGTACACTACGATATTCTTGAATTTCTGCAAAGCCATGCGAGATATCTTCCTGCACCTCCTCCAAAAGTAGTGCACCGACTGCAACCAAACTCGGTACACATACTGCGTACTATCAGTCGAACAACCGCTGTCATGAATTAAACACCTACCACTCACGCTACAGGAGACACGAAGTCGTAAACTGAGACATTCTTGAATTACTGCAAAACCATGCGAGCCATCATCCTGCACCTCCTCCCTAAATATAGGACTGACTTCAACCAAACTCGGAACACATACTGCTTTCTATGAGGCGAATAACCGCTGTCATGAATTAAACACCTACCACTCACGCTACAGGAGACACGAAGTCGTAAACTACGACATTCTTGAATTACTGCAAAACCATGCGAGCAATTTTCCTGGATCTCCTCCTCCAGTAGTGGACCGACTGCAACCAAACTCGGTACACATACTGCTAACTATCAGGCGAATTACCGCTGTCATGAATTAAACACCTACCACTTACGCCACAGGAGACACTAAGTCGTAATCTACGATATTCTTGAATTACTGCAAAACCATGCGAGCTATCTTCCTGCACCTCCTCCTAAAATATTTGAACGACTGCAACCAAACTCGGTACGCATACTGCTTACTATCAGGCAAACAACCGCTGTCATGAATTAAACACCTACCACTCACGCTACAGGAGACACGAAGTCATAAACTATGATAGTCTTGAATTACTGCAAAACCATGCGAGCTATCTTCCTGCACCTCCTCCTAAAGTAGTGGACCGACTGCAACCAAACTCGGCACACATACTGCTTACTATCAGCGAACAACCGCTGTCTTGAATTAAACACCTACCACTCACGCTACAGGAGGCACGAAGTCGTAAACTACGATATTCTTGGATTACTGCAGTACAATGCGAGCCTGCTTCCAGCACCTCCTCCTAAAGTAGTGGACCGACTACAACCAAACTCGGTACACATACTGCTTATTATCAGGCGAACAACCGCTCTCATGAATTAAACACCTACCACTCACCCTACAGGAGACACTAAGTCGTAAAATACGATATTCTTGAATTACTGCAAAACCATGCGAGCCATCTTCCTGCACCTCCTCCTAAAGTAGTGGACCGACTGCAACCAAACTCGGTAAACATACTGCTTACTATCAGGCGAACAACCGCTGTCATGAATTAAACACCTACCACTTACGCCACAGGAGACACTAAGTCGTAATCTACGATATTCTTGAATTACTGCAAAACCATGCGAGCAATCTTCCTGCACCTCCTCCTAAAGTAGTGGACCGACTGCAACCAAACTCGGTAAACATACTGCTTACTATCAGGCGAACAACCGCTGTCATGAATTAAACACCTACCACTCGGGCTACAGGAGACACGAAGTCGTAAACTACGATATTCTTGAATTACTGCTAAACAATGCGAGCCATCTTCCTGCACCTCCTCCTAAAGTATTGAACCGACTGCAACCAAACTCGGTACACATACTGCTTACTATCAGCCGAACAACCGCTGTCATGAATTAAACACCTACCACTCACGCTTCAGGAGACATGAAGTCGTAAACTACCATATTCTTGAATTAATGCAAAACCATGCGCGCTATCTTCCTGCACCTCCTCCTAAAGTAGTGGACCGACTGCAACCAAACTCGGTACACCTACTGCTTACTATCAGTCGAACAACCGCTGTCATGAATTAAACACCTACCACTCACGCTACAGGAGACACGAAGTCGTAAACTACGATATTCTTGAATTTCTGCAAAGCCATGCGAGATATCTTCCTGCACCTCCTCCAAAAGTAGTGCACCGACTGCAACCAAACTCGGTACACATACTGCTTACTATCAGTCGAACAACCGCTGTCATGAATTAAACACCTACCACTGACGCTACAGGAGACACGTAGTCGTAAACTATGATATTCTTGAATTATTGCAAAACCATGCGAGCCATCTTCCTGCACCTGCTCCTAAAGTAGTGGATCGACTGCAACCAAACACGGTACACATACTGCTTACAATCAGGCGAACAACCGCTGTCATGAATTAAACACCTAACACTCACGCTAAAGGAGACAGGAAGTCGTAAACTACGATATTCTTGAATTACTGCTAAACAATGCGAGCCATCTTCCTGCACCTCCTCCTAAAGTATTGAACCGACTGCAACCAAACTCGGTACACATACTGCTTACTATCAGCCGAACAACCGCTGTCTTGAATTAAACACCTACCACTCACGCTTCAGGAGACATGAAGTCGTAAACTACGATATTCTTGAATTAATGCAAAACCATGCGCGCTATCTTCCTGCACCTCTTCCTAAAGTAGTGGACCGACTGCAACCAAACTCGGTACACATACTGCTTACTATCAGTCGAACAACCGCTGTCATGAATTAAACACCTACCACTGACGCTACAGGAGACACGAAGTCGTAAACTACGATATTCTTGAATTTCTGCAAAGCCATGCGAGATATCTTCCTGCACCTCCTCCAAAAGTAGTGCACCGACTGCAACCAAACTCGGTACACATACTGCTTACTATCAGTCGAACAACCGCTGTCATGAATTAAACACCTACCACTCACGCTACAGGAGACACGTAGTCGTAAACTATGATATTCTTGAATTACTGCAAAACCATGCGAGCCATCTTCCTGCACCTGCTCCTAAAGTAGTGGATCGACTGCAACCAAACTCGGTACACATACTGCTTACAATCAGGCGAAACAGCGCTGTCATGAATTAAACACCTACCACACACGCTACAGGAGACACGAAGTCGTAAACTGAGACATTCTTGAATTACTGCAAAACCATGCGAGCCATCATCCTGCACCTCCTCCCTAAATATAGGACTGACTTCAACCAAACTCGGAACACATGCTGCTTTCTATGAGGCGAACAACCGCTGTCATGAATTAAACACCTACCACTCACGCTACAGGAGATACGAAGTCGTAAACTACGACATTCTTGAATTACTGCAAAACCATGCGAGCAATTTTCCTGGATCTCCTCCTCCAGTAGTGGACCGACTGCAACCAAACTCGGTACACATACTGCTAACTATCAGGCGAATTACCGCTGTCATGAATTAAACACCTACCACTTACGCCACAGGAGACACTAAGTCGTAAACTACGATATTCTTGAATTACTGCAAAACCATGCAAGCTATCTTCCTGCACCTCCTCCTAAAATAGTTGAACGACTGCAACCAAACTCGGTACGGATACTGCTTACTATCAGGCGAACAACCGCTGTCATGAATTAAACACCTACCACTCACGCTACAGGAGACACGAAGTCGTAAACTACGATATTCTTAAATTACTGCAGTACAATGCGAGCCTGCTTCCTGCACCTCCTCCTAAAGTAGTGGACCGACTACAACCAAACTCGGTACACATACTGCTTATTATCAGGCGAACAACCGCTCTCATGAATTAAACACCTACCACTCACGCTACAGGAGATACGAAGTCGTAAACTACGATATTTTTGAATTACTGCAAAACCATGCGAGCAATCTTCCTGCACCTCCTCCTAAAGTATTGGACCGACTGCTACCAAACTTGGTACACACACTGCGTACTATCAGGCAAAATACCGCTGTCATGAATTAAACACCCATCACTCACGCCACAGGAGACACTAAGTGGTAAAATACGATATTCTCGAATTACTGCAAAACCATTCGAGGCATCTTCCTGCACCTCCTACTAAAGTAGTGGACCGACTGCAACTAAACTCGGTACACATACTGCTTACTATCAGGCGAACAACCGCTGTCATGAATTAAACACCTACCACTCGGGCTACAGGAGACACGAAGTCGTAAACTACGATATTCATGAATTACTGCAATTCCATGCGAGCCATCTTCCTGCACTTCCTCCTAAAGTATTGGACCGACTGCTACCAAACTCGGTACACATACTGCTTACTATCAGGGGAACAACCGCTGTCATGAATTAAACACCTACCACTCACGCTACAGGAGACACGAAGTCGTAAACTACGATATTCTTGAATTACTGCAAAACAATGCGAGCCATCTTCCTGCACCTCCTCCTAAAGTAGTGGACCGACTGCAACCAAACTCGGTACACATACTGCTTACTATCAGGCGAACAACCACCGTCATGAATTAAACATCTACCACTCACGCTACTGCAGACACGAAGTCGTAAACTACGAAATTCTTGAATTACTGCAAAAACATGCGAGCCATCTTCCTGCACCTCCTCCTAAAGTAATGGCTCGACTGCAACCAAACTCGGTACACATACTGCTTACTATCTTGCGAACAACCGCTGTCATGAATTAAACACCTACCACTCACGCTACAGGAGACACGAAGTCGTATACTATGATAATCTTGAATTACTGCAAAACCATGCGAGCAGTCTTCCTGTACCTCCTCCCAAAGTATTGGACCGACTGCAACCAAACTCGTTACAAATACTGCTTACTATCAGGCGAACAACCGCTGTCACGAATTAAACACCTACCACTCACGCTACAGGAGACACAAAGTCGTGAACTACGGTATTCTTGAATTACTGCAAAACCATGCGAGCCATCATCCTGCACCCCCTCCCAAAATATTGGACCGACTGCAACCAAACTCGGTACACATACTGCTTATTATCAGACGAACAACCGCTCTCATGAATTAAACACCTACCACTCACGCTACAGGAGACACGAAGTCGTAAACTACGATATTTTTGAATTACTGCAAAACCATGCGTGCCATCTTCCTACACCTCCTCCTAAAGTAGTGGTCCGACTGCTACCAAACTTGGTACACACACTGCATACTATCAGGCAAAAAACCGCTGTCATGAATTAAACAGCTACCACTCACGCCACAGGAGACACTAAGTCGTAAAGTACGATATTCTTGAATTACTGCAAAACCATGCGAGCCATCTTCCTGCACTTCCTCCTAAAGTATTGGACCGACTGCTACCAAACAAGGTACAAATACTGCTTACTATCAGGGGAACAACCGCTGTCATGAATTAAACACCTACCACTCACGCTACAGGAGACACGAAGTCATAAACTACGATATTCTTGAATTACTGCAAAACAATGCGAGCCATCTTCTTGCACCTCCTCCTAAAGTAGTGGACCGACTGCAACCAAACTCGGTACACATACTGCGTACTATCAGGCGAAACACCGCTGTCATGAATTAAACACCTACCACTCACGCCACAGGAGACACTAAGTCGTAAACTACGATATTCTTGAATTAAAGCAAAACCATGCGAGCAATCATCCTGCACCTACTCCTAAAATAGTGGAACGACTACAACCAAACTCGGTACACATACTGCTTATTATCAGGCGAACAACCGCTGTCATGAATTGAACAGCTACCACTCACGCTACAGGAGACACGAAGTCGTAAACTACGATATTCTTGAATTACTGCAAAACCATGCGAGCAATTTTCCTGGATCTCCGCCTCCAGTAGTGGACCGACTGAAACCAAACTCGGTACACATACTGCTTACTATCAGTCGAAAAACCGCTGTCATGAATTAAACACCTACCAGTCACGCCACAGGAGACACAAAGTCGTAAACTACGATATTCTTGAATTACTGCAAAACCATGCGAGCCATCTTTCTGCACCTCCTCCTAAAATAGTGGACCGACTGCAACCCAACTCGGTAAACATACTGCTTACTATAAGGCAAACTACCGCTGTCATGAATTAAACACCTAACACTCACGCTACAGGAGACACGAAGTCGTAAACTACGATAATCTTGAATTACTGCAAAACCATGCGAGCCATGTTCCTGCACCTCCTCCTAAAGAAGAGGACCGAATGCAACCAAACTCGGTACACATACTGCTTGCTATCAGGCGAACAACCGCTGTCATGAATTAAACACCTACCACTCACGCTACAGGAGACACGATTTCGTAAACTACGATAATCTTGAATTACTGCAAATCCATGCTAGCCATCGTCCTGCACCTCCTCCTAAAGTATTGGACCGACTGCAACCAAACTCGGTACACATACTGCTTACTATCAGCGAACAACCGCTGTCATGAATTAAACACCTACCACTCACGCTACAGGAAACACGAAGTCGTAAACTACGATATTCTTGAATTACTGCAAAACCATGCGAG
This sequence comes from Locusta migratoria, assembly GCA_026315105.1. NCBI lineage: Eukaryota > Metazoa > Arthropoda > Insecta > Orthoptera > Acrididae > Locusta > Locusta migratoria. The sequence goes on from CM048748.1 coordinate 485,411,155, forward strand.
CCATCTTCCTGCACCTGCTCCTAAAGTAGTGGATCAACAGCAACCAAACTCGGTACACATACAGCTTACAATCAGGCGAACAACCGCTGTCATGAATTAAACACGTACCACACACGCTACAGGAGACACGAAGTCGTAAACTGAGACATTCTTGAATTACTGCAAAACCATGCGAGCCATCATCCTGCACCTCCTCCCTAAATATAGGACTGACTTCAACCAAACTCGGAACACATGCTGCTTTCTATGAGGCGAACAACCGCTGTCATGAATTAAACACCTACCACTCACGCTACAGGAGACACGAAGTCGTAAACTACGACATTCTTGAATTACTGCAAAACCATGCGAGCAATTTTCCTGGATCTCCTCCTCCAGTAGTGGACCGACTGCAACCAAACTCGGTACACATCCTGCTAACTATCAGGCGAATTACCGCTGTCATGAATTAAACACCTACCACTTACGCCACAGGAGACACTAAGTCGTAAACTACGATATTCTTGAATTACTGCAAAACCATGCGAGCTATCTTCCTGCACCTCCTCCTAAAATAGTTGAACGACTGCAACCAAACTCGGTACGCATACTGCTTACTATCAGGCGAACAACCGCTGTCATGAATTAAACACCTACCACTCACGCTACAGGAGATACGAAGTCGTAAACTACGATATTTTTGAATTACTGCAAAACCATGCGAGCAATCTTCCTGCACCTCCTCCTAAAGTATTGGACCGACTGCTACCAAACTTGGTACACACACTGCGTACTATCAGGCAAAATACCGCTGTCATGAATTAAACACCCATCACTCACGCCACAGGAGACACTAAGTGGTAAAATACGATATTCTCGAATTACTGCAAAACCATTCGAGGCATCTTCCTGCACCTCCTACTAAAGTAGTGGACCGACTGCAACTAAACTCGGTACACATACTGCTTACTATCAGGCGAACAACCGCTGTCATGAATTAAACACCTACCACTCGGGCTACAGGAGACACGAAGTCGTAAACTACGATATTCATGAATTACTGCAATTCCATGCGAGCCATCTTCCTGCACTTCCTCCTAAAGTATTGGACCGACTGCTACCAAACTCGGTACACATACTGCTTACTATCAGGGGAACAACCGCTGTCATGAATTAAACATCTACCACTCACGCTACAGGAGACACGAAGTCGTAAACTACGATATTCTTGAATTACTGCAAAACAATGCGAGCCATCTTCCTGCACCTCCTCCTAAAGTAGTGGACCGACTGCAACCAAACTCGGTACACATACTGCTTACTATCAGGCGAACAACCGCCGTCATGAATTAAACATCTACCACTCACGCTACTGGAGACACGAAGTCGTAAACTACGAAATTCTTGAATTACTGCAAAAACATGCGAGCCATCTTCCTGCACCTCCTCCTAAAGTAATGGCTCGACTGCAACCAAACTCGGTACACATACTGCTTACTATCTTGCGAACAACCGCTGTCATGAATTAAACACCTACCACTCACGCTACAGGAGACACGAAGTCGTATACTATGATAATCTTGAATTACTGCAAAACCATGCGAGCAGTCTTCCTGTACCTCCTCCCAAAGTATTGGACCGACTGCAACCAAACTCGTTACAAATACTGCTTACTATCAGGCGAACAACCGCTGTCATGAATTAAACACCTACCACTCACGCTACAGGAGACACTAAGTCGTAAAGTACGATATTCTTGAATTACTGCAAAACCATGCGAGCCATCTTCCTGCACTTCCTCCTAAAGTATTAGACCGACTGCTACCAAACAAGGTACACATACTGCTTACTATCAGGGGAACAACCGCTGTCATGAATTAAACACCTACCACTCACGCTACAGGAGACACGAAGTCATAAACTACGATATTCTTGAATTACTGCAAAACAATGCGAGCCATCTTCTTGCACCTCCTCCTAAAGTAGTGGACCGACTGCAACCAAACTCGGTACACATACTGCGTACTATCAGGCGAAACACCGCTGTCATGAATTAAACACCTACCACTCACGCCACAGGAGACACTAAGTCGTAAACTACGATATTCTTGAATTAAAGCAAAACCATGCGAGCAATCATCCTGCACCTACTCCTAAAATAGTGGAACGACTACAACCAAACTCGGTACACATACTGCTTATTATCAGGCGAACAACCGCTGTCATGAATTGAACAGCTACCACTCACGCTACAGGAGACACGAAGTCGTAAACTACGATATTCTTGAATTACTGCAAAACCATGCGAGCAATTTTCCTGGATCTCCGCCTCCAGTAGTGGACCGACTGAAACCAAACTCGGTACGCATACTGCTTACTATCAGTCGAAAAACCGCTGTCATGAATTAAACACCCACCAGTCACGCCACAGGAGACACAAAGTCGTAAACTACGATATTCTTGAATTACTGCAAAACCATGCGAGCCATCTTTCTGCACCTCCTCCTAAAATAGTGGACCGACTGCAACCCAACTCGGTAAACATACTGCTTACTATAAGGCAAACTACCGCTGTCATGAATTAAACACCTAACACTCACGCTACAGGAGACACGAAGTCGTAAACTACGATAATCTTGAATTACTGCAAAACCATGCGAGCCATGTTCCTGCACCTCCTCCTAAAGAAGAGGACCGAATGCAACCAAACTCGGTACACATACTGCTTGCTATCAGGCGAACAACCGCTGTCATGAATTAAACACCTACCACTCACGCTACAGGAGACACGATTTCGTAAACTACGATAATCTTGAATTACTGCAAATCCATGCTAGCCATCGTCCTGCACCTCCTCCTAAAGTATTGGACCGACTGCAACCAAACTCGGTACACATACTGCTTACTATCAGCGAACAACCGCTGTCATGAATTAAACACCTACCACTCACGCTACAGGAAACACGAAGTCGTAAACTACGATATTCTTGAATTACTGCAAAACCATGCGAGCCATCTTCCTGCACCTGCTCCTAAAGTAGTGGATCAACAGCAACCAAACTCGGTACACATACAGCTTACAATCAGGCGAACAACCGCTGTCATGAATTAAACACGTACCACACACGCTACAGGAGACACGAAGTCGTAAACTGAGACATTCTTGAATTACTGCAAAACCATGCGAGCCATCATCCTGCACCTCCTCCCTAAATATAGGACTGACTTCAACCAAACTCGGAACACATGCTGCTTTCTATGAGGCGAACAACCGCTGTCATGAATTAAACACCTACCACTCACGCTACAGGAGACACGAAGTCGTAAACTACGACATTCTTGAATTACTGCAAAACCATGCGAGCAATTTTCCTGGATCTCCTCCTCCAGTAGTGGACCGACTGCAACCAAACTCGGTACACATCCTGCTAACTATCAGGCGAATTACCGCTGTCATGAATTAAACACCTACCACTTACGCCACAGGAGACACTAAGTCGTAAACTACGATATTCTTGAATTACTGCAAAACCATGCGAGCTATCTTCCTGCACCTCCTCCTAAAATAGTTGAACGACTGCAACCAAACTCGGTACGCATACTGCTTACTATCAGGCGAACAACCGCTGTCTTGAATTAAACACCTACCACTCACGCTACAGGAGACACGAAGTCATAAACTATGATAGTCTTGAATTACTGCAAAACCATGCGAGCTATCTTCCTGCACCTCCTCCTAAAGTAGTGGACCGACTGCAACCAAACTCGGCACACATACTGCTTACTATCAGCGAACAACCGCTGTCATGAATTAAACACCTACCACTCACGCTACAGGAGGCACGAAGTCGTAAACTACGATATTCTTGGATTACTGCAGTACAATGCGAGCCTGCTTCCTGCACCTCCTCCTAAAGTAGTGGACCGACTACAACCAAACTCGGTACACATACTGCTTATTATCAGGCGAACAACCGCTCTCATGAATTAAACACCTACAACTCACGCTACAGGAGACACGAAGTCGTAAACTACGATATTTTTGAATTACTGCAAAACCATGCGAGCAATCTTCCTGCACCTCCTCCTAAAGTAGTGGACCGACTGCTACCAAACTTGGTACACACACTGCGTACTATCAGGCAAAATACCGCTGTCATGAATTAAACACCCATCACTCACGCCACAGGAGACACTAAGTGGTAAAATACGATATTCTCGAATTACTGCAAAACCATTCGAGGCATCTTCCTGCACCTCCTACTAAAGTAGTGGACCGACTGCAACTAAACTCGGTACACATACTGCTTACTATCAGGCGAACAACCGCTGTCATGAATTAAACACCTACCACTCGGGCTACAGGAGACACGAAGTCGTAAACTACGATATTCATGAATTACTGCAATTCCATGCGAGCCATCTTTCTGCACTTCCTCCTAAAGTATTGGACCGACTGCTACCAAACTCGGTACACATACTGCTTACTATCAGGGGAACAACCGCTGTCATGAATTAAACACCTACCACTCACGCTACAGGAGACACGAAGGCGTAAACTACGATATTCTTGAATTACTGCAAAACAATGCGAGCCATCTTCCTGCACCTCCTCCTAAAGTAGTGGACCGACTGCAACCAAACTCGGCACACATACTGCTTACTATCAGGCGAACAACCGCCGTCATGAATTAAACATCTACCACTCACGCTACTGGAGACACGAAGTCGTAAACTACGAAATTCTTGAATTACTGCAAAAACATGCGAGCCATCTTCCTGCACCTCCTCCTAAAGTAGTGGCCCGACTGCAACCAAACTCGGTACACATACACTTACTATCTTGCGAACAACCGCTGTCATGAATTAAACACCTACCACTCACGCTACAGGAGACACGAAGTCGTATACTATGATAATCTTGAATTACTGCAAAACCATGCGAGCCGTCTTCCTGTACCTCCTCCTAAAGTAGTGGACCGACTGCAACGAAACACGGTACACATACTGCTTACTATCAGGCGAACAACCGCTGTCATGAATTAAACACCTACCACTCACGCTACAGGAGACACAAAGTCGTGAACCACGATATTCTTGAATTACTGCAAAACCATGCGAGCCATCATCCTGCACCCCCTCCCAAAATATTGGACCGACTGCAACCAAACTCGGTACACATACTGCTTATTATCAGACGAACAACCGCTCTCATGAATTAAACACCTACCACTCACGCTACAGGAGACACGAAGTCGTAAACTACGATATTTTTGAATTACTGCAAAACCATGCGAGCCATCTTCCTGCACCTCCTCCTAAAGTAGTGGTCCGACTGCTACCAAACTTGGTACACACACTGCATACTATCAGGCAAAAACCGCTGTCATGAATTAAACACCTACCACTCACGCCACTGGAGACACTAAGTCGTAAAGTACGATATTCTTGAATTACTGCAAAACCATGCGAGCCATCTTCCTGCACCTCCTACTAAAGTAGTGGACCGACTGCAACCAAACACGGTACACATACTGCTTACTATCAGGCGAACAACCGCTGTCATGAATTAAACACCTACCACTCGGGCTACAAGAGACACGAAGTCGTAAACTACGATATTCTTGAATTACTGCAATACCATGCGAGCCATCTTCCTGCACTTCCTCCTAAAGTATTGGACCGACTGCTACCAAACTAGGTACACATACTGCTTACTATCAGGGTAACAACCGCTGTCATGAATTAAACACCTACCACTCACGCTACAGGAGACACGAAGTCATAAACTACGATATTCTTGAATTACTGCAAAACAATGCGAGCCATCTTCTTGCACCTCCTCCTAAAGTAGTGGACCGACTGCAACCAAACTCGGTACACATACTGCGTACTATCAGGCGAAACACCGCTGTCATGAATTAAACACCTACCACTCACGCCACAGGAGACACTAAGTCGTAAACTACGATATTCTTGAATTAAAGCAAAACCATGCGAGCAATCATCCTGCACCTACTCCTAAAATAGTGGAACGACTACAACCAAACTCGGTACACATACTGCTTATTATCAGGCGAACAACCGCTGTCATGAATTGAACACCTACCACTCACGCTACAGGAGACACGAAGTCGTAAACTACGATATTCTTGAATTACTGCAAAACCATGCGAGCAATTTTCCTGGATCTCCGCCTCCAGTAGTGGACCGACTGAAACCAAACTCGGTACACATACTGCTTACTATCAGTCGAAAAACCGCTGTCATGAATTAAACACCTACCACTCACGCCACAGGAGACACAAAGTCGTAAACTACGATATTCTTGAATTACTGCAAAACCATGCGAGCCATCTTCCTGCACCTCCTCCTAAAATAGTGGACCGACTGCAACCCAACTCGGTAAACATACTGCTTACTATAAGGCAAACTACCGCTGTCATGAATTAAACACCTAACACTCACGCTACAGGAGACACGAAGTCGTAAACTACGATAATCTTGAATTACTGCAAAACCATGCGAGACATGTTCCTGCACCTCCTCCTAAAGAAGTGGACGGAATGTAACCAAACTCGGTACACATACTGCTTGCTATCAGGCGAACAACCGCTGTCATGAATTAAACACTTACCACTCACGCTACAGGAGACACGATTTCGTAAACTACGATAATCTTGAATTACTGCAAATCCATGCTAGCCATCGTCCTGCACCTCCTCCTAAAGTATTGGACCGACTGCAACCAAACTCGGTACACATACTGCTTACTATCAGCGAACAACCGCTGTCATAAATTAAACACCTACCACTCACTCTACAGGAAACACGAAGTCGTAAACTACGATATTCTTGAATTACTGCAAAACCATGCGAGCCATCTTCCTGCACCTCCTCCTAAAGTAGGGCACTGACTGCAACCAAACTCGGTACACATACTGCTTACTATCAGGCGAACAACCGCTGTCATGAATTAAACACCTACCACTCACGCTACAGGAGACACGAAGTCGTATACTATGATAATCTTGAATTACTGCAAAACCATGCGAGCCGTCTTCCTGTACTTCCTCCCAAAGTAGTGGACCGACTGCAACCAAACTCGTTACACATACTGCTTACTATCAGGCGAACAACCGCTGTCATGAATTAAACACCTACCACTCACGCTACAGGAGACACGAAGTCGAAAACTACGATATTCTTGAATTACTGCAAAACCATGCGAGCCATCATCCTGCACCTCCTCCCAAAATATTGGACCGACGGCAACCAAACTCGGTACACATACTGCTTACTATCAGGCGAACAACCGCTGTCATGAATTAAACACCTACCACTCGGGCTACAGGAGACACGAAGTCGTAAACTGCGACATTCTTGAATTACTGCAAAACCATGCGAGCCATCATCCTGAACCTCCTCCCTGAATATAGGACCGACTTCAACCAAACTCGGTACACATACTGCTTACTATCAGGCGAACAACCGCTGCCATGAATTAAACACCTACCACTCACGCTACAGGAGACACGAAGTCGTAAACTACGATATTCTTGAATTACAGCAATACCATGCGAGCCATCTTCCTGCACTTCCTCCTAAAGTATTAGACCGACTGCTACCAAACTCGGTACACATACTGCTCACTACCAGGGGAACATCCGCTGTCATGAATTAAACACCTACCACTCACGCTACAGGAGACACGAAGTCGTAAACTACGATGTTCCTGAATTACTGCAAAACATGCGAGCCATCTTCCTGCACCTCCTCCTAAAGTAGTGGACCAACTGCAACCAAACGCGGTACACATACTGCTTACTATCAGGCGAACAACCGCTGTCATGAATTAAACACCTACGACACACGCTACAGGAGATACGAAGTCGTAAACTGCGACATTTTAGAATTACTGCAAAACCATGCGAGCCATCATCCTGAACCTCCTCCCTAAATATATGACCGACTTCAACGAAACTCGGTACACATACTGCTTAATATCAGGCGAAAGACCGCTGTCATGAATTAAACACCTACCACTCGGGCTACAGGAGACACGAAGTCGTAAACTACGATATTCTTGAATTACTGCAAAACCATGCGAGCCATCTTCCTGCACTTCCTCCTAAAGTATTGGACCGACTGCTACCAAACTCGGTACACATACTGCTTACTATCATGCAAACAACCGCTGTCATGAATTAAACACCTACCACTCACGCTACAGGAGACACGAAGTCGTAAACTACGATATTCTTGAATTTCTGCAAAGCCATGCGATATATCTTCCTGCACCTCCTCCAAAAGTAGTGCACCGAATGCAACCAAACTCGGTACACATACTGCTTACTATCAGTCTAACAACCGCTGTCATGAATTAAACACCTACCACTCACGCTACAGGAGACACGTAGTAGTAAACTAGGATATTCTTGAATTACTGCAAAACCATGCGAGCCATCTTCCTGCACCTGCTCCTAAAGTAGTCGATCGACTGCAACCAAACTCGGTACACATACTGCTTACAATCAGGCGAAGAACCGCTGTCATGAATTAAACACCTACCACACACGCTACAGGAGACACGAAGTCGTAAACTGAGACATTCTTGAATTACTGCAAAACCATGCGAGCCATCATCCTGCAGCTCCTCCCTAAATATAGGACTGACTTCAACCAAACTCGGAACACAATCTGCTTTCTATGAGGCGAACAACCGCTGTCATGAATTAAACACCTACCACTCACGCTACAGGAGACACGAAGTCGTAAACTACGACATTCTTGAATTACTGCAAAACCATGCGAGCAATTTTCCTGGATCTTCTCCTCCAGTAGTGGACCGACTGCAACCAAACTCGGTACACATACTGCTAACTATCAGGCGAATTACCGCTGTCATGAATTAAACACCTACCACTTACGCCACAGGAGACACTAAGTCGTAAACTACGATATTCTTGAATTACTGCAAAACCATGCGAGCTATCTTCCTGCACCTCCTCCTAAAGTAGTGGACCGACTGCAACCAAACTCGGCACACATACTACTTACTATCAGCGAACAACCGCTGTCATGAATTAAACACCTACCACTCACGCTACAGGAGGCACGAAGTCGTAAACTACGATATTCTTGGATTACTGCAGTACAATGCGAGCCTGCTTCCTGCACCTCCTCCTAAAGTAGTGGACCGACTACAACCAAACTCGGTACACATACTGCTTATTATCAGGCGAACAACCGCTCTCATGAATTAAACACCTACCACTCACGCTACAGGAGACACGAAGTCGTAAACTACGACATTTTTGAATTACTGCAAAACCATGCGAGCAATCTTCCTGCACCACCTCCTAAAGTAGTGGACCGACTGCTACCAAACTTGGTACACACACTGCGTACTATCAGGCAAAATACCGCTGTCATGAATAAAACACCCATCACTCACGCCACAGGAGACACTAAGTCGTAAAATACGATATTCTTGAATTACTGCAAAACCATTCGAGGCATCTTCCTGCACCTCCTACTAAAGTAGTGGACCGACTGCAACTAAACTCGGTACACATACTGCTTACTATCAGGCGAACAACCGCTCTCATGAATTAAACACCTACCACTCACGCTACAGGAGACACGAAGTCGTAAACTACGATATTTTTGAATTACTGCAAAACCATGCGAGCAATCTTCCTGCACCTCCTCCTAAAGTAGTGGACCGACTGCTACCAATCTTGGTACACACACTGCGTACTATCAGGCAAAATACCGCTGTCATGTATTAAACACCTACCACACGGGCTACAGGAGACACGAAGTCGTAAACTACGATATTCTTGAATTACTGCAATTCCATGCGAGCCATCTTCCTGCACTTCCTCCTAAAGTATTGACCGACTGCTACCAAACTCGGTACACATACTGCTTACTATCAGGGGAACAACCGCTGTCATGAATTAAACACCTACCACTCACGCTACAGGAGACACGAAGTCGTAAACTACGATATTCTTGAATTACTGCAAAACAATGCGAGCCATCTTCCTGCACCTCCTCCTAAAGTAGTGGACCGACTGCAACCAAACTCGGTACACATACTGCTTACTATAAGGCGAACAACCGCCGTCATGAATTAAACATCTACCACTCACGCTACTGGAGACACGAAGTCGTAAACTACGATATTCTTGAATTACTGCAAAAACATGCGAGCCATCTTCCTGCACCTCCTCCTAAAGTAGTGGCCCGACTGCAACCAAACTCGGTACACATACTGCTTACTATCTTGCGAACAACCGCTGTCATGAATTAAACACCTACCACTCACGCTACAGGAGACACGAAGTCGTATACTATGATAATCTTGAATTACTGCAAAACCATGCGAGCCGTCTTCCTGTACCTCCTCCCAAAGTATTGGACCGACTGCAACCAAACTCGATACACATACTGCTTACTATCAGGCGAACAACCGCTGTCATGAATTAAACACCTACCACTCACGCTACAGGAGACACTAAGTCGTGAACTACGATATTCTTGAATTACTGCAAAACCATGCGAGCCATCATCCTGCACCCCCTCCCAAATTATTGGACCGACTGCAACCAAACTCGGTACACATACTGCTTATTATCAGACGAACAACCGCTCTCATGAATTAAACACCTACCACTCACGCTACAGGAGACACGAAGTCGTAAACTACGATAATTTTGAATTACTGCAAAACCATGCGAGCCATCTTCCTGCACCTCCTCCTAAAGTAGTGGACCGACTGCTACCAAACTTGGTACACACACTGCGTACTATCAGGCAAAAAACCGCTGTCATGAATTAAACACCTACCACTCACGCCACAGGAGACACTAAGTCGTAAATTACGATATTCTTGAATTACTGCAAATCCATGCGAGCCATCTTCCTGCACCTCCTACTAAAGTAGTGGACCGACTGCAACCAAACACGGTACACATACTGCTTACTATCAGGCGAACAACCGCTGTCATGAATTAAACTCCTACCACTCGGGCTACAAGAGACACGGAGTCGTAAACTACGATATTCTTGAATTACTGCAATACCATGCGAGCCATCTTCTTGCACTTACTCCTAAAGTATTGGACCGACTGCTACCAAACTCGGTACACATACTGCTTACTATCAGGGGAACAACCGCTGTCATGAATTAAACACCTACCACTCACGCTACAGGAGACACGAAGTCGTAAACTACGATATTCTTGGATTACTGCAAAACAATGCGAGCCATCTTCCCGCACCTCCTCCTAAAGTAGTGGACCGACTGCAACCAAACTCGGTACACATACTGCGTACTATCAGGCGAAACACCGCTGTCATGAATTAAACACCTACCACTCACGCCACAGGAGACACTAAGTCGTAAACTACGATATTCTTGAATTAAAGCAAAACCATGCGAGCAATCTTCCTGCACCTACTCCTAAAATAGTGGAACGACTACAACCAAACTCGGTACACATACTGATTATTATCAGGCGAACAACCGCTGTCATGAATTGAAAACCTACCACTCACGCTACGGGAGACACGAAGTCGTAAACTACGATATTCTTGAATTACTGCAAAACCATGCGAGCAATTTTCCTGGATCTCCGCCTCCAGTATTGGACCGACTGAAACCAAACTCGGTACACATACTGCTTACTATCCGTCGAAAAACCGCTGTCATGAATTAAACACCTACCACTCACGCCATAAGAGACACAAAGTCGTAAACTACGATAATCTTGAATTACTGCAAAACCATGCGAGCCATGTTCCTGCACCTCCTCCTAAAGAAGTTTACCGAATGCAACCAAACTCGGTACACATACTGCTTGCTATCAGAAGAACAACCGCTGTCATGAATTAAACACCTACCACTCACGCTACAGGAGACACGATTTCGTAAACCACGATAATCTTGAATTACTGCAAATCCATGCTAGCCATCGTCCTGCACCTCCTCCTAAAGTATTGGACCGACTGCAACCAAACTCGGTACACATACTGCTTACTTTCAGCGAACAACCGCTGTCATGAATTAAACACCTACCACCCACGCTACAGGAAACACGAAGTTGTAAACTACGATATTCTTGAATTACTGCAAAACCATGCGAGCCATCTTCCTGCACCTCCTCCTAAAGTAGTGCACTGACTGCAACCAAACTCGGTACACATACTGCTTACTATCAGGCGAACAACCGCTGTCATGAATTAAACACCTACCACTCACGCAACAGGAGACACGAAGTCGTATACTATGATAATCTTGAATTACTGCAAAACCATGCGAGCCGTCTTCCTGTACCTCCTCCCAAAGTAGTAGACCGACTGCAACCAAACTCGTTACACATACTGCTTACTATCAGGCGAACAACCGCTGTCATGAATTAAACACCTACCACTCACGCTACAGGAGACACGAAGTCGAAAACTACGATATTCTTGAATTACTGCAAAACCATGCGAGCCATCATCCTGCACCTCCTCCCAAAATATTGGACCGACGGCAACGAAACTCGGTACACATACTACTTACTATCAGTCGAACAACCGCTGTCATGAATTAAACACCTACCAGTCACGCTACAGGAGACACGAAGTCTTAAACTATGATGTTCTTGAATTACTGCAAAACCATGCGACACATGTTCCTGCACCTCCTCCTAAAGTATTGGACCGACTGCAACCAAACTCGGTACACATACTGCTTACTATCAGGCGAACAACCGCTGCCATGAATTAAACACCTACCACTCACGCTACAGGAGACACGAAGTCGTAAACTACGATATTCTTGAATTACAGCAATACCATGCGAGCCATCTTCCTGCACTTCCTCCTAAAGTATTGGACCGACTGTTACCAAACTCGGTACACATACTGCTCACTATCAGGGGAACATCCGCTGTCATGAATTAAACACCTACCACTCACGCTACAGGAGACACGAAGTCGTAAACTACGATGTTCCTGAATTACTGCAAAACCATGCGAGCCATCTTCCTGCACCTCCTCCTAAAGTAGTGGACCAACTGCAACCAAACGCGGTACACATACTGCTTACTATCAGGCGAACAACCGCTGTCATGAATTAAACACCTACGACACACGCTACAGGAGATACGAAGTCGTAAACTGCGATATTCTTGAATTACTGCAAAACCATGCGAGCAATTTTCCTGGATCTCCTCCTCCAGTAGTGGACCGACTGCAACCAAACTCGGTACACATACTGCTTACTATCAGGCGACCAACCGCTGTCATGAATTAAACACCTACCACTTACGCCACAGGAGACGCTAAGTCGTAAACTACGATATTCTTGAATTACTGCAAAACCATGCGAGCCATCTTCCTGCACCTCCTCCTAAAATAGTGGAACGACTGCAACCAATCTCGGTACACATACTGCTTACTATCAGGCGAACAACCGCTGTCATGAATTAAACACCTACCACTCACACTACAGGAGACACGAAGTCGTAAACTATGATAGTCTTGAATTACTGCAAAACCATGCGATCCATCTTCCTGCACCTCCTCCTAAAGTAGTCGACCGACTGCAACCAAACTCGGTACACATACTGAGTACTATCAGGCGAACAACCGCTGTAATGAATTTAACACCTACCACTCACGCTACAGGAGACACGAAGTCGTAAAATACGATATTCTTGAAATACTGCAAAACCATGCGAGCCATCTTCCTGCACTTCCTCCTAAAGTAGTGGACCGACTGAACCCAAACTCGGTACACATACTGCTTACTATCAGCGAACAACCGCTTTCATGAATTAAACACCTACCACTCACGCTACAGGAGGCACGAAGTCGTAAACTACGATATTCTTGAATTACTGCAAAACCATGCGAGCAATTTTCCTGGATCTCCTCCTCCAGTAGTGGACCGACTGCAACCAAACTCGGTACACATACTGCTTACTATCAGGCGAACAACCGCTGTCATGAATTAAACACCTACCACTCGGGCTACAGGAGACACGAAGTCGTAAACTACGATATTCTTGAATTACTGCAATACCATGCGAGCCATCTTCCTGCACTTCCTCCTAAAGTATTGGACCGACTGCTACCAAACTCGGTACACATACTGCTTACTATCAGGGGAACATCCGATGTCATGAATTAAACACCTACCACTCACGCTACAGGAGACACGAAGTCGTAAACTACGATATTCTTGAATTACTGCAAAACCATGCGAGCCATCATCCTGAACCTCCTCCCTAAATATAGGACCGACTTCAACCAAACTCGGTACACATACTGCTTACTATCAGGCGAACAACCGCTGCCACGAATTAAACACCTACCACTCACGCTACAGGAGACACTAAGTCGTAAACTACGATATTCTTGAATTACAGCAATACCATGCGAGCCATCTTCCTGCACTTCCTCCTAAAGTATTGGACCGACTGCTACCAAACTCGGTACACATACTGCTCACTATCAGGGGAACATCCGCTGTCATGAATTAAACACCTACCACTCACGCTACATGAGACACGAAGTCGTAAACTACGATGTTCCTGAATTACTGCAAAACCATGCGAGCCATCTTCCTGCACCTCCTCCTAAAGTAGTGGACCAACTGCAACCAAACGCGGTACACATACTGCTTACTATCAGGCGAACAACCGCTGTCATGAATTAAACACCTACGACACACGCTACAGGAGATACGAAGTCGTAAACTGCGACATTCTTGAATTACTGCAAAACAATGCGAGCCATCATCCTGAACCTCCTCCCTAAATATAGGACCGACTTCAACGAAACTCGGTACACATACTGCTTACTATCAGGCGAACAACCCCTGCCATGAATTAAACACCTACCACTCACGCTACAGGAGACACGAAGTCGTGAACTACGATATTCTTGAATTACTGCAAAACCATGCGAGCAATTTTCCTGGATCTCCTCCTCCAGTAGTGGACCGACTGCAACCAAACTCGGTACACATACTGCTTACTATCAGGCGACCAACCGCTGTCATGAATTAAACACCTACCACTTACGCCACAGGAGACACTAAGTCGTAAACTACGATATTCTTGAATTACTGCAAAACCATGCGAGCCATCTTCCTGCACCTCCTCCTAAAATAGTGGAACGACTGCAACCAAACTCGGTACACATACTGCTTACTATCAGGCGAACAACCGCTGTCATGAATTTAACACCTACCACTCACGCTACAGGAGACACGAAGTCGTAAAATACGATATTCTTGAAATACTGCAAAACCATGCGAGCCATCTTCCTGCACTTCCTCCTAAAGTAGTGGACCGACTGAACCCAAACTCGGTACACATACTGCTTACTATCAGCGAACAACCGCTTTCATGAATTAAACACCTACCACTCACGCTACAGGAGGCACGAAGTCGTAAACTACGATATTCTTGAATTACTGCAAAACCAAGCGAGCAATTTTCCTGGATCTCCTCCTCCAGTAGTGGACCGACTGCAACCAAACTCGGTACACGTACTGCTTACTATCAGGCGAACAACCGCTGTCATGAATTAAACACCTACCACTCGGGCTACAGGAGACACGAAGTCGTAAACTACGATATTCTTGAATTACTGCAATACCATGCGAGCCATCTTCCTGCACTTCCTCCTAAAGTATTGGACCGACTGCTACCAAACTCGGTACACATACTGCTTACTATCAGGGGAACATCCGATGTCATGAATTAAACACCTACCTCTCACGCTACAGGAGACACGAAGTCGTAAACTACGATATTCTTGAATTACTGCAAAACAATGCGAGCCATCTTCCTGCACCTCCTCCTAAAGTAGTTGACCGACTGCAACTAAACTCGGTACACATACTGCTTACTATCAGGCGAACAACCGCCGTCATGAATTAAACATCTACCACTCACGCTACTGGAGACACGAAGTCGTAAACTACAATATTCTTGAATTACTGCAAAAACATGCGAGCTATCTTCCAGCACCTCCTCCTAAAGTAGTGGCCCGATTGCAACCAAACTCGGTACACATACTGCTTACAATCTTGCGAACAACCGCTGTCATGAATTAAAAACCTACCACTCACGCTACAGGAGACACGAAGTCGTATACTATGATAATCTTGAATTACTGCAAAACCATGCGAGCCGTCTTCCTGTACCTCCTCTCAAAGTAGTGGACCGACTGCAACCAAACTAGTTACACATACTGCTTACTATCAGGCGAACAACCGCTGTCATGAATTAAACACCTACCACTCACGCTACAGGAGACACGAAATCGAAAACTACGATATTCTTGAATTACTGCAAAACCATGCGAGCCATCATCCTGCACCTCCTCCCAAAATATTGGACCGACGGCAACCAAACTCGGTACACATACTGCTTATTATCACGCGAACAACCGCTGTCATGAATTAAACACCTACCACTCACGCTACAGGAGACACGAAGTCGTAAACTACGATATTCTTGAATTACTGCAAAACCATGCGAGCAATTTTCCTGGATCTCCTCCTCCAGTAGTGGACCGACTGCAACCAAACTCGGTACACATACTGCTTACTATCAGGCGAACAACCGCTGTCATGAATGAAACACCTACCACTCGGGCTACAGGAGACACTAAGTCGTAAACTACGATATTCTTGAATTACAGCAATACCATGCGAGCCATCTTCCTGCACTTCCTCCTAAAGTATTGGACCGACTGCTACCAAACTCGGTACACATACTGCTCACTATCAGGGGAACATCCGCTGTCATGAATTAAACACTTACCACTCACGCTACAGGAGACACGAAGTCGTAAACTACGATGTTCCTGAATTACTGCAAAACCATGCGAGCCATCTTCCTGCACCTCCTCCTAAAGTAGTGGACCAACTGCAACCAAACGCGGTACACATACTGCTTACTATCAGGCGAACAACCGCTGTCATGAATTAAACACCTACGACACACGCTACAGGAGATACGAAGTCGTAAACTGCGACATTCTTGAATTACTGCAAAACAATGCGAGCCATCATCCTGAACCTCCTCCCTAAATATAGGACCGACTTCAACGAAACTCGGTACACATACTGCTTACTATCAGGCGAACAACCCCTGCCATGAATTAAACACCTACCACTCACGCTACAGGAGACACGAAGTCGTGAACTACGATATTCTTGAATTACTGCAAAACCATGCGAGCAATTTTCCTGGATCTCCTCCTCCAGTAGTGGACCGACTGCAACCAAACTCGGTACACATACTGCTTACTATCAGGCGACCAACCGCTGTCATGAATTAAACACCTACCACTTACGCCACAGGAGACAGTAAGTCGTAAACTACGATATTCTTGAATTACTGCAAAACCATGCGAGCCATCTTCCTGCACCTCCTCCTAAAATAGTGGAACGACTGCAACCAAACTCGGTACACATACTGCTTACTATCAGGCGAACAACCGCTGTCATGAATTTAACACCTACCACTCACGCTACAGGAGACACGAAGTCGTAAAATACGATATTCTTGAAATACTGCAAAACCATGCGAGCCATCTTCCTGCACTTCCTCCTAAAGTAGTGGACCGACTGAACCCAAACTCGGTACACATACTGCTTACTATCAGCGAACAACCGCTTTCATGAATTAAACACCTACCACTCACGCTACAGGAGGCACGAAGTCGTAAACTACGATATTCTTGAATTACTGCAAAACCAAGCGAGCAATTTTCCTGGATCTCCTCCTCCAGTAGTGGACCGACTGCAACCAAACTCGGTACACGTACTGCTTACTATCAGGCGAACAACCGCTGTCATGAATTAAACACCTACCACTCGGGCTACAGGAGACACGAAGTCGTAAACTACGATATTCTTGAATTACTGCAATACCATGCGAGCCATCTTCCTGCACTTCCTCCTAAAGTATTGGACCGACTGCTACCAAACTCGGTACACATACTGCTTACTATCAGGGGAACATCCGATGTCATGAATTAAACACCTACCACTCACGCTACAGGAGACACGAAGTCGTAAACTATGATATTCTTGAATTACTGCAAAACAATGCGAGCCATCTTCCTGCACCTCCTCCTAAAGTAGTTGACCGACTGCAACTAAACTCGGTACACATACTGCTTACTATCAGGCGAACAACCGCCGTCATGAATTAAACATCTACCACTCACGCTACTGGAGACACGAAGTCGTAAACTACAATATTCTTGAATTACTGCAAAAACATGCGAGCTATCTTCCAGCACCTCCTCCTAAAGTAGTGGCCCGATTGCAACCAAACTCGGTACACATACTGCTTACAATCTTGCGAACAACCGCTGTCATGAATTAAAAACCTACCACTCACGCTACAGGAGACACGAAGTCGTATACTATGATAATCTTGAATTACTGCAAAACCATGCGAGCCGTCTTCCTGTACCTCCTCTCAAAGTAGTGGACCGACTGCAACCAAACTAGTTACACATACTGCTTACTATCAGGCGAACAACCGCTGTCATGAATTAAACACCTACCACTCACGCTACAGGAGACACGAAATCGAAAACTACGATATTCTTGAATTACTGCAAAACCATGCGAGCCATCATCCTGCACCTCCTCCCAAAATATTGGACCGACGGCAACCAAACTCGGTACACATACTGCTTATTATCACGCGAACAACCGCTGTCATGAATTAAACACCTACCACTCACGCTACAGGAGACACGAAGTCGTAAACTACGATATTCTTGAATTACTGCAAAACCATGCGAGCCATCTTCCTGCACCTCCACCTAAAGTAGTGGACCGACTGCAACCAAACTCGGTACACATACTGCGAACTATCAGGCGAAAAACCGCTGTCATGAATTAAACACCTGCCACTCACGCCACAGGAGACACTAAGTCGTAAACTACGATATTCTTGAATTACTGCAAAACCATGCAAGCCATCTTCCTGCACCTCCTCCTACATTAGTGGAACGACTGCAACCAAACTCGGTACACAAACTACTTACTATCAGGCGAACAACCACTGTCATGAATTGAACACCTGCCACTCACGCCACAGGAGACACTAAGTCGTAAACTACGATATTCTTGAATTACTGCAAAACCATGCGAGCCATGTTCCTGCACCTCCTCCTAAAGGAGTGGACCGAATGCAACCAAACTCGGTACAAATACTGCTTACTATCAGGCGAACAACCGCTGTCATGAATTAAACTCCTACCACTCACACCACAGGAGACACGATTTCGTAAACTACGATATTCTTGAATTACTGCAAATCCATGCTAGGCATCGTCCTTCACCTCCTCCTAAAGTAGTGCACTGACTGCAACCAAACTCGGTACACATACTGCTTACTATCAGGCGAACAACCGCTGTCATTTATTAAACACCCACCACTTACGCTACAGGAGACACGAAGTCGTAAACTACGATATTCTTGAATTTCTGCAAAACCATGTGAGACATCTTCCTGCACCTCCTCCAAAAAAAGTGGACCGACTGCAACCAAACTCGGTACACATACTGCTTACTATCAGGCGAACAAACGCTGTCATGAATTAAACACCTACCACTCACGCTACAGGAGACACGTAGTCGTAAACTACGATATTCTTGAATTACTGCAATACCATGCGAGCCATCTTCCTGCACCTCCTCCTAAAGTAGTGGACCGACTGCAACCAAACTCGGTACACATACTGCTTACTATCAGGCGAATCACCGCTGTCATGAATTAAACACCTACCACACACGCTACAGGAGACACGAAGTCGTATACTGCGACATTCTTGAATTACTGCAAAACCATGCGGGCCATCATCCTGCACCTCCTCCCTAAATATAGGACCGACTTCAACCAAACTCGGTACACATACTGCTTACTATCAGCGAACAACAGCTGTCATGAATTAAACACCTACCACTCACGCCGCAGGAGACACTAAGTCGTAAACTACGATATTCTTTAATTACTGCAAAACCATGAGAGCAATCTTCCTGCACTTCCTCCTAAAATATGGGACCGACTGCAATCAAACTCGGTACACATACTGCTTACTATCAGGCGAACAACCGCTGTCATGAATTAAACACCTACCACTCACGCTACAGGAGACACGAAGTCGAAAACTACGATATTCTTGAATTACTGCAAAACCATGCGAGCCATCATCCTGCACCTCCTCCCAAAATATTGGACCGACGGCAACCAAACTCGGTAAACATACTGCTTACTATCAGGCGAACAACCGCTGTCATGAATTAAACACCTACGACACACGCTACAGGTGACACGAAGTCGTAAACTGCGACATTCTTGAATTACTGCAAAACCATGCGAGCCATCATCCTGAACCTCCTCCCTAAATATAGGACCGACTTTAACCAAACTCGGTACACATACAGCTTACTATCAGGCGAACAACCGCTGCCATGAATTAAACACCTACCACTCACGCTACAGGAGACACGAAGTCGTAAACTACGATATTCTTGAATTACAGCAATACCATGCGAGCCATCTTCCTGCACTTCCTCCTAAAGTATTGGACCGACTGCTACCAAACTCGGTACACATACTGCTCACTATCAGGGGAACATCCGCTGTCATGAATTAAACACCTACCACTCACGCTACAGGAGACACGAAGTCGTAAACTACGATGATCCTGAATTACTGCAAAACCATGCGAGCCATCTTCCTGCACCTCCTCCTAAAGTAGTGGACCAACTGCAACCAAACGCGGTACACATACTGCTTACTATCAGGCGAACAACCGCTGTCATGAATTAAACACCTACGACACACGCTACAGGAGATACGAAGTCGTAAACTGCGACATTCTTGAATTACTGCAAAACCATGCGAGCCATCATCCTGAACCTCCTCCCTAAATATAGGACAGATTTCAACGAAACTCGGTACACATATTGCTTACTATCAGGCGAACAACCCCTGCCATGAATTAAACACCTACCACTCACGCTACAGGAGACACGAATTCGTAAACTACGATATTCTTGAATTACTGCAAAACCATGC
Source organism: Locusta migratoria (assembly GCA_026315105.1). Taxonomy (NCBI): domain Eukaryota; kingdom Metazoa; phylum Arthropoda; class Insecta; order Orthoptera; family Acrididae; genus Locusta; species Locusta migratoria. The sequence goes on from CM048748.1 coordinate 485,432,259, forward strand.
GAGCAATTTTCCTGGATCTCCTCCTCCAGTAGTGGACCGACTGCAACCAAACTCGGTACACATACTGCTTACTATCAGGCGACCAACCGCTGTCATGAATTAAACACCTACCACTTACGCCACAGGAGACACTAAGTCGTAAACTACGATATTCTTGAATTACTGCAAAACCATGCGAGCCATCTTCCTGCACCTCCTCCTAAAATAGTGGAACGACTGCAACCAAACTCGGTACACATACTGCTTACTATCAGGCGAACAACCGCTGTCATGAATTAAACACCTACCACTCACACTACAGGAGACACGAAGTCGTAAACTATGATAGTCTTGAATTACTGCAAAACCATGCGATCCATCTTCCTGCACCTCCTCCTAAAGTAGTGGACCGACTGCAACCAAACTCGGTACACATACTGCTTACTATCAGGCGAACAACCGCTGTCATGAATTTAACACCTACCACTCACGCTACAGGAGACACGAAGTCGTAAAATACGATATTCTTGAAATACTGCAAAACCATGCGAGCCATCTTCCTGCACTTCCTCCTAAAGTAGTGGACCGACTGAACCCAAACTCGGTACACATACTGCTTACTATCAGCGAACAACCGCTTTCATGAATTAAACACCTACCACTCACGCTACAGGAGGCACGAAGTCGTAAACTACGATATTCTTGAATTACTGCAAAACCAAGCGAGCAATTTTCCTGGATCTCCTCCTCCAGTAGTGGACCGACTGCAACCAAACTCGGTACACGTACTGCTTACTATCAGGCGAACAACCGCTGTCATGAATTAAACACCTACCACTCGGGCTACAGGAGACACGAAGTCGTAAACTACGATATTCTTGAATTACTGCAATACCATGCGAGCCATCTTCCTGCACTTCCTCCTAAAGTATTGGACCGACTGCTACCAAACTCGGTACACATACTGCTTACTATCAGGGGAACATCCGATGTCATGAATTAAACACCTACCACTCACGCTACAGGAGACACGAAGTCGTAAACTACGATATTCTTGAATTACTGCAAAACAATGCGAGCCATCTTCCTGCACCTCCTCCTAAAGTAGTTGACCGACTGCAACTAAACTCGGTACACATACTGCTTACTATCAGGCGAACAACCGCCGTCATGAATTAAACATCTACCACTCACGCTACTGGAGACACGAAGTCGTAAACTACAATATTCTTGAATTACTGCAAAAACATGCGAGCTATCTTCCAGCACCTCCTCCTAAAGTAGTGGCCCGATTGCAACCAAACTCGGTACACATACTGCTTACAATCTTGCGAACAACCGCTGTCATGAATTAAAAACCTACCACTCACGCTACAGGAGACACGAAGTCGTATACTATGATAATCTTGAATTACTGCAAAACCATGCGAGCCGTCTTCCTGTACCTCCTCTCAAAGTAGTGGACCGACTGCAACCAAACTAGTTACACATACTGCTTACTATCAGGCGAACAACCGCTGTCATGAATTAAACACCTACCACTCACGCTACAGGAGACACGAAATCGAAAACTACGATATTCTTGAATTACTGCAAAACCATGCGAGCCATCATCCTGCACCTCCTCCCAAAATATTGGACCGACGGCAACCAAACTCGGTACACATACTGCTTATTATCACGCGAACAACCGCTGTCATGAATTAAACACCTACCACTCACGCTACAGGAGACACGAAGTCGTAAACTACGATATTCTTGAATTACTGCAAAACCATGCGAGCAATTTTCCTGGATCTCCTCCTCCAGTAGTGGACCGACTGCAACCAAACTCGGTACACATACTGCTTACTATCAGGCGAACAACCGCTGTCATGAATTAAACACCTACCACTCGGGCTACAGGAGACACTAAGTCGTAAACTACGATATTCTTGAATTACAGCAATACCATGCGAGCCATCTTCCTGCACTTCCTCCTAAAGTATTGGACCGACTGCTACCAAACTCGGTACACATACTGCTCACTATCAGGGGAACATCCGCTGTCATGAATTAAACACCTACCACTCACGCTACAGGAGACACGAAGTCGTAAACTACGATGTTCCTGAATTACTGCAAAACCATGCGAGCCATCTTCCTGCACCTCCTCCTAAAGTAGTGGACCAACTGCAACCAAACGCGGTACACATACTGCTTACTATCAGGCGAACAACCGCTGTCATGAATTAAACACCTACGACACACGCTACAGGAGATACGAAGTCGTAAACTGCGACATTCTTGAATTACTGCAAAACAATGCGAGCCATCATCCTGAACCTCCTCCCTAAATATAGGACCGACTTCAACGAAACTCGGTACACATACTGCTTACTATCAGGCGAACAACCCCTGCCATGAATTAAACACCTACCACTCACGCTACAGGAGACACGAAGTCGTGAACTACGATATTCTTGAATTACTGCAAAACCATGCGAGCAATTTTCCTGGATCTCCTCCTCCAGTAGTGGACCGACTGCAACCAAACTCGGTACACATACTGCTTACTATCAGGCGACCAACCGCTGTCATGAATTAAACACCTACCACTTACGCCACAGGAGACACTAAGTCGTAAACTACGATATTCTTGAATTACTGCAAAACCATGCGAGCCATCTTCCTGCACCTCCTCCTAAAATAGTGGAACGACTGCAACCAAACTCGGTACACATACTGCTTACTATCAGGCGAACAACCGCTGTCATGAATTTAACACCTACCACTCACGCTACAGGAGACACGAAGTCGTAAAATACGATATTCTTGAAATACTGCAAAACCATGCGAGCCATCTTCCTGCACTTCCTCCTAAAGTAGTGGACCGACTGAACCCAAACTCGGTACACATACTGCTTACTATCAGCGAACAACCGCTTTCATGAATTAAACACCTACCACTCACGCTACAGGAGGCACGAAGTCGTAAACTACGATATTCTTGAATTACTGCAAAACCAAGCGAGCAATTTTCCTGGATCTCCTCCTCCAGTAGTGGACCGACTGCAACCAAACTCGGTACACGTACTGCTTACTATCAGGCGAACAACCGCTGTCATGAATTAAACACCTACCACTCGGGCTACAGGAGACACGAAGTCGTAAACTACGATATTCTTGAATTACTGCAATACCATGCGAGCCATCTTCCTGCACTTCCTCCTAAAGTATTGGACCGACTGCTACCAAACTCGGTACACATACTGCTTACTATCAGGGGAACATCCGATGTCATGAATTAAACACCTACCACTCACGCTACAGGAGACACGAAGTCGTAAACTATGATATTCTTGAATTACTGCAAAACAATGCGAGCCATCTTCCTGCACCTCCTCCTAAAGTAGTTGACCGACTGCAACTAAACTCGGTACACATACTGCTTACTATCAGGCGAACAACCGCCGTCATGAATTAAACATCTACCACTCACGCTACTGGAGACACGAAGTCGTAAACTACAATATTCTTGAATTACTGCAAAAACATGCGAGCTATCTTCCAGCACCTCCTCCTAAAGTAGTGGCCCGATTGCAACCAAACTCGGTACACATACTGCTTACAATCTTGCGAACAACCGCTGTCATGAATTAAAAACCTACCACTCACGCTACAGGAGACACGAAGTCGTATACTATGATAATCTTGAATTACTGCAAAACCATGCGAGCCGTCTTCCTGTACCTCCTCTCAAAGTAGTGGACCGACTGCAACCAAACTAGTTACACATACTGCTTACTATCAGGCGAACAACCGCTGTCATGAATTAAACACCTACCACTCACGCTACAGGAGACACGAAATCGAAAACTACGATATTCTTGAATTACTGCAAAACCATGCGAGCCATCATCCTGCACCTCCTCCCAAAATATTGGACCGACGGCAACCAAACTCGGTACACATACTGCTTATTATCACGCGAACAACCGCTGTCATGAATTAAACACCTACCACTCACGCTACAGGAGACACGAAGTCGTAAACTACGATATTCTTGAATTACTGCAAAACCATGCGAGCCATCTTCCTGCACCTCCACCTAAAGTAGTGGACCGACTGCAACCAAACTCGGTACACATACTGCGAACTATCAGGCGAAAAACCGCTGTCATGAATTAAACACCTGCCACTCACGCCACAGGAGACACTAAGTCGTAAACTACGATATTCTTGAATTACTGCAAAACCATGCAAGCCATCTTCCTGCACCTCCTCCTACATTAGTGGAACGACTGCAACCAAACTCGGTACACAAACTACTTACTATCAGGCGAACAACCACTGTCATGAATTGAACACCTGCCACTCACGCCACAGGAGACACTAAGTCGTAAACTACGATATACTTGAATTACTGCAAAACCATGCGAGCCATGTTCCTGCACCTCCTCCTAAAGGAGTGGACCGAATGCAACCAAACTCGGTACACATACTGCTTACTATCAGGCGAACAACCGCTGTCATGAATTAAACTCCTACCACTCACACCACAGGAGACACGATTTCGTAAACTACGATATTCTTGAATTACTGCAAATCCATGCTAGGCATCGTCCTTCACCTCCTCCTAAAGTAGTGCACTGACTGCAACCAAACTCGGTACACATACTGCTTACTATCAGGCGAACAACCGCTGTCATTTATTAAACACCCACCACTTACGCTACAGGAGACACGAAGTCGTAAACTACGATATTCTTGAATTTCTGCAAAACCATGTGAGACATCTTCCTGCACCTCCTCCAAAAAAAGTGGACCGACTGCAACCAAACTCGGTACACATACTGCTTACTATCAGGCGAACAAACGCTGTCATGAATTAAACACCTACCACTCACGCTACAGGAGACACGTAGTCGTAAACTACGATATTCTTGAATTACTGCAATACCATGCGAGCCATCTTCCTGCACCTCCTCCTAAAGTAGTGGACCGACTGCAACCAAACTCGGTACACATACTGCTTACTATCAGGCGAATCACCGCTGTCATGAATTAAACACCTACCACACACGCTACAGGAGACACGAAGTCGTATACTGCGACATTCTTGAATTACTGCAAAACCATGCGGGCCATCATCCTGCACCTCCTCCCTAAATATAGGACCGACTTCAACCAAACTCGGTACACATACTGCTTACTATCAGCGAACAACAGCTGTCATGAATTAAACACCTACCACTCACGCCGCAGGAGACACTAAGTCGTAAACTACGATATTCTTTAATTACTGCAAAACCATGAGAGCAATCTTCCTGCACTTCCTCCTAAAATATGGGACCGACTGCAATCAAACTCGGTACACATACTGCTTACTATCAGGCGAACAACCGCTGTCATGAATTAAACACCTACCACTCACGCTACAGGAGACACGAAGTCGAAAACTACGATATTCTTGAATTACTGCAAAACCATGCGAGCCATCATCCTGCACCTCCTCCCAAAATATTGGACCGACGGCAACCAAACTCGGTAAACATACTGCTTACTATCAGGCGAACAACCGCTGTCATGAATTAAACACCTACGACACACGCTACAGGTGACACGAAGTCGTAAACTGCGACATTCTTGAATTACTGCAAAACCATGCGAGCCATCATCCTGAACCTCCTCCCTAAATATAGGACCGACTTTAACCAAACTCGGTACACATACAGCTTACTATCAGGCGAACAACCGCTGCCATGAATTAAACACCTACCACTCACGCTACAGGAGACACGAAGTCGTAAACTACGATATTCTTGAATTACAGCAATACCATGCGAGCCATCTTCCTGCACTTCCTCCTAAAGTATTGGACCGACTGCTACCAAACTCGGTACACATACTGCTCACTATCAGGGGAACATCCGCTGTCATGAATTAAACACCTACCACTCACGCTACAGGAGACACGAAGTCGTAAACTACGATGTTCCTGAATTACTGCAAAACCATGCGAGCCATCTTCCTGCACCTCCTCCTAAAGTAGTGGACCAACTGCAACCAAACGCGGTACACATACTGCTTACTATCAGGCGAACAACCGCTGTCATGAATTAAACACCTACGACACACGCTACAGGAGATACGAAGTCGTAAACTGCGACATTCTTGAATTACTGCAAAACCATGCGAGCCATCATCCTGAACCTCCTCCCTAAATATAGGACAGATTTCAACGAAACTCGGTACACATATTGCTTACTATCAGGCGAACAACCCCTGCCATGAATTAAACACCTACCACTCACGCTACAGGAGACACGAATTCGTAAACTACGATATTCTTGAATTACTGCAAAACCATGCGAGCAATTTTCCTGGATCTCCTCCTCCAGTAGTGGACCGACTGCAACCAAACTCGGTACACATACTGCTTACTATCAGGCGACCAACCGCTGTCATGAATTAAACACCTACCACTTACGCCACAGGAGACACTAAGTCGTAAACTACGATATTCTTGAATTACTGCAAAACCATGCGAGCCATCTTCCTACACCTCCTCCTAAAATAGTGGAACGACTGCAACCAAACTCGGTACACATACTGCTTACTATCAGGCGAACAACCGCTGTCATGAATTAAACACCTACCACTCACACTACAGGAGACACGAAGTCGTAAACTATGATAGTCTTGAATTACTGCAAAACCATGCGATCCATCTTCCTGCACCTCCTCCTAAAGTAGTGGACCGACTGCAACCAAACTCGGTACACATACTGAGTACTATCAGGCGAACAACCGCTGTCATGAATTTAACACCTACCACTCACGCTACAGGAGACACTAAGTCGTAAAATACGATATTCTTGAAATACTGCAAAACCATGCGAGCCATCTTCCTGCACTTCCTCCTAAAGTAGTGGACCGACTGAACCCAAACTCGGTACACATACTGCTTACTATCAGCGAACAACCGCTTTCATGAATTAAACACCTACCACTCACGCTACAGGAGGCACGAAGTCGTAAACTACGATATTCTTGAATTACTGCAAAACCATGCGAGCAATTTTCCTGGATCTCCTCCACCAGTAGTGGACCGACTGCAACCAAACTCGGTACACATACTGCTTACTATCAGGCGAACAACCGCTGTCATGAAATAAACACCTACCACTCGGGCTACAGGAGACACGAAGTCGTAAACTACGATATTCTTGAATTACTGCAATACCATGCGAGCCATCTTCCTGCACTTCCTCCTAAAGTATTGGACCGACTGCTACCAAACTCGGTACACATACTGCTTACTATCAGGGGAACATCCGATGTCATGAATTAAACACCTACCACTCACGCTACAGGAGACACGAAGTCGTAAACTACGATATTCTTGAATTACTGCAAAACAATGCGAGCCATCTTCCTGCACCTCCTCCTAAAGTAGTTGACCGACTGCAACTAAACTCGGTACACATACTGCTTACTATCAGGCGAACAACCGCCGTCATGAATTAAACATCTACCACTCACGCTACTGGAGACACGAAGTCGTAAACTACAATATTCTTGAATTACTGCAAAAACATGCGAGCCATCTTCCAGCATCTCCTCCTAAAGTAGTGGCCCGATTGCAACCAAACTCGGTACACATACTGCTTACAATCTTGCGAACAACCGCTGTCATGAATTAAAAACCTACCACTCACGCTACAGGAGACACGAAGTCGTATACTATGACAATCTTGAGTTACTGCAAAACCATGCGAGCCGTCTTCCTGTACCTCCTCTCAAAGTAGTGGACCGACTGCAACCAAACTAGTTACACATACTGCTTACTATCAGGCGAACAACCGCTGTCATGAATTAAACACCTACCACTCACGCTACAGGAGACACGAAGTCGAAAACTACGATATTCTTGAATTGCTGCAAAACCATGCGAGCCATCATCCTGCACCTCCTCCCAAAATATTGGACCGACGGCAACAGAACTCGGTACACATACCGCTTATTATCACGCGAACAACCGCTGTCATGAATTAAACTCCTACCACTCACGCTACAGGAGACACGAAGTCGTAAACTACGATATTCTTGAATTACTGCAAAACCATGCGAGCCATCTTCCTGCACCTCCACCTAAAGTAGTGGACCGAATGCAACCAAACTCGGTACACATACTGCTTACTATCAGGCGAACAACCGCTGTCATGAATTAAACACCTACCACTCACGCCACAGGAGACACGATTTCGTAAACTACGATATTCTTGAATTACTGCAAATCCATGCTAGGCATCGTCCTTCACCTCCTCCTAAAGTAGTGCACTGACTGCAACCAAACTCGGTACACATACTGCTTACTATCAGGCGAACAACCGCTGTCATTTATTAAACACCCACCACTTACGCTACAGGAGACACGAAGTCGTAAACTACGATATTCTTGAATTTCTGCAAAACCATGTGAGACATCTTCCTGCACCTCCTCCAAAAAAAGTGGACCGACTGCAACCAAACTCGGTACACATACTGCTTACTATCAGGCGAACAAACGCTGTCATGAATTAAACACCTACCACTCACGCTACAGGAGACACGTAGTCGTAAACTACGATATTCTTGAATTACTGCAATACCATGCGAGCCATCTTCCTGCACCTCCTCCTAAAGTAGTGGACCGACTGCAACCAAACTCGGTACACATACTGCTTACTATCAGGCGAATCACCGCTGTCATGAATTAAACACCTACCACACACGCTACAGGAGACACGAAGTCGTATACTGCGACATTCTTGAATTACTGCAAAACCATGCGGGCCATCATCCTGCACCTCCTCCCTAAATATAGGACCGACTTCAACCAAACTCGGTACACATACTGCTTACTATCAGCGAACAACCGCTGTCATGAATTAAACACCTACCACTCACGCCGCAGGAGACACTAAGTCGTAAACTACGATATTCTTGAATTACTGCAAAACCATGAGAGCAATCTTCCTGCACTTCCTCCTAAAATATGGGACCGACTGCAATCAAACTCGGTACACATACTGCTTACTATCAGGCGAACAACCGCTGTCATGAATTAAACACCTACCACTCACGCAACAGGAGACACGAAGTCGTATACTATGATAATCTTGAATTACTGCAAAACCATGCGAGCCGTCTTCCTGTACCTCCTCCCAAAGTAGTGGACCGACTGCAACCAAACTCGTTACACATACTGCTTACTATCAGGCGAACAACCGCTGTCATGAATTAAACACCTACCACTCACGCTACAGGAGACACGAAGTCGAAAACTACGATATTCTTGAATTACTGCAAAACCATGCGAGCCATCATCCTGCACCTCCTCCCAAAATATTGGACCGACGGCAACCAAACTCGGTAAACATACTGCTTACTATCAGGCGAACAACCGCTGTCATGAATTAAACACCTACGACACACGCTACAGGTGACACGAAGTCGTAAACTGCGACATTCTTGAATTACTGCAAAACCATGCGAGCCATCATCCTGCACCTCCTCCCTAAATATAGGACCGACTTCAACCAAACTCGGTACACATACTGCTTACTATCAGGCGAACAACCGCTGCCATGAATTAAACACCTACCACTCACGCTACAGGAGACACGAAGTCGTAAACTACGATATTCTTGAATTACAGCAATACCATGCGAGCCATCTTCCTGCACTTCCTCCTAAAGTATTGGACCGACTGCTACCAAACTCGGTACACATACTGCTCACTATCAGGGGAACATCCGCTGTCATGAATTAAACACCTACCACTCACGCTACAGGAGACACGAAGTCGTAAACTACGATGTTCCTGAATTACTGCAAAACCATGCGAGCCATCTTCCTGCACCTCCTCCTAAAGTAGTGGACCAACTGCAACCAAACGCGGTACACATACTGCTTACTATCAGGCGAACAACCGCTGTCATGAATTAAACACCTACGACACACGCTACAGGAGATACGAAGTCGTAAACTGCGACATTCTTGAATTACTGCAAAACCATGCGAGCCATCATCCTGAACCTCCTCCTAAAGTAGTGGACCGACTGCAACCAAACTCGGTACACATACTGAGTACTATCAGGCGAACAACCCCTACCATGAATTAAACACCTACCACTCACGCTACAGGAGACACGAATTCGTAAACTACGATATTCTTGAATTACTGCAAAACCATGCGAGCAATTTTCCTGGATCTCCTCCTCCAGTAGTGGACCGACTGCAACCAAACTCGGTACACATACTGCTTACTATCAGGCGACCAACCGCTGTCATGAATTAAACACCTACCACTTACGCCACAGGAGACACTAAGTCGTAAACTACGATATTCTTGAATTACTGCAAAACCATGCGAGCCATCTTCCTGCACCTCCTCCTAAAATAGTGGAACGACTGCAACCAAACTCGGTACACATACTGCTTACTATCAGGCGAACAACCGCTGTCATGAATTAAACACCTACCACTCACACTACAGGAGACACGAAGTCGTAAACTATGATAGTCTTGAATTACTGCAAAACCATGCGATCCATCTTCCTGCACCTCCTCCTAAAGTAGTGGACCGACTGCAACCAAACTCGGTACACATACTGAGTACTATCAGGCGAACAACCGCTGTCATGAATTTAACACCTACCACTCACGCTACAGGAGACACTAAGTCGTAAAATACGATATTCTTGAAATACTGCAAAACCATGCGAGCCATCTTCCTGCACTTCCTCCTAAAGTAGTGGACCGACTGAACCCAAACTCGGTACACATACTGCTTACTATCAGCGAACAACCGCTTTCATGAATTAAACACCTACCACTCACGCTACAGGAGGCACGAAGTCGTAAACTACGATATTCTTGAATTACTGCAAAACCATGCGAGCAATTTTCCTGGATCTCCTCCACCAGTAGTGGACCGACTGCAACCAAACTCGGTACACATACTGCTTACTATCAGGCGAACAACCGCTGTCATGAAATAAACACCTACCACTCGGGCTACAGGAGACACGAAGTCGTAAACTACGATATTCTTGAATTACTGCAATACCATGCGAGCCATCTTCCTGCACTTCCTCCTAAAGTATTGGACCGACTGCTACCAAACTCGGTACACATACTGCTTACTATCAGGGGAACATCCGATGTCATGAATTAAACACCTACCACTCACGCTACAGGAGACACGAAGTCGTAAACTACGATATTCTTGAATTACTGCAAAACAATGCGAGCCATCTTCCTGCACCTCCTCCTAAAGTAGTTGACCGACTGCAACTAAACTCGGTACACATACTGCTTACTATCAGGCGAACAACCGCCGTCATGAATTAAACATCTACCACTCACGCTACTGGAGACACGAAGTCGTAAACTACAATATTCTTGAATTACTGCAAAAACATGCGAGCCATCTTCCAGCATCTCCTCCTAAAGTAGTGTCCCGATTGCAACCAAACTCGGTACACATACTGCTTACAATCTTGCTAACAACCGCTGTCATGAATTAAAAACCTACCACTCACGCTACAGGAGACACGAAGTCGTATACTATGACAATCTTGAGTTACTGCAAAACCATGCGAGCCGTCTTCCTGTACCTCCTCTCAAAGTAGTGGACCGACTGCAACCAAACTAGTTACACATACTGCTTACTATCAGGCGAACAACCGCTGTCATGAATTAAACACCTGCCACTCACGCCACAGGAGACACTAAGTCGTAAACTACGATATTCTTGAATTACTGCAAAACCATGCAAGCCATCTTCCTGCACCTCCTCCTAAATTAGTGGAACGACTGCAACCAAACTCGGTACACAAACTACTTACTATCAGGCGAACAACCGATGTCATGAATTAAACACCTACCACTCACGCTACAGGAGACACGAAGTCGAAAACTACGATATTCTTGAATTGCTGCAAAACCATGCGAGCCATCATCCTGCACCTCCTCCCAAAATATTGGACCGACGGCAACAGAACTCGGTACACATACCGCTTATTATCACGCGAACTACCGCTGTCATGAATTAAACTCATACCACTCACGCAACAGGAGACACGAAGTCGTAAACTACGATATTCTTGAATTACTGCAAAACCATGCGAGCCATCTTCCTGCACCTCCACCTAAAGTAGTGGACCGACTGCAACCAAACTCGGTACACATACTGCGTACAATCAGGCGAAAAACCGCTGTCATGAATTAAACACCTGCCACTCACGCCACAGGAGACACTAAGTCGTAAACTACGATATTCTTGAATTACTGCAAAACCATGCAAGCCATCTTCCTGCACCTCCTCCTAAATTAGTGGAACGACTGCAACCAAACTCGGTACACAAACTACTTACTATCAGGCGAACAACCGCTGTCATGAATTGAACACCTGCCACTCACGCCACAGGAGACACTAAGTCGTAAACTACGATATTCTTGAATTACTGCAAAACCATGCGAGCCATGTTCCTGCACCTCCTCCTAAAGGAGTGGACCGAATGCAACCAAACTCGGTACACATACTGCTTACTATCAGGCGAACAACCGCTGTCATGAATTAAACACCTACCACTCACGCTAGAGGAGACACGTAGTCGTAAACTACGATATTCTTGAATTACTGCAATACCATGCGAGCCATCTTCCTGCACCTCCTCCTGAAGTAGTGGACCGACTGCAACCAAACTCGGTACACATACTGCTTACTATCAGGCGAACAACCGCTGTCATTTATTAAACACCTACCACTCACGCTACAGGAGACACGATTTCGTAAACTACGATATTCTTGAATTACTGCAAATCCATGCTAGCCATCGTCCTTCACCTCCTCCTAAAGTATTGCACTGACTGCAACCAAACTCGGTAAACATACTGCTTACTATCAGGCGAACAACCGCTGTCATGAATTAAACACCTACGACACACGCTACAGGTGACACGAAGTCGTAAACTGCGACATTCTTGAATTACTGCAAAACCATGCGAGCCATCATCCTGCACCTCCTCCCTAAATATAGGACCGACTTCAACCAAACTCGGTACACATACTGCTTACTATCAGGCGAACAACCGCTGCCATGAATTAAACACCTACCACTCACGCTACAGGAGACACGAAGTCGTAAACTACGATATTCTTGAATTACAGCAATACCATGCGAGCCATCTTCCTGCACTTCCTCCTAAAGTATTGGACCGACTGCTACCAAACTCGGTACACATACTGCTCACTATCAGGGGAACATCCGCTGTCATGAATTAAACACCTACCACTCACGCTACAGGAGACACGAAGTCGTAAACTACGATGTTCCTGAATTACTGCAAAACCATGCGAGCCATCTTCCTGCACCTCCTCCTAAAGTAGTGGACCAACTGCAACCAAACGCGGTACACATACTGCTTACTATCAGGCGAACAACCGCTGTCATGAATTAAACACCTACGACACACGCTACAGGAGATACGAAGTCGTAAACTGCGACATTCTTGAATTACTGCAAAACCATGCGAGCCATCATCCTGAACCTCCTCCTAAAGTAGTGGACCGACTGCAACCAAACTCGGTACACATACTGAGTACTATCAGGCGAACAACCCCTACCATGAATTAAACACCTACCACTCACGCTACAGGAGACACGAATTCGTAAACTACGATATTCTTGAATTACTGCAAAACCATGCGAGCAATTTTCCTGGATCTCCTCCTCCAGTAGTGGACCGACTGCAACCAAACTCGGTACACATACTGCTTACTATCAGGCGACCAACCGCTGTCATGAATTAAACACCTACCACTTACGCCACAGGAGACACTAAGTCGTAAACTACGATATTCTTGAATTACTGCAAAACCATGCGAGCCATCTTCCTGCACCTCCTCCTAAAATAGTGGAACGACTGCAACCAAACTCGGTACACATACTGCTTACTATCAGGCGAACAACCGCTGTCATGAATTAAACACCTACCACTCACACTACAGGAGACACGAAGTCGTAAACTATGATAGTCTTGAATTACTGCAAAACCATGCGATCCATCTTCCTGCACCTCCTCCTAAAGTAGTGGACCGACTGCAACCAAACTCGGTACACATACTGAGTACTATCAGGCGAACAACCGCTGTCATGAATTTAACACCTACCACTCACGCTACAGGAGACACTAAGTCGTAAAATACGATATTCTTGAAATACTGCAAAACCATGCGAGCCATCTTCCTGCACTTCCTCCTAAAGTAGTGGACCGACTGAACCCAAACTCGGTACACATACTGCTTACTATCAGCGAACAACCGCTTTCATGAATTAAACACCTACCACTCACGCTACAGGAGGCACGAAGTCGTAAACTACGATATTCTTGAATTACTGCAAAACCATGCGAGCAATTTTCCTGGATCTCCTCCACCAGTAGTGGACCGACTGCAACCAAACTCGGTACACATACTGCTTACTATCAGGCGAACAACCGCTGTCATGAAATAAACACCTACCACTCGGGCTACAGGAGACACGAAGTCGTAAACTACGATATTCTTGAATTACTGCAATACCATGCGAGCCATCTTCCTGCACTTCCTCCTAAAGTATTGGACCGACTGCTACCAAACTCGGTACACATACTGCTTACTATCAGGGGAACATCCGATGTCATGAATTAAACACCTACCACTCACGCTACAGGAGACACGAAGTCGTAAACTACGATATTCTTGAATTACTGCAAAACAATGCGAGCCATCTTCCTGCACCTCCTCCTAAAGTAGTTGACCGACTGCAACTAAACTCGGTACACATACTGCTTACTATCAGGCGAACAACCGCCGTCATGAATTAAACATCTACCACTCACGCTACTGGAGACACGAAGTCGTAAACTACAATATTCTTGAATTACTGCAAAAACATGCGAGCCATCTTCCAGCATCTCCTCCTAAAGTAGTGGCCCGATTGCAACCAAACTCGGTACACATACTGCTTACAATCTTGCTAACAACCGCTGTCATGAATTAAAAACCTACCACTCACGCTACAGGAGACACGAAGTCGTATACTATGACAATCTTGAGTTACTGCAAAACCATGCGAGCCGTCTTCCTGTACCTCCTCTCAAAGTAGTGGACCGACTGCAACCAAACTAGTTACACATACTGCTTACTATCAGGCGAACAACCGCTGTCATGAATTAAACACCTGCCACTCACGCCACAGGAGACACTAAGTCGTAAACTACGATATTCTTGAATTACTGCAAAACCATGCAAGCCATCTTCCTGCACCTCCTCCTAAATTAGTGGAACGACTGCAACCAAACTCGGTACACAAACTACTTACTATCAGGCGAACAACCGATGTCATGAATTAAACACCTACCACTCACGCTACAGGAGACACGAAGTCGAAAACTACGATATTCTTGAATTGCTGCAAAACCATGCGAGCCATCATCCTGCACCTCCTCCCAAAATATTGGACCGACGGCAACAGAACTCGGTACACATACCGCTTATTATCACGCGAACTACCGCTGTCATGAATTAAACTCATACCACTCACGCAACAGGAGACACGAAGTCGTAAACTACGATATTCTTGAATTACTGCAAAACCATGCGAGCCATCTTCCTGCACCTCCACCTAAAGTAGTGGACCGACTGCAACCAAACTCGGTACACATACTGCGTACAATCAGGCGAAAAACCGCTGTCATGAATTAAACACCTGCCACTCACGCCACAGGAGACACTAAGTCGTAAACTACGATATTCTTGAATTACTGCAAAACCATGCAAGCCATCTTCCTGCACCTCCTCCTAAATTAGTGGAACGACTGCAACCAAACTCGGTACACAAACTACTTACTATCAGGCGAACAACCGCTGTCATGAATTGAACACCTGCCACTCACGCCACAGGAGACACTAAGTCGTAAACTACGATATTCTTGAATTACTGCAAAACCATGCGAGCCATGTTCCTGCACCTCCTCCTAAAGGAGTGGACCGAATGCAACCAAACTCGGTACACATACTGCTTACTATCAGGCGAACAACCGCTGTCATGAATTAAACACCTACCACTCACGCTAGAGGAGACACGTAGTCGTAAACTACGATATTCTTGAATTACTGCAATACCATGCGAGCCATCTTCCTGCACCTCCTCCTGAAGTAGTGGACCGACTGCAACCAAACTCGGTACACATACTGCTTACTATCAGGCGAACAACCGCTGTCATTTATTAAACACCTACCACTCACGCTACAGGAGACACGATTTCGTAAACTACGATATTCTTGAATTACTGCAAATCCATGCTAGCCATCGTCCTTCACCTCCTCCTAAAGTATTGCACTGACTGCAACCAAACTCGGTACACATACTGCTTACTATCAGGCGAACAACCGCTGTCATTTATTAAACACCCACCACTCACGCTACAGGAGACACGAAGTCGTAAACTACGATATTCTTGAATTTCTGCAAAACCATGTGAGACATCTTCCTGCACCTCCTCCAAAAAAAGTGGACCGACTGCAACCAAACTCGGTACACATACTGCTTACTATCAGGCGAATCACCGCTGTCATGAATTAAACACCTACCACACACGCTACAAGAGACACGAAGTCGTATACTGCGACATTCTTGAATTACTGCAAAACCATGCGGGCCATCATCCTGCACCTCCTCCCTAAATATAGGACCGACTTCAACCAAACTCGGTACACATACTGCTTACTATCAGCGAACAACCGCTGTCATGAAATAAACACCTACCACTCACGCTACAGGAGGCACGAAGTCGTAAACTACGATATTCTTGAATTAATGCAACACAATGCGAGCCTGCTTCCTGCACTTCCTCCTAAAGTAGTGGACCGACTGCAACCAATCTCGGTACACATACTGGTTACTATCAGGCGAACAACCGCTGTCATGAATTATAACCCTACCACTCACGCTACAGGAGACACAAAGTCGTGAACTACGATATTCTTGAATTAATGCCAAACCATGCGAGACATCATCCTGCACCCCCTCCCAAAATATTGGACCGACTGCAACCAAACTCGGTACACATACTGCTTACTATCAGGCGAAAAACCGCTGTCATGAATTAAACACCTACCACTCGGGCTACAGGAGACACGAAGTCGTAAACTACGATATTCTTGAATTACTGCAAAACCATGCGCGCCATCTTCCTGCACATCCTCCTAAAGTATTGAACCGACTGCAACCGAACTCGGTACACATACTGCTTACTATCAGGCGAACAACCGCTGTCATGAATTAATCACATACCACTCACGCTACAGGAGACACGAAGTCGTAAACTTCGATATTCTTGAATTATTGCAAATGCATTCGAGCTATCTTCCTGCACCTCCTCCTAAAGTAGTCGTCCGACTGCAACCAAACTCGGTACACATACTGCTTACTATCAGGCGAACAACCGCTGTTATGAATTAAACACCTACCACTCACGGGACAGGAGACACGAAGTCGTAAACTACGATATTCTTGAATTATTGCAAAACCATGCGAGCCATCATCCGGCACCTCCCCCTAAAGTATTGGACCGACTGCAACCAATCTCGGTACACATGCTGCTTACTATCAGGCGAACAACCGCTGTCATGAATTAAACACCTACCACTCACGCTGCAGGAGACACGAAGTCGTAAACTACGATATTCTTGAATTACTGCAAAACAACGCGAGCCATCTTCTTACACCTCTTCCTAAAATAGTGGAACGACTGCAACCAAACTCGGTACAGATACTGCTTACTATCAGGGGAACAACCGCTGTCATGAATTAAACACCTACCACTCACGCTACAGGAGACACGAAGTCGTAAACTACGATATTCTTCAATTACTGCATAACCATGCGAGCCATCTTCCTGACCCCCCCCCCCTAAAGTAGTGGACCGACTGCAACCAAACTCGGTACACATACTGCGTACTATCAGGCGAACAACCGCAGTAATGTATTATACACCTACCACTCACGCTACAGGAGACACGAAGTCGTAAACGACGATATTCTTGAATTACTGCAAAACCATGTGAGCCATCTTCCTGCACCTCCTCCTAAAGTAGTGGCCCGACTGCAACCAAACTCGGTACACATACTGCTTACTGTCAGGCGAAAAACCGCTGTCATGAATTAAACACCTACCCCTCACGCTACAGGGGACACGAAGTCGTATACTATGATAATCTTGAATTACTGCAAAACCATGCGAGCCGTCTTCCTGTACCTCCTCCCAAAGTATTGGACCGACTGCAACCAAACTCGGTACACATACTGCTTACTATCAGGCGAACAACCGCTGTCATGAATTAAACACCTACCACTCACGCTTTAGGAGACACGAAGTCGTGAACTAGGATATTCTTGAATTTCTGCAAAACCATACGAGCCATCTACCTGCACCTCCTCCTAAAGTATTGGACCGACTGCAACCAAACTCGGTACACATACTGCGTACTATCAGGCGAAAAACCGCTGTCATGTATTAAACACCTACCACTCACGCTACAGGAGACACGAAGTCGTAAACTACGATATTCTTGAATTACTGCAAAACCATACGAGTCATCTACCTGCACCTCCTCCTAAAGTAGTGGACCGACTGCAACCAAACTCGGTACACATACTGCGTACTATCAGTCGAAAAACCGCTGTCATGAATTAAACACCTACCACTCACGCCACAGGAGACACTAAGTCGTAAACTACGATATTCTTGAATTACTGCAAAACCATGCGAGCCATCTTCCTGCACCTCCGCCTAAAATAGTGGAAGGACTGCAACCAATCTCGGTACCCATACTGCGTACTATCAGGGGAACAACCGCTGTCATGAATTAAACACATACCACTCACGCTACAGGAGACACGAAGTCGTAAACTATGATAGTCTTGAATTACTGCAAAATCATGCGAGCCATCTTCCTGCACCTCCTCCTAAAGTAGAGGACCTACTGCAACCAAACTCGGTACACATACTCCTTATTATCAGGCGAACAACCGCTGTCATGAATTAAACACCTACCAATCGGGCTACAGAAGACACGAAGTCGTAAACAACGATATTCTTGAATTACTGCAAAACCATGCGAGCAATCTTCCTGCACTTCCACCTAAAGTAGTGGACCGACTGCTACCAAACTCGGTACACATACTTCTTACTATCAGGGGAACAACCGCTGTCATGAATTAAACACCTACCACTAACGCTACAGGAGACACGAAGTCGTAAACTACGATATTCTTGAATTACTGCAAAACCATGCGAGCAATCTTCCTGCACCTCCTCCTAAAGGGTTGGACCGACTGCAACCAAACTCGGTACACATACTGCTTACTATCAACCGAACAACCGCTGTCATGAATTAAACATCTACCACTCACGCTACAGGAGACACTCAGTCGTAAACTACGATATTCTTGAATTACTGCAAAACAATGCGAGCCATCTTCCTGCACCTCCTCCTAAAGTAGTGGACCGACTGCAACCAAACTCGGTACACATACTGCTTACTATCGGCGAAAAACCGCTGTCATGAATTAAACACCTACCACTCACGCTACAGGAGACACGAATTCGTAAACTACGATATTCTTGAATTACGGCAAAACCAAGCGAGCCATCTTCCTGCACCTCCTCCTAAAGTAGTGGACCGACTGCAACCAAACCCGGCACACATACTGCTTACTATCAGGCGAACTACCGCTGTCATGAATTAAACACCTACCACTCACGGTACAGGAGACACGAAGTCGTAAACTACGATATTCTTGAATTATTGCAAAACCATGCGAGCCATCATGCTGCACCTCCCCCTAAAGTATTGGACCGACTGCAACCAATCTCGGTACACATAATGCTTCCTATCAGGCGAACAACCGCTGTCATGAATTAAACACCTACCACTCACGCTACAGGAGACACGAAGTCGTGGACTACGATGTTCTTGAATTACTGCAAAACCATGCGAGCCATCATCCTGCACCTCCTCCCAAAATGTTGGACCGACTGCAACCAAACTCGGTACACATACTGGTTATTATCATTCGAACAACCGCTGTCATGTATTAAACACCTCCACTCATGCTACAGGAGACACGAAGTCGTAAACTACGATATTCTTGAATTACTGCAAAACCATGCAAGCCATCTTCCTGCACCTCCTCCTACATTAGTGGAACGACTGCAACCAAACTCGGTACACAAACTACTTACTATCAGGCGAACAACCACTGTCATGAATTGAACACCTGCCACTCACGCCACAGGAGACACTAAGTCGTAAACTACGATATTCTTGAATTACTGCAAAACCATGCGAGCCATGTTCCTGCACCTCCTCCTAAAGGAGTGGACCGAATGCAACCAAACTCGGTACACATACTGCTTACTATCAGGCGAACAACCGCTGTCATGAATTAAACTCCTACCACTCACGCCACAGGAGACACGATTTCGTAAACTACGATATTCTTGAATTACTGCAAATCCATGCTAGGCATCGTCCTTCACCTCCTCCTAAAGTAGTGCACTGACTGCAACCAAACTCGGTACACATACTGCTTACTATCAGGCGAACAACCGCTGTCATTTATTAAACACCCACCACTTACGCTACAGGAGACACGAAGTCGTAAACTACGATATTCTTGAATTTCTGCAAAACCATGTGAGACATCTTCCTGCACCTCCTCCAAAAAAAGTGGACCGACTGCAACCAAACTCGGTACACATACTGCTTACTATCAGGCGAACAAACGCTGTCATGAATTAAACACCTACCACTCACGCTACAGGAGACACGTAGTCGTAAACTACGATATTCTTGAATTACTGCAATACCATGCGAGCCATCTTCCTGCACCTCCTCCTAAAGTAGTGGACCGACTGCAACCAAACTCGGTACACATACTGCTTACTATCAGGCGAATCACCGCTGTCATGAATTAAACACCTACCACACACGCTACAGGAGACACGAAGTCGTATACTGCGACATTCTTGAATTACTGCAAAACCATGCGGGCCATCATCCTGCACCTCCTCCCTAAATATAGGACCGACTTCAACCAAACTCGGTACACATACTGCTTACTATCAGCGAACAACCGCTGTCATGAATTAAACACCTACCACTCACGCCGCAGGAGACACTAAGTCGTAAACTACGATATTCTTGAATTACTGCAAAACCATGAGAGCAATCTTCCTGCACTTCCTCCTAAAATATGGGACCGACTGCAATCAAACTCGGTACACATACTGCTTACTATCAGGCGAACAACCGCTGTCATGAATTAAACACCTACCACTCACGCTACAGGAGACACGAAGTCGAAAACTACGATATTCTTGAATTACTGCAAAACCATGCGAGCCATCATCCTGCACCTCCTCCCAAAATATTGGACCGACGGCAACCAAACTCGGTAAACATACTGCTTACTATCAGGCGAACAACCGCTGTCATGAATTAAACACCTACGACACACGCTACAGGTGACACGAAGTCGTAAACTGCGACATTCTTGAATTACTGCAAAACCATGCGAGCCATCATCCTGAACCTCCTCCCTAAATATAGGACCGACTTTAACCAAACTCGGTACACATACAGCTTACTATCAGGCGAACAACCGCTGCCATGAATTAAACACCTACCACTCACGCTACAGGAGACACGAAGTCGTAAACTACGATATTCTTGAATTACAGCAATACCATGCGAGCCATCTTCCTGCACTTCCTCCTAAAGTATTGGACCGACTGCTACCAAACTCGGTACACATACTGCTCACTATCAGGGGAACATCCGCTGTCATGAATTAAACACCTACCACTCACGCTACAGGAGACACGAAGTCGTAAACTACGATGTTCCTGAATTACTGCAAAACCATGCGAGCCATCTTCCTGCACCTCCTCCTAAAGTAGTGGACCAACTGCAACCAAACGCGGTACACATACTGCTTACTATCAGGCGAACAACCGCTGTCATGAATTAAACACCTACGACACACGCTACAGGAGATACGAAGTCGTAAACTGCGACATTCTTGAATTACTGCAAAACCATGCGAGCCATCATCCTGAACCTCCTCCCTAAATATAGGACAGATTTCAACGAAACTCGGTACACATATTGCTTACTATCAGGCGAACAACCCCTGCCATGAATTAAACACCTACCACTCACGCTACAGGAGACACGAATTCGTAAACTACGATATTCTTGAATTACTGCAAAACCATGCGAGCAATTTTCCTGGATCTCCTCCTCCAGTAGTGGACCGACTGCAACCAAACTCGGTACACATACTGCTTACTATCAGGCGACCAACCGCTGTCATGAATTAAACACCTACCACTTACGCCACAGGAGACACTAAGTCGTAAACTACGATATTCTTGAATTACTGCAAAACCATGCGAGCCATCTTCCTGCACCTCCTCCTAAAATAGTGGAACGACTGCAACCAAACTCGGTACACATACTGCTTACTATCAGGCGAACAACCGCTGTCATGAATTAAACACCTACCACTCACACTACAGGAGACACGAAGTCGTAAACTATGATAGTCTTGAATTACTGCAAAACCATGCGATCCATCTTCCTGCACCTCCTCCTAAAGTAGTGGACCGACTGCAACCAAACTCGGTACACATACTGAGTACTATCAGGCGAACAACCGCTGTCATGAATTTAACACCTACCACTCACGCTACAGGAGACACTAAGTCGTAAAATACGATATTCTTGAAATACTGCAAAACCATGCGAGCCATCTTCCTGCACTTCCTCCTAAAGTAGTGGACCGACTGAACCCAAACTCGGTACACATACTGCTTACTATCAGCGAACAACCGCTTTCATGAATTAAACACCTACCACTCACGCTACAGGAGGCACGAAGTCGTAAACTACGATATTCTTGAATTACTGCAAAACCATGCGAGCAATTTTCCTGGATCTCCTCCACCAGTAGTGGACCGACTGCAACCAAACTCGATACACATACTGCTTACTATCAGGCGAACAACCGCTGTCATGAAATAAACACCTACCACTCGGGCTACAGGAGACACGAAGTCGTAAACTACGATATTCTTGAATTACTGCAATACCATGCGAGCCATCTTCCTGCACTTCCTCCTAAAGTATTGGACCGCTTACTATCAGGGGAACATCCGATGTCATGAATTAAACACCTACCACTCACGCTACAGGAGACACGAAGTCGTAAACTACGATATTCTTGAATTACTGCAAAACAATGCGAGCCATCTTCCTGCACCTCCTCCTAAAGTAGTTGACCGACTGCAACTAAACTCGGTACACATACTGCTTACTATCAGGCGAACAACCGCCGTCATGAATTAAACATCTACCACTCACGCTACTGGAGACACGAAGTCGTAAACTACAATATTCTTGAATTACTGCAAAAACATGCGAGCCATCTTCCAGCATCTCCTTCTAAAGTAGTGGCCCGATTGCAACCAAACTCGGTACACATACTGCTTACAATCTTGCGAACAACCGCTGTCATGAATTAAAAACCTACCACTCACGCTACAGGGAGACACGAAGTCGTATACTATGACAATCTTGAGTTACTGCAAAACCATGCGAGCCGTCTTCCTGTACCTCCTCTCAAAGTAGTGGGACCGACTGCAACCAAACTAGTTACACATACTGCTTACTATCAGGCGAACAACCGCTGTCATGAATTAAACACCTACCACTCACGCTACAGGAGACACGAAGTCGAAAAACTACGATATTCTTGAAATTGCTGCAAAACCATGCGAGCCATCATCCTGCACCTCCTCCCAAAATATTGGACCGACGGCAACACCCAGAACTCGGTACACATACCGCTTATTATCACGCGAACAACCGCTGTCATGAATTAAACTCCTACCACTCACGCTACAGGAGACACGAAGTCGTAAACTACGATATTCTTGAATTACTGCAAAACCATGCGAGCCATCTTCCCTGCACCTCCACCTAAAGTAGTGGACCGAATGCAACCAAACTCGGTACACATACTGCTTACTATCAGGCGAACAACCGCTGTCATGAATTAAACACCTACCTACTCACGCCACAGGAGACACGATTTCGTAAACTACGATATTCTTGAATTACTGCAAATCCATGCTAGGGCATCGTCCTTCACCTCCTCCTAAAGTAGTGCACTGACTGCAACCAAACTCGGTACACATACTGCTTACTATCAGGCGAACAACCGCTGTCATTTATTAAACACCCACCCACTTACGCTACAGGAGACACGAAGTCGTAAACTACGATATTCTTGAATTTCTGCAAAACCATGTGAGACATCTTCCTGCACCTCCTCCAAAAAAAGTGGACCGACTGCAACCAAACTCGGGTACACATACTGCTTACTATCAGGCGAACAAACGCTGTCATGAATTAAACACCTACCACTCACGCTACAGGAGACACGTAGTCGTAAACTACGATATTCTTGAATTACTGCAATACCATGCGAGCCATCTTCCTTGCACCTCCTCCTAAAGTAGTGGACCGACTGCAACCAAACTCGGTACACATACTGCTTACTATCAGGCGAATCACCGCTGTCATGAATTAAACACCTACCACACACGCTACAGGAGACACGAAGTCGTATTCTGCGACATTCTTGAATTACTGCAAAACCATGCGGGCCATCATCCTGCACCTCCTCCCTAAATATAGGACCGACTTCAACCAAACTCGGTACACATACTGCTTACTATCAGCAAACAACCGCTGTCATGAATTAAACACCTACCACTCACGCCGCAGGAGACACTAAGTCGTAAACTACGATATTCTTGAATTACTGCAAAACCATGAGAGCAATCTTCCTGCACTTCCTCCTAAAATATGGGACCGACTGCAATCAAACTCGGTACACATACTGCTTACTATCAGGCGAACAACCGCTGTCATGAATTAAACACCTACCACTCACGCAACAGGAGACACGAAGTCGTATACTATGATAATCTTGAATTACTGCAAAAACCATGCGAGCCGTCTTCCTGTACCTCCTCCCAAAGTAGTGGACCGACTGCAACCAAACTCGTTACACATACTGCTTACTATCAGGCGAACAACCGCTGTCATGAATTAAACACCTACCACTCACGCTACAGGAGACACGAAGTCGAAAACTACGATATTCTTGAATTACTGCCAAAACCATGCGAGCCATCATCCTGCACCTCCTCCCAAAATATTGGACCGACGGCAACCCAAACTCGGTAAACATACTGCTTACTATCAGGCGAACAACCGCTGTCATGAATTAAACACCTACGACACACGCTACAGGTGACACGAAGTCGTAAACTGCGACATTCTTGAATTACTGCAAAACCATGCGAGCCATCATCCTGAACTCTCCTCCCTAAATATAGGACCGACTTCAACCAAAACTCGGTACACATACTGCTTACTATCAGGCGAACAACCGCTGCCATGAATTAAACACCTACCACTCACGCTACAGGAGACACGAAGTCGTAAACTACGATATTCTTGAATTACAGCAATACCATGCGAGCCATCTTCCTGCACTTCCTCCTAAAGTATTGGACCGACTGCTACCAAACTCGGTACACATACTGCTCACTATCAGGGGAACATCCGCTGTCATGAATTAAACACCTACCACTCCACGCTACAGGAGACACGAAGTCGTAAACTACGATGTTCCTGAATTACTGCACAAAACCATGCGAGCCATCTTCCTGCACCTCCTCCTAAAGTAGTGGACCAACTGCAACCAAACGCGGTACACATACTGCTTACTATCAGGCGAACAACCGCTGTCATGAATTAAACACCTACGACACACGCTACAGGAGATACGAAGTCGTAAACTGCGACATTCTTGAATTACTGCAAAACCATGCGAGCCATCATCCTGAACCTCCTCCTAAAGTAGTGGGACCGACTGCAACCAAACTCGGTACACATACTGAGTACTATCAGGCGAAACAACCCCTACCATGAATTAAACACCTACCACTCACGCTACAGGAGACACGAATTCGTAAACTACGATATTCTTGAATTACTGCAAAACCATGCGAGCAATTTTCCTGGATCTCCTCCTCCAGTAGTGGACCGACTGCAACCAAACTCGGTACACATACTGCTTACTATCAGGCGACCAACCGCTGTCATGAATTAAACACCTACCACTTACGCCACAGGAGACACTAAGTCGTAAACTACGATATTCTTGAATTACTGCAAAACCATGCGAGCCATCTTCCTGCACCTCCTCCTAAAATAGTGGAACGACTGCAACCAAACTCGGTACACATACTGCTTACTATCAGGCGAAACAACCGCTGTCATGAATTAAACACCTACCACTCACACTACAGGAGACACGAAGTCGTAAACTATGATAGTCTTGAATTACTGCAAAACCATGCGATCCATCTTCCTGCACCTCCTCCTAAAGTAGTGGACCGACTGCAACCAAACTCGGTACACATACTGAGTACTATCAGGCGAACAACCGCTGTCATGAATTTAACACCTACCACTCACGCTACAGGAGACACTAAGTCGTAAAATACGATATTCTTGAAATACTGCAAAACCATGCGAGCCATCTTCCTGCACTTCCTCCTAAAGTAGTGGACCGACTGAACCCAAACTCGGTACACATACTGCTTACTATCAGCGAACAACCGCTTTCATGAATTAAACACCTACCACTCACGCTACAGGAGGCACGAAGTCGTAAACTACGATATTCTTGAATTACTGCAAAACCATGCGAGCAATTTTCCTGGATCTCCTCCACCAGTAGTGGGACCGACTGCAACCAAACTCGGTACACATACTGCTTACTATCAGGCGAACAACCGCTGTCATGAAATAAACACCTACCACTCGGCTACAGGAGACACGAAGTCGTAAACTACGATATTCTTGAATTACTGCAATACCATGCGAGCCATCTTCCTGCACTTCCCTCCAAAAGTATTGGACCGACTGCTACCAAACTCGGTACACATACTGCTTACTATCAGGGGAACATCCGATGTCATGAATTAAAACACCTACCACTCACGCTACAGGAGACACGAAGTCGTAAACTACGATATTCTTGAATTACTGGCAAAACAATGCGAGCCATCTTCCTGCACCTCCTCCTAAAGTAGTTGACCGACTGCAACTAAACTCGGTACACATACTGCTTACTATCAGGCGAACAACCGCCGTCATGAATTAAACATCTACCACTCACGCTACTGGAGACACGAAGTCGTAAACTACAATATTCTTGAATTACTGCAAAAACATGCGAGCCATCTTCCAGCATCTCCTCCTAAAGTAGTGGCCCGATTGCAACCAAACTCGGTACACATACTGCTTACAATCTTGCTAACAACCGCTGTCATGAATTAAAAACCTACCACTCACGCTACAGGAGACACGAAGTCGTATACTATGACAATCTTGAGTTACTGCAAAACCATGCGAGCCGTCTTCCTGTACCTCCTCTCAAAGTAGTGGACCGACTGCAACCAAACTAGTTACACATACTGCTTACTATCAGGCGAACAACCGCTGTCATGAATTAAACACCTACCACTCACGCTACAGGAGACACGAAGTCGAAAACTACGATATTCTTGAATTGCTGCAAAACCATGCGAGCCATCATCCTGCACCTCCTCCCAAAATATTGGACCGACGGCAACAGAACTCGGTACACATACCGCTTATTATCACGCGAACAACCGCTGTCATGAATTAAACTCATACCACTCACGCAACAGGAGACACGAAGTCGTAAACTACGATATTCTTGAATTACTGCAAAACCATGCGAGCCATCTTCCTGCACCTCCACCTAAAGTAGTGGACCGACTGCAACCAAACTCGGTACACATACTGCGTACAATCAGGCGAAAAACCGCTGTCATGAATTAAACACCTGCCACTCACGCCACAGGAGACACTAAGTCGTAAACTACGATATTCTTGAATTACTGCAAAACCATGCAAGCCATCTTCCTGCACCTCCTCCTAAATTAGTGGAACGACTGCAACCAAACTCGGTACACAAACTACTTACTATCAGGCGAACAACCGCTGTCATGAATTGAACACCTGCCACTCACGCCACAGGAGACACTAAGTCGTAAACTACGATATTCTTGAATTACTGCAAAACCATGCGAGCCATGTTCCTGCACCTCCTCCTAAAGGAGTGGACCGAATGCAACCAAACTCGGTACACATACTGCTTACTATCAGGCGAACAACCGCTGTCATGAATTAAACACCTACCACTCACGCTAGAGGAGACACGTAGTCGTAAACTACGATATTCTTGAATTACTGCAATACCATGCGAGCCATCTTCCTGCACCTCCTCCTGAAGTAGTGGACCGACTGCAACCAAACTCGGTACACATACTGCTTACTATCAGGCGAACAACCGCTGTCATTTATTAAACACCTACCACTCACGCTACAGGAGACACGATTTCGTAAACTACGATATTCTTGAATTACTGCAAATCCATGCTAGCCATCGTCCTTCACCTCCTCCTAAAGTATTGCACTGACTGCAACCAAACTCGGTACACATACTGCTTACTATCAGGCGAACAACCGCTGTCATTTATTAAACACCCACCACTCACGCTACAGGAGACACGAAGTCGTAAACTACGATATTCTTGAATTTCTGCAAAACCATGTGAGACATCTTCCTGCACCTCCTCCAAAAAAAGTGGACCGACTGCAACCAAACTCGGTACACATACTGCTTACTATCAGGCGAATCACCGCTGTCATGAATTAAACACCTACCACACACGCTACAAGAGACACGAAGTCGTATACTGCGACATTCTTGAATTACTGCAAAACCATGCGGGCCATCATCCTGCACCTCCTCCCTAAATATAGGACCGACTTCAACCAAACTCGGTACACATACTGCTTACTATCAGCGAACAACCGCTGTCATGAAATAAACACCTACCACTCACGCTACAGGAGGCACGAAGTCGTAAACTACGATATTCTTGAATTAATGCAACACAATGCGAGCCTGCTTCCTGCACTTCCTCCTAAAGTAGTGGACCGACTGCAACCAATCTCGGTACACATACTGGTTACTATCAGGCGAACAACCGCTGTCATGAATTATAACCCTACCACTCACGCTACAGGAGACACAAAGTCGTGAACTACGATATTCTTGAATTAATGCCAAACCATGCGAGACATCATCCTGCACCCCCTCCCAAAATATTGGACCGACTGCAACCAAACTCGGTACACATACTGCTTACTATCAGGCGAAAAACCGCTGTCATGAATTAAACACCTACCACTCGGGCTACAGGAGACACGAAGTCGTAAACTACGATATTCTTGAATTACTGCAAAACCATGCGCGCCATCTTCCTGCACATCCTCCTAAAGTATTGAACCGACTGCAACCGAACTCGGTACACATACTGCTTACTATCAGGCGAACAACCGCTGTCATGAATTAATCACATACCACTCACGCTACAGGAGACACGAAGTCGTAAACTTCGATATTCTTGAATTATTGCAAATGCATTCGAGCTATCTTCCTGCACCTCCTCCTAAAGTAGTCGTCCGACTGCAACCAAACTCGGTACACATACTGCTTACTATCAGGCGAACAACCGCTGTTATGAATTAAACACCTACCACTCACGGGACAGGAGACACGAAGTCGTAAACTACGATATTCTTGAATTATTGCAAAACCATGCGAGCCATCATCCGGCACCTCCCCCTAAAGTATTGGACCGACTGCAACCAATCTCGGTACACATGCTGCTTACTATCAGGCGAACAACCGCTGTCATGAATTAAACACCTACCACTCACGCTGCAGGAGACACGAAGTCGTAAACTACGATATTCTTGAATTACTGCAAAACAACGCGAGCCATCTTCTTACACCTCTTCCTAAAATAGTGGAACGACTGCAACCAAACTCGGTACAGATACTGCTTACTATCAGGGGAACAACCGCTGTCATGAATTAAACACCTACCACTCACGCTACAGGAGACACGAAGTCGTAAACTACGATATTCTTCAATTACTGCATAACCATGCGAGCCATCTTCCTGACCCCCTCCCCCCCCCCCCTAAAGTAGTGGACCGACTGCAACCAAACTCGGTACACATACTGCGTACTATCAGGCGAACAACCGCAGTAATGTATTATACACCTACCACTCACGCTACAGGAGACACGAAGTCGTAAACGACGATATTCTTGAATTACTGCAAAACCATGTGAGCCATCTTCCTGCACCTCCTCCTAAAGTAGTGGCCCGACTGCAACCAAACTCGGTACACATACTGCTTACTGTCAGGCGAAAAACCGCTGTCATGAATTAAACACCTACCCCTCACGCTACAGGGGACACGAAGTCGTATACTATGATAATCTTGAATTACTGCAAAACCATGCGAGCCGTCTTCCTGTACCTCCTCCCAAAGTATTGGACCGACTGCAACCAAACTCGGTACACATACTGCTTACTATCAGGCGAACAACCGCTGTCATGAATTAAACACCTACCACTCACGCTTTAGGAGACACGAAGTCGTGAACTAGGATATTCTTGAATTTCTGCAAAACCATACGAGCCATCTACCTGCACCTCCTCCTAAAGTAGTGGACCGACTGCAACCAAACTCGGTACACATACTGCGTACTATCAGTCGAAAAACCGCTGTCATGAATTAAACACCTACCACTCACGCCACAGGAGACACTAAGTCGTAAACTACGATATTCTTGAATTACTGCAAAACCATGCGAGCCATCTTCCTGCACCTCCGCCTAAAATAGTGGAAGGACTGCAACCAATCTCGGTACCCATACTGCGTACTATCAGGGGAACAACCGCTGTCATGAATTAAACACATACCACTCACGCTACAGGAGACACGAAGTCGTAAACTATGATAGTCTTGAATTACTGCAAAATCATGCGAGCCATCTTCCTGCACCTCCTCCTAAAGTAGAGGACCTACTGCAACCAAACTCGGTACACATACTCCTTATTATCAGGCGAACAACCGCTGTCATGAATTAAACACCTACCAATCGGGCTACAGAAGACACGAAGTCGTAAACAACGATATTCTTGAATTACTGCAAAACCATGCGAGCAATCTTCCTGCACTTCCACCTAAAGTAGTGGACCGACTGCTACCAAACTCGGTACACATACTTCTTACTATCAGGGGAACAACCGCTGTCATGAATTAAACACCTACCACTAACGCTACAGGAGACACGAAGTCGTAAACTACGATATTCTTGAATTACTGCAAAACCATGCGAGCAATCTTCCTGCACCTCCTCCTAAAGGGTTGGACCGACTGCAACCAAACTCGGTACACATACTGCTTACTATCAACCGAACAACCGCTGTCATGAATTAAACATCTACCACTCACGCTACAGGAGACACTCAGTCGTAAACTACGATATTCTTGAATTACTGCAAAACAATGCGAGCCATCTTCCTGCACCTCCTCCTAAAGTAGTGGACCGACTGCAACCAAACTCGGTACACATACTGCTTACTATCGGCGAAAAACCGCTGTCATGAATTAAACACCTACCACTCACGCTACAGGAGACACGAATTCGTAAACTACGATATTCTTGAATTACGGCAAAACCAAGCGAGCCATCTTCCTGCACCTCCTCCTAAAGTAGTGGACCGACTGCAACCAAACCCGGCACACATACTGCTTACTATCAGGCGAACTACCGCTGTCATGAATTAAACACCTACCACTCACGGCACAGGAGACACGAAGTCGTAAACTACGATATTCTTGAATTATTGCAAAACCATGCGAGCCATCATGCTGCACCTCCCCCTAAAGTATTGGACCGACTGCAACCAATCTCGGTACACATAATGCTTCCTATCAGGCGAACAACCGCTGTCATGAATTAAACACCTACCACTCACGCTACAGGAGACACGAAGTCGTGGACTACGATGTTCTTGAATTACTGCAAAACCATGCGAGCCATCATCCTGCACCTCCTCCCAAAATGTTGGACCGACTGCAACCAAACTCGGTACACATACTGGTTATTATCATTCGAACAACCGCTGTCATGTATTAAACACCTCCACTCATGCTACAGGAGACACGAAGTCGTAAACTACGATATTCTTGAATTACTGCAAAACCATGCGAGACATCTACCTGCACCTCCTCCTAAAGTAGTGGACCGACTGCAACCAAACTCGGTACACATACTGCGTACTATCAGGCGAAAAACCGCTGTCATGAATTAAACACCTACCACTCACGCCACAGGAGACACTAAGTCGTAAACTACGATATTCTTGAATTACTGCAAAACCATGCGAGCCATCTTCCTGCACCTCCTCCTACACGAGTGGTACGACTGCAACCAAACTCGGTACACATACTGCATACTATCAGGGGAACAACCGCTATCATGAATTAAACACCTACCACTCACGCTACAGGAGACACGAAGTCGTAAACTATGATATTCTTGAATTACAGGAAAATTATGCGAGCCATCTTCCTGCACCTCCTCCTAAAGTAGAGGACCGACTGCAACCAAACTCGGTACACTTACTCCTTATTATCAGGCGAACAACCGCTGTCATGGATTAAACACCTACCACTCAGGCTACAGGAGACACAAAGTCGTAAACAACGATATTCTTGAATTACTGCAAAACCATGCGAGCACTCTTCCTGCACTTCCTCCTAAAGTAGTGGACCGACTGCTACCAAACTCGGTACACATACTTCTTACTATCAGGGGAACAACCGCTGTCATGAAATAAACACCTACCACTCACGCCACAGGAGACACGAAGTCGTAAACTACGATATTCTTTAATTACTGCAAAACCATGCGAGCAATCTTCCTGCACCTCCTCCTAAAGTGTTGGACCGACTGCAACCAAACTCGGTACACATACTGCCTACTATCAGCCGAACAACCGCAGTAATGTATTATACACCTACCACTCACGCTACAGGAGACACGAAGTCGTAAACTACGATATTCTTGAATTACTGCAAAACAATGCGAGCCATCTTCCTGCACCTCCTCCTAAAGTAGTGGACCGACTGCAACCAAACTCGGTACACATACTGCTTACTATCAGGCGAACAACCGCTTTCATGAATTAAACACCTACCACTCACGCTACAGGAGACACGAAGTCGTAAACTACGATATTCTTGAATTTCTGCAAAACCATGTGAGACATCTTCCTGCACCTCCTCCAAAAAAAGTGGACCGACTGCAACCAAACTCGGTACACATACTGCTTACTATCAGGCGAATCACCGCTGTCATGAATTAAACACCTACCACACACGCTACAAGAGACACGAAGTCGTATACTGCGACATTCTTGAATTACTGCAAAACCATGCGGGCCATCATCCTGCACCTCCTCCCTAAATATAGGACCGACTTCAACCAAACTCGGTACACATACTGCTTACTATCAGCGAACAACCGCTGTCATGAAATAAACACCTACCACTCACGCTACAGGAGGCACGAAGTCGTAAACTACGATATTCTTGAATTAATGCAACACAATGCGAGCCTGCTTCCTGCACTTCCTCCTAAAGTAGTGGACCGACTGCAACCAATCTCGGTACACATACTGGTTACTATCAGGCGAACAACCGCTGTCATGAATTATAACCCTACCACTCACGCTACAGGAGACACAAAGTCGTGAACTACGATATTCTTGAATTAATGCCAAACCATGCGAGACATCATCCTGCACCCCCTCCCAAAATATTGGACCGACTGCAACCAAACTCGGTACACATACTGCTTACTATCAGGCGAAAAACCGCTGTCATGAATTAAACACCTACCACTCGGGCTACAGGAGACACGAAGTCGTAAACTACGATATTCTTGAATTACTGCAAAACCATGCGCGCCATCTTCCTGCACATCCTCCTAAAGTATTGAACCGACTGCAACCGAACTCGGTACACATACTGCTTACTATCAGGCGAACAACCGCTGTCATGAATTAATCACATACCACTCACGCTACAGGAGACACGAAGTCGTAAACTTCGATATTCTTGAATTATTGCAAATGCATTCGAGCTATCTTCCTGCACCTCCTCCTAAAGTAGTCGTCCGACTGCAACCAAACTCGGTACACATACTGCTTACTATCAGGCGAACAACCGCTGTTATGAATTAAACACCTACCACTCACGGGACAGGAGACACGAAGTCGTAAACTACGATATTCTTGAATTATTGCAAAACCATGCGAGCCATCATCCGGCACCTCCCCCTAAAGTATTGGACCGACTGCAACCAATCTCGGTACACATGCTGCTTACTATCAGGCGAACAACCGCTGTCATGAATTAAACACCTACCACTCACGCTGCAGGAGACACGAAGTCGTAAACTACGATATTCTTGAATTACTGCAAAACAACGCGAGCCATCTTCTTACACCTCTTCCTAAAATAGTGGAACGACTGCAACCAAACTCGGTACAGATACTGCTTACTATCAGGGGAACAACCGCTGTCATGAATTAAACACCTACCACTCACGCTACAGGAGACACGAAGTCGTAAACTACGATATTCTTCAATTACTGCATAACCATGCGAGCCATCTTCCTGACCCCCCCCCCCCCCCCCCCCTAAAGTAGTGGACCGACTGCAACCAAACTCGGTACACATACTGCGTACTATCAGGCGAACAACCGCAGTAATGTATTATACACCTACCACTCACGCTACAGGAGACACGAAGTCGTAAACGACGATATTCTTGAATTACTGCAAAACCATGTGAGCCATCTTCCTGCACCTCCTCCTAAAGTAGTGGCCCGACTGCAACCAAACTCGGTACACATACTGCTTACTGTCAGGCGAAAAACCGCTGTCATGAATTAAACACCTACCCCTCACGCTACAGGGGACACGAAGTCGTATACTATGATAATCTTGAATTACTGCAAAACCATGCGAGCCGTCTTCCTGTACCTCCTCCCAAAGTATTGGACCGACTGCAACCAAACTCGGTACACATACTGCTTACTATCAGGCGAACAACCGCTGTCATGAATTAAACACCTACCACTCACGCTTTAGGAGACACGAAGTCGTGAACTAGGATATTCTTGAATTTCTGCAAAACCATACGAGCCATCTACCTGCACCTCCTCCTAAAGTAGTGGACCGACTGCAACCAAACTCGGTACACATACTGCGTACTATCAGGCGAAAAACCGCTGTCATGTATTAAACACCTACCACTCACGCTACAGGAGACACGAAGTCGTAAACTACGATATTCTTGAATTACTGCAAAACCATACGAGTCATCTACCTGCACCTCCTCCTAAAGTAGTGGACCGACTGCAACCAAACTCGGTACACATACTGCGTACTATCAGTCGAAAAACCGCTGTCATGAATTAAACACCTACCACTCACGCCACAGGAGACACTAAGTCGTAAACTACGATATTCTTGAATTACTGCAAAACCATGCGAGCCATCTTCCTGCACCTCCGCCTAAAATAGTGGAAGGACTGCAACCAATCTCGGTACCCATACTGCGTACTATCAGGGGAACAACCGCTGTCATGAATTAAACACATACCACTCACGCTACAGGAGACACGAAGTCGTAAACTATGATAGTCTTGAATTACTGCAAAATCATGCGAGCCATCTTCCTGCACCTCCTCCTAAAGTAGAGGACCTACTGCAACCAAACTCGGTACACATACTCCTTATTATCAGGCGAACAACCGCTGTCATGAATTAAACACCTACCAATCGGGCTACAGAAGACACGAAGTCGTAAACAACGATATTCTTGAATTACTGCAAAACCATGCGAGCAATCTTCCTGCACTTCCACCTAAAGTAGTGGACCGACTGCTACCAAACTCGGTACACATACTTCTTACTATCAGGGGAACAACCGCTGTCATGAATTAAACACCTACCACTAACGCTACAGGAGACACGAAGTCGTAAACTACGATATTCTTGAATTACTGCAAAACCATGCGAGCAATCTTCCTGCACCTCCTCCTAAAGGGTTGGACCGACTGCAACCAAACTCGGTACACATACTGCTTACTATCAACCGAACAACCGCTGTCATGAATTAAACATCTACCACTCACGCTACAGGAGACACTCAGTCGTAAACTACGATATTCTTGAATTACTGCAAAACAATGCGAGCCATCTTCCTGCACCTCCTCCTAAAGTAGTGGACCGACTGCAACCAAACTCGGTACACATACTGCTTACTATCGGCGAAAAAACCGCTGTCATGAATTAAACACCTACCACTCACGCTACAGGAGACACGAATTCGTAAACTACGATATTCTTGAATTACGGCAAAACCAAGCGGAGCCATCTTCCTGCACCTCCTCCTAAAGTAGTGGACCGACTGCAACCAAACCCGGCACACATACTGCTTACTATCAGGCGAACTACCGCTGTCATGAATTAAACACCTACCACTCACGGCACAGGAGACACGAAGTCGTAAACTACGATATTCTTGAATTATTGCAAAACCATGCGAGCCATCATGCTGCACCTCCCCCTAAAGTATTGGACCGACTGCAACCAATCTCGGTACACATAATGCTTCCTATCAGGCGAACAACCGCTGTCATGAATTAAACACCTACCACTCACGCTACAGGAGACACGAAGTCGTGGACTACGATGTTCTTGAATTACTGCAAAACCATGCGAGCCATCATCCTGCACCTCCTCCCAAAATGTTGGACCGACTGCAACCAAACTCGGTACACATACTGGTTATTATCATTCGAACAACCGCTGTCATGTATTAAACACCTCCACTCATGCTACAGGAGACACGAAGTCGTAAACTACGATATTCTTGAATTACTGCAAAACCATGCGAGACATCTACCTGCACCTCCTCCTAAAGTAGTGGACCGACTGCAACCAAACTCGGTACACATACTGCGTACTATCAGGCGAAAAAACCGCTGTCATGAATTAAACACCTACCACTCACGCCACAGGAGACACTAAGTCGTAAACTACGATATTCTTGAATTACTGCAAAACCATGCGAGCCATCTTCCTGCACCTCCTCCTACACGAGTGGTACGACTGCAACCAAACTCGGTACACATACTGCATACTATCAGGGGAACAACCGCTATCATGAATTAAACACCTACCACTCACGCTACAGGAGACACGAAGTCGTAAACTATGATATTCTTGAATTACAGGAAAATTATGCGAGCCATCTTCCTGCACCTCCTCCTAAAGTAGAGGACCGACTGCAACCAAACTCGGTACACTTACTCCTTATTATCAGGCGAACAACCGCTGTCATGGATTAAACACCTACCACTCAGGCTACAGGAGACACAAAGTCGTAAACAACGATATTCTTGAATTACTGCAAAACCATGCGAGCACTCTTCCTGCACTTCCTCCTAAAGTAGTGGACCGACTGCTACCAAACTCGGTACACATACTTCTTACTATCAGGGGAACAACCGCTGTCATGAAATAAACACCTACCACTCACGCCACAGGAGACACGAAGTCGTAAACTACGATATTCTTTAATTACTGCAAAACCATGCGAGCAATCTTCCTGCACCTCCTCCTAAAGTGTTGGACCGACTGCAACCAAACTCGGTACACATACTGCCTACTATCAGCCGAACAACCGCAGTAATGTATTATACACCTACCACTCACGCTACAGGAGACACGAAGTCGTAAACTACGATATTCTTGAATTACTGCAAAACAATGCGAGCCATCTTCCTGCACCTCCTCCTAAAGTAGTGGACCGACTGCAACCAAACTCGGTACACATACTGCTTACTATCAGGCGAACAACCGCTGTCATGAATTAAACACCTACCACTCACGGCACAGGAGTCAGGAAGTCGTAAACTACGATATTCATGAATTATTGCAAAACCATGCGAGCCATCATCCTGCACCTCCCCTAAAGTATTGGACTGACTGCAACCAATCTCGGTACACATACTGCTTACTATCAGGCGAACAACCGCTGTCATGAATTAAACACCTACCACTCACGCTGCAGGAGACACGAAGTCGTAAACCACGATATTCTTGAATTACTGCAAAACAACGCGAGCCATCTTCTTACACCTCTTCCTAAAATAGTGGAACGACTGCAACCAAACTCGGTACAGATACTGCTTACTATCAGGGGAACAACCGCTGTCATGAATTAAACACCTACCACTCACGCTACAGGAGACACGAAGTCGTAAACTACGATATTCTTCAATTACTGCATAACCATGCGAGCCATCTTCCTGACCCCCCCCCCCCCTAAAGTAGTGGACCGACTGCAACCAAACTCGGTACACATACTGCGTACTATCAGGCGAACAACCGCAGTAATGTATTATACACCTACCACTCACGCTACAGGAGACACGAAGTCGTAAACGACGATATTCTTGAATTACTGCAAAACCATGTGAGCCATCTTCCTGCAACTCCTCCTAAAGTAGTGGCCCGACTGCAACCAAACTCGGTACACATACTGCTTACTGTCAGGCGAAAAACCGCTGTCATGAATTAAACACCTACCCCTCACGCTACAGGAGACACGAAGTCGTATACTATGATAATCTTGAATTACTGCAAAACCATGCGAGACGTCTTCCTGTACCTCCTCCCAAAGTATTGGACTGACTGCAACCAAACTCGGTACACATACTGCTTACTATCAGGCGAACAACCGCTGTCATGAATTAAACACCTACCACTCACGCTATAGGAGACACGAAGTCGTGAACTAGGATATTCTTGAATTTCTGCAAAACCATACGAGCCATCTACCTGCACCTCCTCCTAAAGTAGTGGACCGACTGCAACCAAACTCGGTACACATACTGCGTACTATCAGGCGAAAAACTGCTGTCATGTATTAAACACCTACCACTCACGCTACAGGAGACACGAAGTCGTAAACTACGATATTCTTGAATTACTGCAAAACCATACGAGTCATCTACCTGCACCTCCTCCTAAAGTAGTGGACCGACTGCAACCAAACTCGGTACACATACTGCGTACTATCAGGCGAAAAACCGCTGTCATGAATTAAACACCTACCACTCACGCCACAGGAGACACTAAGTCGTAAACTACGATATTCTTGAATTACTGCAAAACCATGCGAGCCATCTTCCTGCACCTCCTCCTACACGAGTGGTACGACTGCAACCAAACTCGGTACACATACTGCATACTATCAGGGGAACAACCGCTATCATGAATTAAACACCTACCACTCACGCTACAGGAGACACGAAGTCGTAAACTATGATATTCTTGAATTACAGGAAAATTATGCGAGCCATCTTCCTGCACCTCCTCCTAAAGTAGAGGACCGACTGCAACCAAACTCGGTACACTTACTCCTTATTATCAGGCGAACAACCGCTGTCATGGATTAAACACCTACCACTCAGGCTACAGGAGACACAAAGTCGTAAACAACGATATTCTTGAATTACTGCAAAACCATGCGAGCACTCTTCCTGCACTTCCTCCTAAAGTAGTGGACCGACTGCTACCAAACTCGGTACACATACTTCTTACTATCAGGGGAACAACCGCTGTCATGAAATAAACACCTACCACTCACGCCACAGGAGACACGAAGTCGTAAACTACGATATACTTGAATTACTGCAAAACCATGCGAGCAATCTTCCTGCACCTCCTCCTAAAGTGTTGGACCGACTGCAACCAAACTCGGTACACATACTGCCTACTATCAGCCGAACAACCGCAGTAATGTATTATACACCTACCACTCACGCTACAGGAGACACGAAGTCGTAAACTACGATATTCTTGAATTACTGCAAAACAATGCGAGCCATCTTCCTGCACCTCCTCCTAAAGTATTGGACCGACTGCAACCAAACTCGGTACACATACTGCTTACTATCAGGCGAACAACCGCTGTCATGAATTAAACACCTACCACTCACGGCACAGGAGTCAGGAAGTCGTAAACTACGATATTCATGAATTATTGCAAAACCATGCGAGCCATCATCCTGCACCTCCCCTAAAGTATTGGACTGACTGCAACCAATCTCGGTACACATACTGCTTACTATCAGGCGAACAACCGCTGTCATGAATTAAACACCTACCACTCACGCTGCAGGAGACACGAAGTCGTAAACCACGATATTCTTGAATTACTGCAAAACAACGCGAGCCATCTTCTTACACCTCTTCCTAAAATAGTGGAACGACTGCAACCAAACTCGGTACAGATACTGCTTACTATCAGGGGAACAACCGCTGTCATGAATTAAACACCTACCACTCACGCTACAGGAGACACGAAGTCGTAAACCACGATATTCTTCAATTACTGCATAACCATGCGAGCCATCTTCCTGACCCCCCCCCCCTAAAGTAGTGGACCGACTGCAACCAAACTCGGTACACATACTGCGTACTATCAGGCGAACAACCGCAGTAATGTATTATACACCTACCACTCACGCTACAGGAGACACGAAGTCGTAAACGACGATATTCTTGAATTACTGCAAAACCATGTGAGCCATCTTCCTGCAACTCCTCCTAAAGTAGTGGCCCGACTGCAACCAAACTCGGTACACATACTGCTTACTGTCAGGCGAAAAACCGCTGTCATGAATTAAACACCTACCCCTCACGCTACAGGAGACACGAAGTCGTATACTATGATAATCTTGAATTACTGCAAAACCATGCGAGACGTCTTCCTGTACCTCCTCCCAAAGTATTGGACTGACTGCAACCAAACTCGGTACACATACTGCTTACTATCAGGCGAACAACCGCTGTCATGAATTAAACACCTACCACTCACGCTATAGGAGACACGAAGTCGTGAACTAGGATATTCTTGAATTTCTGCAAAACCATACGAGCCATCTACCTGCACCTCCTCCTAAAGTAGTGGACCGACTGCAACCAAACTCGGTACACATACTGCGTACTATCAGGCGAAAAACTGCTGTCATGTATTAAACACCTACCACTCACGCTACAGGAGACACGAAGTCGTAAACTACGATATTCTTGAATTACTGCAAAACCATACGAGTCATCTACCTGCACCTCCTCCTAAAGTAGTGGACCGACTGCAACCAAACTCGGTACACATACTGCGTACTATCAGTCGAAAAACCGCTGTCATGAATTAAACACCTACCACTCACGCCACAGGAGACACTAAGTCGTAAACTACGATATTCTTGAATTACTGCAAAACCATGCGAGCCATCTTCCTGCACCTCCGCCTAAAATAGTGGAAGGACTGCAACCAATCTCGGTACCCATACTGCGTACTATCAGGGGAACAACCGCTGTCATGAATTAAACACATACCACTCACGCTACAGGAGACACGAAGTCGTAAACTATGATAGTCTTGAATTACTGCAAAATCATGCGAGCCATCTTCCTGCACCTCCTCCTAAAGTAGAGGACCTACTGCAACCAAACTCGGTACACATACTCCTTATTATCAGGCGAACAACCGCTGTCATGAATTAAACACCTACCAATCGGGCTACAGAAGACACGAAGTCGTAAACAACGATATTCTTGAATTACTGCAAAACCATACGAGCCATCTACCTGCACCTCCTCCTAAAGTAGTGGACCGACTGCAACCAAACTCGGTGCACATACTGCGTACTATCAGGCGAACAACCGCAGTCCTGTATTATACACCTACCACTCACGCTACAGGAGACACGAAGTCGTAAACTACGATATTCTTGAATTACTGCACAACCATGCGAGCACTCTTCCTGCACTTCCTCCTAAAGTAGTGGACCGACTGCTACCAAACTCGGTACACATACTTCTTACTATCAGGGGAACAACCGCTGTCATGAAATAAACACCTACCACTCACGCCACAGGAGACACGAAGTCGTAAACTACGATATTCTTGAATTACTGCAAAACCATGCGAGCAATCTTCCTGCACCTCCTCCTAAAGTGTTGGACCGACTGCAACCAAACTAGGTACACATACTGCTTACTATCAGCCGAACAACCGCTGTCATGAATTAAACACCTACCACTCACGCTACAGGAGACACGAAGTCGTAAACGACGATATTCTTGAATTACTGCAAAACAATGCGAGCCATCTTCCTGCACCTCCTCCTAAAGTAGTGGAAAGACTGCAACCAAACTCGGTACACATACTGCTTACTATCAGGCGAACAACCGCTGTCATGAATTAAACACCTACCCCTCACGCTACAGGAGACACGAAGTCGTATACTATGATAATCTTGAATTACTGCAAAACCATGCGAGCCGTCTTCCTGTACCTCCTCCCAAAGTATTGGACCGACTGCAACCAAACTCGGTACACATACTGCTTACTATCAGGCGAACAACCGCTGTCATGAATTAAACACCTACCACTCACGCTATAGGAGACACGAAGTCGTGAACTACGATATTCTTGAATTACTGCAAAACCATACGAGCCATCTACCTGCACCTCCTCCTAAAGTAGTGGACCGACTGCAACCAAACTCGGTGCACATACTGCGTACTA
The DNA here is from genome assembly GCA_026315105.1 of Locusta migratoria. Classification (NCBI taxonomy): domain Eukaryota; kingdom Metazoa; phylum Arthropoda; class Insecta; order Orthoptera; family Acrididae; genus Locusta; species Locusta migratoria. The sequence continues at coordinate 485,475,110 of CM048748.1, forward strand.
TCATGCGAACAACCGCAGTCATGTATTATACACCTACCACTCACGCTACAGGAGACACGAAGTCGTAAACTACGATATTCTTGAATTACTGCAAAACCATGCGAGCCATCTTCCTGCACCTCCTCCTAAAGTAGTGGCCCGACTGCAACCAAACTCGGTACACATACTGCTTACTGTCAGGCGAACAACCGTTGTCATGAATTAAACACCTACCCCTCACGCTACAGGAGACACGAAGTCGTATACTATGATAATCTTGAATTACTGCAAAACCATGCGAGCCGTCTTCCTGTACCTCCTTCCAAAGCATTGGACCGACTGCAACCAAACTCGGTACACATACTGCTTACTATCAGGCGAACAACCGCTGTCATGAATTAAACACCTACCACTCACGCTACAGGAGACACGAAGTCGTGAACTACGATATTCTTGAATTACTGCAAAACCATGCTAGCCATCATCCTGCACCTCCTCACAAAATATTGGACCGACTGCAACCAAACTCGGTACACATACTGCTTATTATCATTCGAACAACCGCTGTCATGTATTAAACACCTACCACTCACGCTACAGGAGACACGAAGTCGTAAACTACGATATTCTTGAATTACTGCAAAACCATGTGAGCCATCTTCCTGCACCTCCTCCTAAAGTAGTGGCCCGACTGCAACCAAACTCGGTACACATACTGCTTACTGTCAGGCGAAAAACCGCTGTCATGAATTAAACACCTACCCCTCACGCTACAGGAGACACGAAGTCGTATACTATGATAATCTTGAATTACTGCAAAACCATGCGAGCTGTCTTCCTGTACCTCCTCCCACAGTATTGGACCGACTGCAACCAAACTCGGTACACATACTGCTTACTATCAGGCGAACAACCGCTGTCATGAATTAAACACCTACCACTCACGCTATAGGAGACACGAAGTCGTGAACTAGGATATTCTTGAATTACTGCAAAACCATACGAGCCATCTACCTGCACCTCCTCCTAAAGTAGTGGACCGACTGCAACCAAACTCGGTACACATACTGCGTACTATCAGGCGAAAAACCGCTGTCATGTATTAAACACCTACCACTCACGCTACAGGAGACACGAAGTCGTAAACTACGATATTCTTGAATTACTGCAAAACCATACGAGTCATCTACCTGCACCTCCTCCTAAAGTAGTGGACCGACTGCAACCAAACTCGGTACACATACTTCTTACTATCAGGGGAACAACCGCTGTCATGAATTAAACACCTACCACTAACGCTACAGGAGACACGAAGTCGTAAACTACGATATTCTTGAATTACTGCAAAACCATGCGAGCAATCTTCCTGCACCTCCTCCTAAAGTAGTGGACCGACTGCAACCAAACTCGGTACACATACTGCGTACTATCAGACGAAAATCCGCTGTCATGAATTAAACACCTACCACTCACGCCACAGGAGACACTAAGTCGTAAACTACGATATTCTTGAATTACTGCAAAACCATGCGAGCCATCTTCCTGCACCTCCTCCTAAAATAGTGGAAGGACTGCAACCAAACACGGTACACATACTGCGTACTATCAGGGGAACAACCGCTGTCATGAATTAAACACATACCACTCACGCTACAGGAGACACGAAGTCGTAAACTATAATAGTCTTGAATTAATGCAAAATCATGCGAGCCATCTTCCTGCACCTCCTCCTAAAGTAGAGGACCTACTGCAACCAAACTCGGTACACATACTGCTTACTATCAGGCGAACAACCGCTGTCATGAAATAAACACCTACCAATCGGGCTACAGAAGACACGATGTCGTAAACAACGATATTCTTGAATTACTGCAAAACCATGCGAGCAATCTTCCTGCACTTCCACCTAAAGTAGTGGACCGACTGCTACCAAACTCGGTACACATACTTCTTACTATCAGGGGAACAACCGCTGTCATGAATTAAACACCTACCACTAACGCTACAGGAGACACGAAGTCGTAAACTACGATATTCTTGAATTACTGCAAAACCATGCGAGCAATCTTCCTGCACCTCCTCCTAAAGGGTTGGACCGACTGCAACCAAACTCGGTACACATACTGCTTACTATCAACCGAACAACCGCTGTCATGAATTAAACATCTACCACTCACGCTACAGGAGACACTAAGTCGTAAACTAAGATATTCTTGAATTACTGCAAAACAATGCGAGCCATCTTCCTGCACCTCCTCCTAAAGTAGTGGACCGACTGCAACCAAACTCGGTACACATACTGCTTACTATCGGCGAAAAACCGCTGTCATGAATTAAACACCTACCACTCACGCTACAGGAGACACGAAGTCGTAAACTACGATATTCTTGAATTACGGCAAAACCAAGCGAGCCATCTTCCTGCACCTCCTCCTAAAGTAGTGGACCGACTGCAACCAAACCCGGCACACATACTGCTTACTATCAGGCGAACTACCGCTGTCATGAATTAAACACCTACCACTCACGGCACAGGAGACACGAAGTCGTAAACTACGATATTCTTGAATTATTGCAAAACCATGCGAGCCATCATGCTGCACCTCCCCCTAAAGTATTGGACCGACTGCAACCAATCTCGGTACACATAATGCTTCCTATCAGGCGAACAACCGCTGTCATGAATTAAACACCTACCACTCACGCTACAGGAGACACGAAGTCGTAAACTACGATATTCTTGAATTACTGCAAAACCATGCGAGCAATCTTCCAGCACCTCCTCCTAAAGTAGTGGACCGACTGCAACCAAACTCAGTACACATACTGCTTACTATCAGGCGAACAACCGCTGTCATGAATTAAACACCTACCACTCACGCTACAGGAGACACGAAGTCGTGGACTACGATGTTCTTGAATTACTGCAAAACCATGCGAGCCATCATCCTGCACCTCCTCCCAAAATATTGGACCGACTGCAACCAAACTCGGTACACATACTGCGTACTATCAGGCGAAAAACCGCTGTAATGAATTAAACACCTACCACTCACGCCACAGGAGACACTAAGTCGTAAACTACGATATTCTTGAATTACTGCAAAACCATGCGAGCCATCTTCCTGCACCTCCTCCTACAATAGTGGTACGACTGCAACCAAACTCGGTACACATACTGCTTACTATCAGGGGAACAACCGCTATCATGAATTAAACACCTACCACTCACGCTACAGGAGACACGAAGTCGTAAACTATGATAGTCTTGAATTACAGGAAAATTATGCGAGCCATCTTCCTGCACCTCCTCCTAAAGTAGAGGACTGACTGCAACCAAACTCGGTACACTTACTCCTTATTATCAGGCGAACAACCGCTGTCATGAATTAAACACCTACCACTCAGGCTACAGGAGACACGAAGTCGTAAACAACGATATTCTTGAATTACTGCAAAACCATGCGAGCACTCTTCCTGCACTTCCTCCTAAAGTAGTGGACCGACTGCTACCAAACTCGGTACACATACTTCTTACTATCAGGGGAACAACCGCTGTCATGAAATAAACACCTACCACTCACGCCACAGGAGAGACGAAGTCGTAAACTACGATATTCTTGAATTACTGCAAAACCATGCGAGCAATCTTCCTGCACCTCCTCCTAAAGTGTTGGACCGACTGCAACCAAACTCGGTACACATACTGCTTACTATCAGCCGAACAACCGCTGTCATGAATTAAACACCTACCACTCACGCTACAGGAGACACGAAGTCGTAAACAACGATATTCTTGAATTACTGCAAAACAATGCGAGCCATCTTCCTGCACCTCCTCCTAAAGTAGTGGACCGACTGCAACCAAACTCGGTACACATACTGCTTACTATCAGGCGAACAACCGCTGTCATGAAATAAACACCTACCACTCTCGCTACAGGAGACACGAAGTCGTAAACTACGATATTCTTGAATTACTGCAAAACCATGCGAACAATCTTCCTGCACCTCCTCCTAAAGTAATGGACCGACTGCAACCAAACCCGGTACACATACTGCTTACTATCAGGCGAAAAACCGCTGTCATGAATTAAAAACCTACCACTCACGGCACAGGAGACACGAAGTCGTAAACAACGATATTCTTGAATTATTGCAACACCATGCGAGCTATCATCCTGCACCTCTCCCTAAAGTATTGGACCGAAAGCAACCAATCTCGGTACACATACTGCTTACTATCAGGCGAACAACCGCTGTCATGAATTAAACACCTACCACTCACGCTACAGGAGACACAAAGTCGTAAACTACGATATTCTTGAATTACTGCAAAACCATGCGAGCCATCTTCCTGCACCTCCTCTTAAAGTAGTGGCCCGACTGCAACCAAACTCGGTACACATGCTGCTTACTATCTTGAGAAAAACCGCTGTCATGAATTAAACACCTACCACTCACGCTACAGGAGACACGAAGTCGTAAACTACGATATTCTTGAATTACTGCAAAACCATGCTATACATCATCCTGCACCTCCTCCTTAAGTAGTGGACCGACTACAACCCAACTCGGTAAACATACTGCTTACTATAAGGCGAACAACCGCTGTCATGAATTAAACACCTACCACTCACGCTACAGTAGATACGAATTCCTTAACTACGATACTCTTGAATTACTGCAAAACCAAGCGCGTCAACTTCCAACACCTCCTCCTAAAGTAGTAGACCGACTGAAACCAAACTCGGTACACATACTGCTTACTATCAGCGAACAACCGCTGTCATGAATTAAACACCTACCACTCACGCTACAGGAAAAATGAAGTCGTAAACTACGATATTCTTGAATTACTGCAAAACCATGTGAGCCATCTTCCTGCACCTCCTCGTAAAGTAGTGGACCGACTGCAACCGAACTCGGTACACATACTGCTTACTATCAGGCGAACAACCGATGTCATGAATTAAACTTTTACCACTCACGCTACAGGAGACACGAAGTCGTAAACTACGATATTCTTGAATTTCTGCAAAACCATGCGAGCCATTTTCCTGCACCTCCTCAGAAGTAGTGGACCAACTGCAACCAAACTCGGTACACATACTGCCTACTATCAGGCGAACAACCGCTGTCATGAATTAAACACCTACCACTCACGCTACAGGAGATACGAATTCCTAAACTACGGTATTCTTGAATTACTGCAAAACCATGCGCGTCAACTTCCTGCACCTCCTCCTAAAGTAGTAGACCGACTGCAACCAAACTCGGTACACATACTGCTTACTATCAGCGAACAACCGCTGTCATGAATTAAACACCTACCACTCACGCAGCAGGAGACACGAAGTCGTAAACTACGATATTCTTGAATTACTGCAAAACCATGCGAGGCATCTTCCTGCACCTCCTCCTAAAGTAGTGGACCGACTGCAACCAAACTCGGTACACATACTGCTTACTATCAGGCGAACAACCGATGTCATGAATTAAACATTTACCACTCATGCTACAGGAGACACGAAGTCGTAAACTACGATATTCTTGAATTTCTGCAAAACCATGCGAGACATCTTCCTGCACCTCCTCAGAAGTAATGGACCAACTGCAACCAAACTCGGTACACATACTGCTTACTATCAGGCGAACAACCGCTGTCATGAATTAAACACCTACCACTCACGCTACAGGAAACAGGAAGTCGTAAAGTACGATATTCTTGAATTACTGCAAAACCATGCGAGCCATCTACCTGCACCTCCTCCTAAAGTAGTGGACCGACTGCAACCAAACTCGGTACACATACTGCGTACTATCAGACGAAAATCCGCTGTCATGAATTAAGCACCTACCACTCACGCCACAGGAGACACTAAGTCGTAAACTACGATATTCTTGAATTACTGCAAAACCATGCGAGACATCTTCCTGCACCTCCTCCTAAAATAGTGGAAGGACTGCAACCAAACTCGGTACACATACTGCGTACTATCAGGGGAACAACCGCTGTCATGAATTAAACACATACCACTCACGCTACAGGAGACACGAAGTCGTAAACTATAATAGTCTTGAATTACTGCAAAATCATGCGAGCCATCTTCCTGCACCTCCTCCTAAAGTAGAGGACCTACTGCAACCAAACTCGGTACACATACTGCTTACTATCAGGCGAAAAACCGCTGTCATGAATTAAACACCTACCAATCGGGCTACAGAAGACACGAAGTCGTAAACAACGATATTCTTGAATTACTGCAAAACCATGCGAGCAATCTTCCTGCACTTCCACCGAAAGTAGTGGACCGACTGCTACCAAACTCGGTACACATACTTCTTACTATCAGGGGAACAACCGCTATCATGAATTAAACACCTACCACTCACGCTACAGGAGACACGAAGTCGTAAACTACGATATTCTTGAATTACTGCAAATCCATGCGAGCAATCTTCCTGCACCTCCTCCTAAAGGGTTGGACGACTGCAACCAAACTCGGTACACATACTGCTTACTATCAACCGAACAACCGCTGTCATGAATTAAACATCTACCATTCACGCTACAGGAGACACGAAGTCGTAAACTACGATATTCTTGAATTACTGCAAAACAATGCGAGCCATCTTCCAGCACCTCCTCCTAAAGTAGTGGACCGACTGCAACCAAACTCGGTACACATACTGCTTACTATCGGCGAAAAACCGCTGTCATGAATTAAACACCTACCACTCACGCTACAGGAGACACGAAGTCGTAAACTACGATATTCTTGAATTACTGAAAAACCAAGCGAGCCATCTTCCTGCACCTCCTCCTAAAGTAGTGGACCGACTGCAACCAAACCCGGCACACATACTGCTTACTATCAGGCGAACTACCGCTGTCATGAATTAAACACCTACCACACACGGCACAGGAGACACGAAGTCGTAAACTACGATATTCTTGAATTATTGCAAAACCATGCGAGCTATCATGCTGCACCTCCCCCTAAAGTATTGGACCGACTGCAACCAATCTCGGTACACATAATGCTTCCTATCAGGCGAACAACCGCTGTCATGAATTAAACACCTACCACTCACGCTACAGGAGACACGAAGTCGTAACCTACGATATTCTTGAATTACTGCAAAACCATGCGAGCAATCTTCCTGCACCTCCTCCTAAAGTAGTGGACCGAGTGCAACCAAACTCAGTACACATACTGCTTACTATCAGGCGAACAACCGCTGTCATGAATTAAACACCTACCACTCACGCTACAGGAGACACGAAGTCGTGAACTACGATATTCTTGAATTACTGCAAAACCATGCGAGCCATCATCCTGCACCTCCTCCCAAAATATTGGACCGACTGCAACCAAACTCGGTACACATACTGCTTATTATCATTCGAACAACCGCTGTCATGTATTAAACACCTACCACTCACGCTACAGGAGACACGAAGTCGTAAACTACGATATTCTTGAATTACTGCAAAACCATGCGAGCCATCGTCCTGCACCTCCTCCTACAATAGTGGTACGACTGCAACCAAACTCGGTACACATACTGCTTACTATCAGGGGAACAACCGCTATCATGAATTAAACACCTACCACTCACGCTACAGGAGACACGAAGTCGTAAACTATGATAGTCTTGAATTACAGGAAAATCATGCGAGCCATCTTCCTGCACCTCCTCCTAAAGTAGCGGACCGACTGCAACCAAACTCGGTACACATACTCCTTATTATCAGGCGAACAACCGCTGTCATGAATTAAACACTTACCACTCGGTCTACAGGAGACACGAAGTCGTAAACAACGATATTCTTGAATTACTGCAAAACCATGCGAGCACTCTTCCTGCACTTCCTCCTAAAGTAGTGGACCGACTGCTACCAAACTCGGTACACATACTTCTTACTATCAGGGGAACAACCGCTATCATGAATTAAACACCTACCACTCACGCTACAGGAGACACGAAGTCGTAAACAACGATATTCTTGAATTACTGCAAAACAATGCGAGCCATCTTCCTGCACCTCCTCCTAAAGTAGTGGACCGACTGCAACCAAACTCGGTACACATACTGCTTCCTATCAGGCGAACAACCGCTGTCATGAATTAAACACCTACCACTCTCGCTACAGGAGACACGAAGTCGTAAACTACGATATTCTTGAATTACTGCAAAATCATGCGAGCCATCTTCCTGCACCTCCTCCTAAAGTAGTGGACCGACTGCAACCGAACCCGGTACACATACTGCTTACTATCAGTCGAAAAACCGCTGTCATGAATTAAACACCTACCACTCTCGCTACAGGAGACACGAAGTCGTAAACTACGATATTCTTGAATTACTGCAAAACCTTGCGAGCCATCTTCCTGCACCTCCTCCTAAAATAGTGGAAGGACTGCAACCAAACTCGGTACACATACTGCGTACTATCAGGGGAACAGCCGCTGTCATGAATTAAACACATACCACTGACGCTACAGGAGACACGAAGTCGTAAACTATAATAGTCTTGAATTACTGCAAAATCATGCGAGCCATCTTCCTCCACCTCCTCCTAAAGTAGAGGACCTACTGCAACCAAACTCGGTATACATACTGCTTACTATCAGGCGAACAACCGCTGTCATGAATTAAACACCTACCAATCGGGCTACAGAAGACACGAAGTCGTAAACAACAATATTCTTGAATTACTGCAAAACCATGCGAGCAATCTTCCTGCACTTCCACCTAAAGTAGTGGACCGACTGCTACCAAACTCGGTACACATGCTTCTTACTATCAGGGGAACAACCGCTATCATGAATTAAACACCTACCACTCACGCTACAGGAGACACGAAGTCGTAAACTACGATATTCTTGAATTACTGCAAAACCATGCGAGCAATCTTCCTGCACCTCCTCCTAAAGGGTTGGACCGACTGCAACCAAACTCGGTACACATACTGCTTACTATCAACCGAACAACCGCTGTCATGAATTAAACATCTACCACTCACGCTACAGGAGACACGAAGTCGTAAACTACGATATTCTTGAATTACTGCAAAACAATGCGAGCCATCTTCCAGCACCTCCTCCTAAAGTAGTGGACCGAGTGCAACCAAACTCAGTACACATACTGCTTACTATCAGGCGAACAACCGCTGTCATGAATTAAACACCTACCACTCACGCTACAGGAGACACGAAGTCGTGAACTACGATATTCTTGAATTACTGCAAAACCATGCGAGCCATCATCCTGCACCTCCTCCCAAAATATTGGACCGACTGCAACCAAACTCGGTACACATACTGCTTATTATCATTCGAACAACCGCTGTCATGTATTAAACACCTACCACTCACGCTACAGGAGACACGAAGTCGTAAACTACGATATTCTTGAATTACTGCAAAACCATGCGAGCCATCTACCTGCACCTCCTCCTAAAGTAGCGGACCGACTGCAACCAAACTCGGTACACATACTGCGTACTATCAGAGGAACAACCGCTATCATGAATTAAACACCTACCACTCACGCTACAGGAGACACGAAGTCGTAAACTATGATAGTCTTGAATTACAGGAAAATCATGCGAGCCATCTTCCTGCACCTCCTCCTAAAGTAGAGGACCGACTGCAACCAAACTCGGTACACATACGCCTTATTATCAGGCGAACAACCGCTGTCATGAATTAAACACTTACCACTCGGTCTACAGGAGACACGAAGTCGTAAACAACGATATTCTTGAATTACTGCAAAACCATGCGAGCACTCTTCCTGCACTTCCTCCTAAAGTAGTGGACCGACTGCTACCAAACTCGGTACACATACTTCTTACTATCAGGGGAACAACCGCTGTCATGAAATAAACACCTACCACTCACGCCACAGGAGACACGAAGTCGTAAACTACGATATTTTTGAATTACTGCAAAACCATGCGAGCAATCTTCCTGCACCTTCTCCTAAAGTGTTGGACCGACTGCAACCAAACTCGGTACACATACTGCTTACTATCAGGCGAACAACCGCTGTCATGAATTAAACACCTACCACTCACGCTACAGGAGACACGAAGTCGTAAACTACGATATTCTTGAATTACTGCAAAACAATGCGAGCCATCTTCCTGCACCTCCTCCTAAAGTAGTAGACCGACTGCAACCAAACACGGTACACATACTGCTAACTATCAGGCGAACAACCGCTGTCATGAAATAAACACCTACCACTCTCGCTACAGGAGACACGAAGTCGTAAACTACGATATTCTTGAATTACTGCAAAACCATGCGAGCCATCTTCCTGCACCTCCTCCTAAAGTAGTGGACCGACTGCAACCGAACCCGGTACACATACTGCTTACTATCAGGCGAAAAACCGCTGTCATGAATTAAACACCTACCACTCACGGCACAGGAGACACCAAGTCGTAAACTACGATATTCTTGAATTATTGCAACACCATGCGAGCTATCATCCTGCACCTCTCCCTAAAGTATTGGACCGACTGCAACCAATCTCGGTACACATACTGCTTACTATCAGGCGAACAACCGCTGTCATGAATTAAACACCTACCACTCACGCTACAGGAGACACGAAGTCGTAAACTACGATATTCTTGAATTACTGCAAAAACATGCGAGCCATCTTCCTGCACCTCCTCCTAAAGTAGTGGACCGACTGCAACCAAACTCGGTACACATACTGCTTACTATCAGGCGAACAACCGCTGTCATGTATTATACACCTACCACTCTCGCTACAGGAGACACGAAGTCGTAAACTACGATATTCTTGAATTACTGCAAAACCATGCGAGCCATCTTCCTGCACCTCCTCTTAAAGTGTTGGACCGACTGCAACAAAACTCGGTACACATACTGCTTACTATCAGGCGAACAACCCCTGTCATGAATTAAACACCTACCACTCACGCTACAGGAGACACGAAGTCGTAAACTACGATATTCTTGAATTACTGCAAAACAATGCGAGCCATCTTCCTGCACCTCCTCCTAAAGTAGTGGACCGACTGCAACCAAACTCGGTACACATACTGCTTACTATCAGGCGAACAACCGCTGTCATGAATTAAACACCTACCACTCTCGCTACAGGAGACAGGAAGTCGTAAACTACGATATTCTTGAATTACTGCAAAACCATGCGAGCCATCTTCCTGCACCTCCTCCTAAAGTAGTGGACCGACTGCAACCGAACCCGGTACACATACTGCTTACTATCAGTCGAAAAACCGCTGTCATGAATTAAACACCTACCACTCACGGCACAGGAGACACCAAGTCGTAAACTACGATATTCTTGAATTATTGCAACACCATGCGAGCTATCATCCTGCACCTCTCCCTAAAGTATTGGACCGACTGCAACCAATCTCGGTACACATACTGCTTACTATCAGGCGAACAACCGCTGTCATGAATTAAACACCTACCACTCACGCTACAGGAGAGACGAAGTCGTAAACTACGATATTCTAGAATTACTGCAAAACAATGCGAGCCATCTTCCTGCACCTCCTCCTAAAGTAGTGGACCGACTGCAACCAAACTCGGTACACATGCTGCTTACTATCAGGCGAACAACCGCTGTCATGAATTAAACACCTACCACTCGGGCTACAGGAGACACGAAGTCGTAAACTACGATATTCTTGAATTACTGCAAAACCATGCGAGCCATCTTCCTGCACCTCCTCCTAAAGTAGTGGACCGACTGCAACCGAACCCGGTACACATACTGCTTACTATCAGGCGAAAAACCGCTGTCATGAATTAAACACCTACCACTCACGGCACAGGAGACTCCAAGTCGTAAACTACGATATTCTTGAATTATTGCAACACCATGCGAGCTATCATCCTGCACCTCTCCCTAAAGTATTGGACCGACTGCAACCAATCTCGGAACACAAACTGCTTACTATCAGGCGAACAACCGCTGTCATGAATTAAACACCTACCACTCACGCTACAGGAGACACGAAGTCGTAAACTACGATATTCTTGAATTACTGCAAAACCATGCGAGCCATCTTCCTGCACCTCCTCCTAAAGTAGTGGACCGACTGCAACCAAACTCGGTACACATACTGCTTACTATCAGGCGAACAACTGCTGTCATGTATTATACACCTACCTCTCACGCCACAGGAGACACGAAGTCGTAAACTACGATATTCTTGAATTACTGCAAAACCATGCGAGCCATCTTCCTGCACCTCCTCTTAAAGTAGTGGCCCGACTGCAACCAAACTCGGTACACATGCTGCTTACTATCTTGAGAAAAACCGCTGTCATGAATTAAACACCTACCACTCACGCTACAGGAGACACGAATTCCTAAACTACGGTATTCTTGAATTACTGCAAAACCATGCGCGTCAACTTCCTGCACCTCCTCCTAAAGTAGTAGACCGACTGCAACCAAGCTCGGTACACATACTGCTTACTATCAGGCGAACAACCGATGTCATGAATTCAACTTTTACCACTCACGCTACAGAAGACACGAAGTCGTAAGCTACGATATTCTTGAATTTCTGCAAAACCATGCGAGCCATCTTCCTGCACCTCCTCAGAAGTAGTGGACCAACTGCAACCAAACTCGGTACACATACTGCCTACTATCAGGCGAACAACCGCTGTCATGAATTAAACACCTACCACTCACGCTACAGGAGACACGAAGTCGTAAACTACGATATTCTTGAATTACTGCAAAACCATGCGAGCCATCTTCCTGCACCTCCTCCTAAAGTAGTGGACCGACTGCAACCGAACCCGGTACACATACTGCTTACTATCAGGCGAAAAACCGCTGTCATGAATTAAACACCTACCACTCACGGCACAGGAGACTCCAAGTCGTAAACTACGATATTCTTGAATTATTGCAACACCATGCGAGCTATCATCCTGCACCTCTCCCTAAAGTATTGGACCGACTGCAACCAATCTCGGAACACAAACTGCTTACTATCAGGCGAACAACCGCTGTCATGAATTAAACACCTACCACTCACGCTACAGGAGACACGAAGTCGTAAACTACGATATTCTTGAATTACTGCAAAACCATGCGAGCCATCTACCTGCACCTCCTCCTAAAGTAGCGGACCGACTGCAACCAAACTCGGTACACATACTGCGTACTATCAGAGGAACAACCGCTATCATGAATTAAACACCTACCACTCACGCTACAGGAGACACGAAGTCGTAAACTATGATAGTCTTGAATTACAGGAAAATCATGCGAGCCATCTTCCTGCACCTCCTCCTAAAGTAGAGGACCGACTGCAACCAAACTCGGTACACATACGCCTTATTATCAGGCGAACAACCGCTGTCATGAATTAAACACTTACCACTCGGTCTACAGGAGACACGAAGTCGTAAACAACGATATTCTTGAATTACTGCAAAACCATGCGAGCACTCTTCCTGCACTTCCTCCTAAAGTAGTGGACCGACTGCTACCAAACTCGGTACACATACTTCTTACTATCAGGGGAACAACCGCTGTCATGAAATAAACACCTACCACTCACGCCACAGGAGACACGAAGTCGTAAACTACGATATTTTTGAATTACTGCAAAACCATGCGAGCAATCTTCCTGCACCTTCTCCTAAAGTGTTGGACCGACTGCAACCAAACTCGGTACACATACTGCTTACTATCAGGCGAACAACCGCTGTCATGAATTAAACACCTACCACTCACGCTACAGGAGACACGAAGTCGTAAACTACGATATTCTTGAATTACTGCAAAACAATGCGAGCCATCTTCCTGCACCTCCTCCTAAAGTAGTAGACCGACTGCAACCAAACACGGTACACATACTGCTAACTATCAGGCGAACAACCGCTGTCATGAAATAAACACCTACCACTCTCGCTACAGGAGACACGAAGTCGTAAACTACGATATTCTTGAATTACTGCAAAACCATGCGAGCCATCTTCCTGCACCTCCTCCTAAAGTAGTGGACCGACTGCAACCGAACCCGGTACACATACTGCTTACTATCAGGCGAAAAACCGCTGTCATGAATTAAACACCTACCACTCACGGCACAGGAGACACCAAGTCGTAAACTACGATATTCTTGAATTATTGCAACACCATGCGAGCTATCATCCTGCACCTCTCCCTAAAGTATTGGACCGACTGCAACCAATCTCGGTACACATACTGCTTACTATCAGGCGAACAACCGCTGTCATGAATTAAACACCTACCACTCACGCTACAGGAGACACGAAGTCGTAAACTACGATATTCTTGAATTACTGCAAAAACATGCGAGCCATCTTCCTGCACCTCCTCCTAAAGTAGTGGACCGACTGCAACCAAACTCGGTACACATACTGCTTACTATCAGGCGAACAACCGCTGTCATGTATTATACACCTACCACTCTCGCTACAGGAGACACGAAGTCGTAAACTACGATATTCTTGAATTACTGCAAAACCATGCGAGCCATCTTCCTGCACCTCCTCTTAAAGTGTTGGACCGACTGCAACAAAACTCGGTACACATACTGCTTACTATCAGGCGAACAACCCCTGTCATGAATTAAACACCTACCACTCACGCTACAGGAGACACGAAGTCGTAAACTACGATATTCTTGAATTACTGCAAAACAATGCGAGCCATCTTCCTGCACCTCCTCCTAAAGTAGTGGACCGACTGCAACCAAACTCGGTACACATACTGCTTACTATCAGGCGAACAACCGCTGTCATGAATTAAACACCTACCAATCTCGCTACAGGAGACACGAAGTCGTAAACTACGATATTCTTGAATTACTGCAAAACCATGCGAGCCATCTTCCTGCACCTCCTCCTAAAGTAGTGGACCGACTGCAACCGAACCCGGTACACATACTGCTTACTATCAGTCGAAAAACCGCTGTCATGAATTAAACACCTACCACTCACGGCACAGGAGACACCAAGTCGTAAACTACGATATTCTTGAATTATTGCAACACCATGCGAGCTATCATCCTGCACCTCTCCCTAAAGTATTGGACCGACTGCAACCAATCTCGGTACACATACTGCTTACTATCAGGCGAACAACCGCTGTCATGAATTAAACACCTACCACTCACGCTACAGGAGAGACGAAGTCGTAAACTACGATATTCTAGAATTACTGCAAAACAATGCGAGCCATCTTCCTGCACCTCCTCCTAA